>JAOUZG010000273.1:2440596-2516686 GCA_026289955.1 Argiope argentata
ATATATATATATATATATATATATATATATAGTTCAAATTTTCAATCGTTAACAAAATATCTTTTATTCATCCAATCAAGATCAAGTAAATTTTTTAAAACTTGTCGTACATGATATTTGATGTTAATACAGTTTTTTCAAACATTAATTCATTAATTTTTATGAATTAATTAAAAACTAAGTTTCTCGCCAAAAATCTTCCATGTCCAATAACGAAATCAGTTTTTTTCCCCCACTCTAATGAGGTTAGGCGAAACAAATTTTCGGCCGAATATTTTAAACTATTCTGTCTATTTTCATAATGTTTGATGAATTTAAAATTCAACATTGTTAATTAATCGATTTTTCCGAATCATTTTGAAATACTTCTGAATTAAAATAATACAGAATAGAGAAAATTAGAAATTTCGAATCTGTACTACGTTTCCAGCTGGTGTAGAAAAATCACCCATTTTGCGTTGCCACAATTGGCTTTGAATCCTCAATTGGCGTTGAAAATTAAATGCTAGTATAATTTTTTCATATATTATTTATAGTATTTTAAATTTTTTGTCTGGAATAGTCTTGTTGGTATGGCGTTAGATTCACATCCCTTGGCCTACGAGTTTGAATACTATGTATAGAAAAGAGAATGGAAAATCGCCAGGGAATTCGCTTTCTATTTTGTCCCTTAATATTGTGATTCTGTCATAATATTAATTGTAATTATTTAATAAAAAGTTACTAAAATAAATTTTTCTTTGTTAACCGAAGTAGGAATTGATTTAAAAAATTGTTTTTTTAAAATAATATTTGTTCTTCTTTCTCTCTATGTTTCAGAATGTCTTTATTTTCAGTCTTTTTTTGATTTATTGTCTGAAGTTCACCAAACGATGCTATTATCACGAAAAAAAAAGAGTTCTTAATAATTTTAAATTTTGTTTTCATTTCTTTTTTTATGTTTGGGGAATTTCAAATTCACGAACTTTTCATCATGTTAAATGAACGCTTCATAAGTTCTGTCAGTAATATATGTATGAAATATTACAAAATACGATTTAAAGTCCTATTGTTTGTCTGAAACCAAGGCCCTCGAAATCGCATTCAGAGACTTGCTTTCCTTCTCAGGCTTACCATTTCGCTTTCCAAAAAACGTCGGACTGTAAGGGAAGCCGAACTGTAACCGTACCAGAATACTGAGAGCATTCTGTTCTTCAGAACGTCTCTGTGAAAAGAACTATTTTTCTTTTTTATTTCATCCTTTAAAAAAACAGTGCCTCCAATGCATGTCGTTATTCATAGGATTGCTTCCGGCGTTTAAAGTTTCATGGATACTGAGATTTCAGATCTCAGACATTTCTTTTACTTTCAAAAATAACTTCAGAGAGTCTGAATAATATTTTTGATTTGGAGAGTGTTTGAGGCAGCGAATTTCAATACGATGTCATGACTTCTAGAATAGAATATGTACGTAAATATGCAGCAAGGAGCAAGTTTTTTCTGATAAAAATGTATAAAGTCCTACGTTATTTTTCAAAAAAAAATATTTTTCAGTCATGTTTAGTTTTCTTTGTCTTTAAAGTAAACAAAATATTGTAAAAAATTCTATTTATTGGAAATTCAAAAATGTAATCGTATTCCGTTTTATTTTTAAATACTAAGAAATATATAACATAAAATTGCTCTAGATAATAGTTTGAACATCTGATGTTATGACTTAAAATACACATAAAAATTAAACAGTGAAGTTTTAAAAAAATTGTATATTTTCATTAAATAATTTCAGCTTTCTAGGAAATTTAAAGTCCAAACACAATGAATATGAAAAGAAGAGATAGAAAAATTAAATAATTTTGATGATTTATTCGAACATTTGGAAAATACTTAATGATGAATTTTAATGAGAAAATTCTTGAAAGTACACTAAGATTAGGCTAAATATATTATCTATTCAATATATTCTCTGTACGTAAGTATTAAGCCGTCGATCTTTATCACCAAATTTAAAGGTGTCGCCAATGAGTTGCTAAACCACCAATAATGACAAACAACTGTCATTATTTAAAAAATTATGCAAACCTTAACTGTCGTCCGCCATTTTGTTCGTTTCGCAGAAGACCATTAAGCGTTTTTTCTGTTATGATTTTTTAAACTCATTAAAATAATAAAAGTTTGGAATTTGCCTGCCAATGAAAAAGATGCAGTGACGCATTTCCAAAATTATGGAATTATTCCATCTAAAAATACGCGTTTGAATGGACATGAGTTGAATTTATAAATGAAAGCGGGTAAACAATTGTAGCCTAATGTATCAAAGTGTTCTAGCCACCTAAGTAAATTGGCTCGAGGTGGTTGGCCTCCATTGACATATCGACGGTTTAATACGTAAGTTTTTTTTAGAGTGATCTTAAATATGGATCAATATACTTCGTAAAATTAAAAATTCTTTAAAAAGTTTTAAGAATTAAAAAGTTAAAGAATTAAATTTTTTTTAATTCTTTTTATAATTCTGATTTAATAAAAGCATGTACATTTGCTAAAAATGTCTATGGGTTTACAGAGAAGGAGGTACATCAATAAGAGTAATAGGAAATGACGTTTTACACTCCATAAATATTCCAGAAACCGTGAAGTATATGTAAAAAAACAACGAGAGTAGAAACCAACCAACAATATCAGGCAGCTCATCGCTAACCCAATCGTAAGAATTGTTCTCAACATTCACAGATGTTTGTTTACTCTTCGAATTAATCACTAGGGGGAGAATGATTCCTCAGGTAAGCTCCTCTATTTATATAGTCACCTATTTGTGACGTTCTTCTACAACCATACATTTTGCACTTTAAAGAATATTTATTTATACCGCCAAATATTCACAAAATGCGAGAGCCGTTGAAACGTCCTTTCAGCTCGCATTTTATCCGAATCCCTCTTTCGAACCAAGAGATTAACATAGAAAAGAAAAGGTAAAACAGCTCTGTCATATTATCCTTTTTCTACTGATCATTAAATTACCTGTTTGTCTCACTCTAATTTACAAGGAACTACTTAGTTATATAATATATAAAAATGGATTAAATTTATCTGCAAGTCACTTATCGATCATGAAATTCCATGTTTGTCTCACTACCATTAGCAAGAAATTACTTAGCCATATATTATATAAAAATTGATTAAATTTATCTGAAAGTCGTTTAGCGTTTCAAAATATAAACTCCAAGAAGAAGAATTTTATTGAGTTATCGGGTCGAAACTGAATAGAAAGACGAGTTCTATTAATTCATTATAAAAATGGGAAATTCTGATGTGGACCTAGGTTAGATCTGTTTTAAGCACCAATTTTGTTGAAATAATTTGACCTAAAATAGGCAGCTTATATTGTAATTATGTAACCGTGTTTTACGGAAAACACTAAATGGTTAAATTTAAGACATCAAGTATTTCCATTTAAATACAATTAATTAAATAACTTAAAACAAGAATGCAATAACTATTGAGCTTTTATGATGTAAAATATATTTCCAAAATAATTATTTATTTGACTGTAATTAACAGTACCATTTTATTAAAATGTTAGAAAGATATTGATTTTTTTCCGCGTTGATCAATATTTGCTGAAAAACGATGTCTACAGTTGCCTAAACCGAATCATTTAAATAAATAAGATAATTAACTTGAACTAGAACAATAGCCCAGCAAGCGGTTATAATCGCTCGTAGTAATTATTAATTGGTAATAGAATAAGCAAAAACAAAAATAAATTAAAGAAAAGTAATATCAAGCAATTTTTCAAGAAGAACAAAAGGGGCAATAATGTTTTTTTTTTTTTGGATCGCATAAGAGGAACAATGGAGGAAAAATTATGCAGTGCATAAACTTGTGCTCTTACATTGTGTTGTATCGTCATACTTTTATAATTTTAGAATAAAAGAATACTTTTAATTTTATCTAACTCTATTAGCAAAAAATGCCAAGATGACAGTGTTTGTATAGTATTACACTATTGTCCAAAATTATCGTACAAATCGTAAAAAGGTTTTGTAATACTTTGTACAAATAAGAAAAGATATTGGCTGCTTAATTTGAGAAATCTTTCAAACGACAACATTTTTCTTGTTATTTTTTTACATACAAGTTTATTTTTCACGAAGATAATACATTATTTTGAATAAGAGTAAAATACTTAAGAATTCAAAGACCTTTTTTAATTAAAAGTCCCCCACTGGCAATCTGCATTGAAAAATGTTTTGATTACCTAAATTCAACCGCAGTTTATTAATACGTGCTTTAAAACAAGATTTACCCACTTGATTTTTAAAACATAAGTTGTTTTTTACATTTTTTTTCTTTCATGTTTAACTAGTCGAAAATATTTTACTTAAAATTTTTAACACAACATTTTTTTTATTTTTAAGTTATAAATTCTTCAAATTAAATTAATTAGAAATCATATTTTGGGAAGGATTTGATAATTATCAGCTTGCAAAACATTAAGTATATTATAAGGAAAAAAAATTATTTTACGAAATATTGTACACAAAGAATGATCAAACTAAAAGTAACGCTGTAAGAAGTAGAGAAAATTTATCAAAAAATCAAAAAAATCTAGAGAGATATAAAGGTATTTTTGTTTCTTGATTAGAAGTTTTGACTATTTTTTAGTAATTGTGTCAAAGATCTCTTAAATTATTATTTATATTATGTTTTTATTAAAAATAATTCAAGTTTGTACCAAAAATATCTATTAAAACATGTTTTAAAATGTAATACATTGTTTTTCTTAATCAATAAATTAATTCCTCACTCAGTGAAAAATGTTTAAATAACATTGTTAAAATTTGTTTCTATAAAAAATATCGGAAATAAACAAAAATCTTTTAATAAATTATTTTAAAATAAAATTCTTTACGTATCAAAAGGTAGCAAACCAATAAAGTTACAAAACCAAATTGAAAAACCTATCCGAAAAGCTTTTGGCAATTTTAGTTTATTTTACTGTATTTTGAAGAAAATCTGCCAGTTCAGGCCGGAAGTCTAAGAATTCTTTTTTTAACCAATTTGTCAAAGTTCATAAATGACCCACACATTTTTGCTGAACAATAAATAATCTATAACATCTCGTATATCAAGTAGTCAGCAGCTTTCTAGAAAGGCATGTTTCATACTAAAAGCAATGAATCATTCATTTAAAAAAATCAAAGCAATAGAAATATTATACTACATTGAAAAATCTTGGAAAAGATTTGTGCAAAGAACTATTTTTCTATTTTTAACTTTGCCCATAGTATCAATGGAATGTGTTTAGCTTCATTGGAGTGTACCTAAATTACGTTTGAAAGCTTAATGAATCTCTAAATATATTTACAGATGAAATGCCTTTTAGTTAGTTTTGAAAAAAAAATTGAAATGTACTTATTCACAAATCAATGTTCTCATTAAATATAAAAATATTCGAATTCAGGTGTTTCAGAATACTGGGAGGCACCAATTGCTCTTTCCAAAATATAAAGAAATTACGCAACTGCCTGAAAATTTCAATGATGGCCTATATTAATGTTTGTCATACATAAGAGGATTGTTTTTAGTTGAGAGTTTGCTTTTAAGAATATGTATGCTCCAACATCTTTGAGAGTTCACATCCCAAATTTTTCCTCCTCCCATAACCATAGAGGCGAGCGTCCGTAATGAACACAGCAAAAGCAGCTGGATGACAATGAATTATATTAACAGTTAAAATCAATCCCAATTTACGAAAGAGGAGCGCAAATTTTCTCACCAGTCGAACGGAAATGTCGTAGTTCCGTTATATTGATGTTCGGGTTTCTTCAGTAAGTAATAAAAGATCTAATAAAGTATTCCAGAGTATGATTAATCGCAAGTGTCCTTGCATTATAAGTTAAAAGAAATGTATTTGTTACTCAGGAATGATAAGCAAACCTGAGAAAAATATCTTTCTAATTTATTCTCAATTTGGATCCTGATGAATATTTAACCTTGAATATTGTTCTATTCAGTTTTTAACCAAGGAGTAGATCATGCACACGAAGATAAAAAGAAATTTAAGAAGCAGGTGGTTAAAATTTTTATGGGACATTTATTTCTCTTTTGAAGTCTCTCTCTCGGTTTTTTAAGTTTTATAAATAATTTAAATGTAGTTTTTAAGGAGATATATATTATTTTGTTGAACATTATGTTCACACTTTCATTTCAGCAGTGAGAAACATATTTCTACGAGAACCGTAGGCAATTATGAAGAAAATTAAATTTGATAAATTTTTTTTGCCATGGAAAGATGAGAACTATGTTACAATATACAAAAATATATCACATTCTGCACTCATGTAGTGCACCCTCTTTTCTTGTCCCTGTGTGCAACATTTCCCACATCATCTGTAGTTGGAACCCCCTGTGATAAGTTATTCCCCATACTGGCTAAGAACACATTAACTGGACCTGCACAACTACTTGCTTAAAAGCTAACAAGGCATCCTTTTATCAAAACAATATCTATTTATTACCTGACGCTGTGTTAGTTGTAAAATAATGTAGGCGAAAGGTATCATTCCCAAAGTATACGAAAGTATAAATAGGAAACTTCTGACACTCCTTACTTAATCTTACTTTAATTTGCAGTAAATGCAAGAAGACGGGTGCTTGTTGCATATATCGGATGTTTCAAAATGTTTAAAAGGGTCGAGAAGAGACTAATGATGACTTTCTTTCTTGACAGGTTTAGCCTACAACAGACTCCCTTACACGACGGATTTTCGGGGGAATCGGAACCTAAACCTTAACCTTACAACTCATGAGTCGAGTCCTTACTACAGGGTCACAGCGGACCCCTCCAAGCCTTGGGAAGATAATTCTTGATCTTCTTCTGAATAACCAGATTCTATAAGCAATGTTTTGTAAATCTCTTTTTTCTTTTTTTCTTCTTTCCTTGAATAGGCACATAATTTCTGTTATAGAACACCTATCTTACTCACTAGATTCTTTTAGCCCCGCCCCTAATTTAATACCAAAAATACAGATTCAAATTACAGATTCAGTAGAAACAAGTGAGGATGAGGCAATGAAAGAACTTTGAGGCAATCATCAGATTTTTTTGTTTTTAACAGGAGAACATTCCTATGTCGAAATGTAAACATGAAGAACTGGGAATATACTGAAAGTGATTTCACCAAAATGAATGTATTTTAAACCACCAGTTACATATCATTTTAGTAGCCTTTACTGTAATCCAAGCTTGAGAAGAAAGTATATGACTTAAAAGGTGTACACTTTCTGAAGGCTAAATTTTAAATTATTTCCAAAATTAACCATAACTTTGTATTAAAAAATAATTCAATATATCTAAATCAGTTTATTTGCGACTTCTTCTTTGCCTTAAAATTTTGCTTTTGCGTAGGCATATATAATTTACCAAAAAAAGTGAACATTATTTACATAATTTTTTTAATTAACAAACAAATTGCTATATTTATTTTTTATATAAAATTATAAAAGAAATTGGATAATCCTTTAACAGAAAATTCTTGTTTGGGTTCCACAGAATATAGAGAAGCCCGAATTTCTCTTTCAGAGATAAGTTAATTTTTCTATTTCCCTCAAAAACTGACGTTTTTTTGTTTTGTTTTTAAAGAGTGCAGATACAAATTAAGTTGGCCATTAAACAAATGCCTGTTCAGAAAAACTTCCTGTCTCGTATACTCATCTGGAACAATGACACTAACAAATAAAACACTTGCCCAAGAGATTCAATGACTCACACTTAATAAAAGGAAGAGGAATTTCACGGTAATATAAAGCCTAATAAAATGAATGTTTTGTGCTTTTCTGTTTTGATTGAGAAGAGTGTAAAAATTAACAGAAATTATAAGACAACACTTTATTTCTTCTTAAAATATTCAAGTAAAAAAGCCCAACTTAATTTTATTAAAAAGGGACCTCAGTATTTATTATAAATACAAATTTATGAAATTACATTTTCTTTTTTTACTGCGTTACGTAACTTCAAATTTTACTACATTTACTTATAAACGTATGGAGAATAGAATGTTTATTTCAGAATTTAATTGCTTCCTAATCACAGACTTTGAATTTGTTACTGATTTTTTTCAATAGTGAAATAATGTACTTAAAAAATTTCACAATATATAAATCAAAATCCAAGGAATGTTTCGTAGTTCTCACTCTTTCTATTTGCAGTCTTAATTTATCTTGTAAAATTATGTTTACTTTCCTATATGTATGGAGTTCTTAACAATTACATTTCAAAATCATCTTGTTAGTAATTATCGTAATTTAATTAAATTTAAACCACTAGAAAGATTAATAGATTTTTTCACACTAAGTTTATAAAAAACTGAATGTAAAATTTAAGATTGTAAGAAGCTTTTTCATGAAAAACAAATTTAACATTTCCTTTAAATTTTCAAGTTTTGAAATTGTTATTATAAAACACGTTTATTATCTTTGGATTAAATTATTTAATTTAACAACATATTTATTTATTTTTTCCTAACTGAGGTTGTCATTCTTGTAAAATTAGATTGTTTTCTTCTCTGCTGACAAGCTGATACAGATGTCCTTCCATACTTGGATACTAAGCACATGACAACGGCGAACTTCAGCTTAAACTCCACGGCATTCGCAAACTTCAGGTTTAATCGAATGTCGTGGGCAAATTGAAACAACAGGCTAACACTACGTCTCTGGGGATAAATCGCTTGTTCCAATGAGACTGAAATCTTTGAAGACTAATAGCAGGGTCCATTAAGCATGGCATCTTTGAAGGCTAATTGCGGGATTCAATATGCATGACAGTTTTGGCGATTAATCGCTGGTTTCAATAAGCATGACATGTTTAATATTCAATCGCTGGTTCCACTAAGAACGGAATCTTCGACGGTTAATCACTAGTTACAATAAGTATGACATATTTGGTGATTATTCGCCGATTACTATCAGCATGACACCTTTGACGATTAAACTATCGGTATGCGGTTAAATAAAAGTAATTATACTACACAAAAAATATCAACTTCTCTTAGCTTGTCATTTATGGATTTCAAATCTCCCTGCAAATGTTTTTATTTCTTAGATCTGTTGTATTCGTATGGCGATAATTAACGAAAGAAGGCATGCTTAGAAATTTTGTGGTTGCACAATATGAATAAAAGTTTCTATCTTCAAATGACATGAGGTGCAAAAACGCAATTACCTGTTCCTTTGTAATATAATACATAATAATATAATACATATAATACATATTCTTGTATATTCTTGTAATATAATACATTATTAGCAGAATAAAAAAATGGATTAAAATGAAATTTGCTATGCATATTTCAATGTATCATGTCAAAACATCATTTTTTGAACAGCTAAGCACCATGTGCTCGCACAAGTTAAATTTTTATTCATTTCAATTGTTTCGTTAAACGAGTCAATTTAGTATTGAAAACGATCCAAAAAACTTTGTCTCGCATTTATTGTTTTAAAAAATATATAACATTTCCTATTTATTTCATTTCATACAATCACGTGCTCAAAATGACAACTTTCTAGGTTTTATTTGCTATAATAATTAAATTATTTTTTTAAAAATCAGAGCTTTTTTAAATGCAATGGCAACGCGTTATTAAAAGGTGATTTTTTAAATGCTCGTGCAGATAATAAAAGTTTTATTTTTTGCCTACGGATTTTTGATGACGCCAAGAACCTCATGTTCTGACATAATTGAACTATTTACAATTCTTCCGAAATAACACAAATAATGATCTCCGTAAGATGTGAATATTCAACTATGAATAGAAATCAATGAAACGTTTTCTAGTAAGATTATTTGCGGAAATGCGAAATCTGTTTTACGAATTTCTAATTACTTTTATCATTCGATCTCTAAATTAGAATGGCGAAACAGTGGAGGAGTGTTAATTAATCTAACTGCCTTTCAATAGAACTATCTCTGACTATCAAGTGACTGCGAATAGTTTCGAAGTCTTATCTGCGTTCTCGCACGAAACGTTTTGTGCTAATGTTTCGTGCAAAATCCCGGGGTCGCTGATCGTACTTGAATAGTAAGGAAGATACTTAGAGCACATTTTCATCTCTGGTACAGCTTGCAAATTCATATGATATGAACTGTAATTTTCCAACGTTTTTCTGATTCCAAAATTAATTGAAATAGAATGGCTTATTTCAATGGAAATTTTCTTAAAATTAAAGATCGAATTTTAAAAGTGAAATTTGTAAGTATTGAATGAATCAATCATTAATATTAATTATTTCTTTTTAGAATGTTGTAATCTAAAAAAGTTGTTTGAAATGATATTAATATTTGAATTGATGAATACATATGAAGTGAAAATGTTTGAGAAGATAATTAAGCTTTCCTATCTTTCGCAGTGTTTGAAGAAATGTGGAAAATTGTAAAAGGAATTGGAAGAAAAAAATTATAAAATTTATCAAAGTAATTAAGTATCAGAACGATAAAAATATTTAATAGTTTAAAATATAAATGCTTTATTCTGTCAGAAACCGGCTTTGAATAAAAAAAATTCCATAATTTAGTTCTTGTAAAAGTTTAGTTGTAGTAAAAAAAGGAATTTCTATTTGAATCATTAACTTGTGGTGATTGCTAAACATATAAGCCAGGTAACATCCCTCGGACCGAAGTGCACTTTTGGCCCAACGGATTTGGTACTGGACTACTAACCATAAGATTGGGAGTTCGGGCCTAGCGCTATTCGCTAACACCCTAAAAACTAATTTTTTATTTCAAGTTTATGAACTCTATATTTCATAAAATTAACAAATCCAAAACGCCGGTTCCTAGTCTCGACCTATTTTAAGTAATGATTTCATCCTTTTTTTTAAGTATTTAATTGTTAACGATGAAGAGATACATCATCAGTAACAGCCTGCAGAACATTCCTAACATCAATTTTTGTAAGAAATTTCAATAATAATATTGAGCCCAATTATTTCTCAGAAGTGAAAACAATGACACTGTTCCGCATTCCCAATCGTTCCACCAATTTCAACATTTTATTTATTTTTATTTTTCTATATACGAATCATAGAGAAAATTTTGTAATTATTAAAAATTTCAGCTTTGAGGTTTTGACGAACATTCGCATTTTGCTCATCTATGTGCTCTAAAAGTGCAGAATTTGTTTTGAGATATCTTTTCACAGTGATAACTCAAAAAAGCTTTGCGCTAGATAAATGAAATTTGGAATGTGGTATTTGCACCAAATATATGAATTTCTACCAAATTCTATGAAATTCCTCTTTAGAAGAATTTATTTTCTTAATTACTCGGATGTAAGAGAACACAATAAATACAAAAGGAAAAGGAAAATATGCATGAATTTTGGTTTACAAATTTAACAACTGCAGAATAGATATCTATCAAATTTTTGAGCCAACAACAACTAATTGAACGTCTGTCGGTATGCACTTCCTAAAGAACATATTACGTCAAAAACATTGTCTGGGATTGACGAAATTTTGTGACTGCAACTGCAGTTCTCAGTCAAATTTTGGTTTTAATCTGTTGTTGATCAAAACAAGGGTCGAAAACATAAAATGTTCTCTATTAAAGATGACAAGAAAATGTTTCGGGATGACCGTTATTATTTTATGAGAAAGCTCAAGACCTCTATACACATCATCAGTGACTATCTAACCTATCTACAATTCTAAAAGGAATCGAAAAATAGATATTTCATTTTATTTTCCAAAAGGAAAATTCCTGACAGTTTTCCCACTTAAGTCCCAAATATAGTACGGTTTGCACCAGTTTTTATTTTACGTGATAACAAAGTATGTTATTATTTTGTAGATTATTTTGCAAATACAATCTCACTATTTCACAAATCTTATGACCAAAAGATTCATCATAAAAATAATCAGCCTTCATTTTCAAAAAAATATCAAAAAGAAAAATTTTGGCACAATGAAATAGTTTTAGTAATGGGACAGGTTTCGTCAAATGTATCTTTAAGAGGAGTTTTGCTTATACGAGATTAAATAATCAATCAGAATCGTTGATTGCGTAGATTTAAAATAATATTTCATCTTTGTAAGCGCTTCAGTCAAAATTGTTTTTGAGAACATTGTAACATGCTTTAATTAAGGGATGGATCTGATTTTGTAAAACAACATCACATTGTGTTGGAATTCCTGGTCTCACCATAACAGGATGCAACACTTTTGCGCAAGCGCAATGGTGACGTCAGGGAAAATTCCCATGATCCCACAGTAACAGCTGTGAGTTTCAGTTTCGGTTTGAGTAGCTTAGGTCTGATTCGCAGTAACAACGGATCCAAAAGATGGTTGTATGCAATGTGAATGATTCCTACAACTAAAATGATATGTAAATATTTGTAAATAATTATCTGTGCCTGTGTCCTCGTCTAGCAAATAAAAAATAGATGAAAATGAAAACCCTGGACTAATGCTTTCGATGTTGTGTTCTGATTCACGTTGGAATACCTTGATTCTATCTGATTTAGAAGTTCCCGGAACGACAAGGCAAGAGTGAATTTAATCTTACATTTCGATAATTGAATTTGGGGCTTAGAAATTCCAAAACATTGTATCAATGGAACTGATTTCTTATGAGCAGAAATACACAATACAACGGTTCCTAATACTATAATTTAATAGGTTTCGTTCAGAAGTGGAAATTCAGCTATTTCGTATTTCATAAAAACTTTGCGTTTATGAGAATTTAATGAGTTTAGATAGATTATATATTACATGATTTTAATCCTTTTTTCAGTAACTATTTTTTGGATCAGTAGCATCAAATAAAATTTTTTAAAGTGCTTTTATTAAAAATGAATAATACTAACTGTACTGTTCAGTACTTATCAACCAACGCTCCAAGTTGGCGAGCCCCTTTTTGTAAATTCGCGGAAATAATTCCTCCTTTTTGTAAAACTTCATGCCCTTTCTTAAACAGAATTAATAGAAGCGTTGCATTTCCTTAGTTTATCATCATTTAGCTAAATCGCATGTTCAATACTCCATTCCCATCATCGACCTGCACAGCAAGTGCTATAACTCATTTTCAATAGAGTGAAATCTTTTTATCTCGTTAATTTAATACCGAATGATAGAAGGTGAATAAATTGGACGCAGAAAGTCACTTTATTTAGTGCAAACGCAGTAATGCCTCGCACCAATCTTATTCAGTTTAATTAAATTAATAATCTAAGAAATAATTAAGTTCTGACAGTATTAAATTAGTGTATTGCCCTCGAGAAAATTCAAGCGCACTATAATTCAAAAATCTTGTGCAGTAGAAAACAGGGTAAATGCTATCATAAAATACCATGATTTCAAATATGGAAAAGTATCGTAAAGAAATATTGTAAAGAAAAAAAACATTACAATGCATTTCTATATATATATATATATAAAGAAATCCGCAGTGTAGATAAACTGTAAAATTTTTAATGCTGAGAGTTTAGCATTATTTTTAGGTAATTGTATGCAGATATCTCACATTTTTTTTTTGAAATTAAATGTTTCGAATTTAGTTTTCGAATGACATTCGATAATATTACTTCAATTTTCTCAATCATTTGAAATGCATTATTTTATGAATAAAAACAGTTTTCATTCTGAAAGAGTGGATGATTTTCAATATAGTCTTCTTAACAAAGAATCGGAGTTGCTTGAAGTGCATTTTTTTAACCTTTTCAGCAAAGATTACTTTTTAGAGTTCTCTTTTTTTAATCTTTTCCGTGATTGACATGCTGATTCCCTAAAGAATATCAAGAAATTGGTTTGCGATGACATATATTGAAAAAAAATAATACTGAAAAAATGTTACTGCTAGTTGAAAAAGAGAGATAAAAGATACAGTAAAAATAAGTTAAAGTTTTGGATTTTGAAATTTATAGAGATTTCAGATGAATAGCTTTTATATAAAAATTTTACTTAAATTTAAAAGAGAGCCCCGAGAGTATAAAAATAAATTTTAAGTTTAAAAAGCTTATTGGAGAATTATATTGTTTACATGCATTATATATTTTAGATTGAAAGTTAACTCTTCTTAGTATTTCAATTCAAAAATGTTTTTAATACTTCTGAATTGATCTGCTTTTCTTATATGATGCATATGTGGCTTAAGATTTTTTTTTAACTTTCCAATATAAAATATTTGAAATTTGTCACGAATTGAAAATAGTTTCCTGACTAACAAAATAAAAAAAACAGGTATAAATTTGCCAGATTCTTCAGCTAAACTATCTATCCGTTCACATAATTGATTTATTGATTAGACTCGATGCTTACAACAGCCATTTACTCTGTTTGCCAATATTTTCCCGAGGAATTAAAAATCTGCATTTTGTGTAGTTAATTGCTTTGTATCTTCATTTCTAATTAATTAAACTGCGTTGACTCTTAATAAATTCATTATTCCGTGATTTATGAAGATTCGAATATTAGATTTAGAAAGGATTTGTTATAAATGCGAAAGTGCTGGGGTTTCTATTGATATTTTTCCTTAAAGCGCCTAATTTATCGTTGATGTTTACAACAACCGTTAAAATCAGTTTACTGAGATACTGTTTTGTTTCTACGGTTTTGTTACTATAATACAATTTCTTTTTTGTTTCTTCTAATACAATATTGTTTCTAAACATAAGCTATAACAATAATTGCTCATAAAGCAAGGTTATTATTAACGAACTTCAGTTATTAATGTTATTTTTCAATCAATGTTATTATCCACGAATTTCAGAAAAATGTTGCACTCAAAGCAGTTTTGTTTCTAAACATACAGATATTACAATTATTGTCTATAAATAAATGTTATTATTTACGATTTTTATAACCTAGAAATAAAAACCTTTTTTTTTCTTAAAAGAGATAAAATAAAATCTTTGGAAAAAATAAGATACAAAATGTATTCTGAAATTAGAGAATCAAAAGCTTTTGTAAAAAGTAGTGCAGTAAAATTCGAGAAAATGTATTTCCTCACATTTTTTAGGATGATTTTTATATTGAAATTAAATGCTTTCTGAATACACAGAAAAAAGAAATTTGCAAAATATATTTAGATGAAAAACATAAAGAAAATGCATTTGCCTGAAAAATCATCAATTCGTAGTCTTAGAAAGGCAACATTTCTCTCACTGTTACATGAGGAGGGAGATAATCATCAAATATTTTGGATTTCTAATGACGTAAGGTAACCGTCATCTTGAAGAATGAATGCCTACAGACTTTCCAATAAATCATTTCAAGGCTAAAAGGATTTTGTTTTCTCTCTGCTCGAGTATCATTAGTAATATAAGAAACACATTTCTCAGTTTCTTCATTTTTGTTTGAAACTCAAAGCACACAGTTGGATATTTTAGAATTTTCACGTTGAAGCTATTTAAAAGGTAACTGTTATAGTTTTGCTGTAAAAACACTGGTGAATATTGCTCGAGGAATAACAATGAAAAATGGGCAATGCTTCTATTTATGGTTGTGTAAAGAAATGAAAATTGTTAAAGGAAAACATATCAATCTATGATTTGGATAGAACGGATTATTTTTTTAGGTAACTTTTTATTTCATGAATTACAACATCTATATATGCTAAGCATTTATTATTTAAAATTAAAGTAAAAACATACAAAAAAATACAACCACCTAATATTAATTAAGATTACCTGAGTCATTTCTGAATGTAAATGATTAATGGCCTTACGGTTTTATTTGCAATTTTATCTAATTCAATTGGTGCTATTCTGCATATGTGGTTTCGTTTAATATGTAATTCAAAGAGATTTCATGCAATATATTTTATATTTTATATTTTCCTTTTTTTTGTTGATATATCTATCATAAAAAGGATTTAATTTCAGTTTCTGAATTTAAAAATACAACAACTCGATGTACATACAACAAATGGGAAGTAATGGCTAATTGAACAAAAAACAACTTCAGTAAGAAATATCCTAGATTCTCCTTTTACTAGAAAATCCTTTTAAAAAACCGTACCCTTTTTACTAAAAAAATGATAATATTTGTACTTTAGGGTAAAAAAGAGCAAGAGAATTTTCCATTCGAATAAATGGTTCTCAAACAGATATTTAAAGAAAAATATTGACATCTGAATCGTCAGCCAATAGTGATAAAAGCAATAAAAAACATCATTATGCGTCAGTAGATAAATCTTTCCAAATGGACAGTTGAAGTTTGGAAGTGCACCTTTTCAAAAACTTTATTTTTAAAATTATCGATAAGAAATTTTCCGAAATTCACATATCATTATTTGCTGACAAAAAAAATCCTGAAGCTCTCCAAAAAGAAATAGAATGGAAAAAAGATTACTAAAAATAGCCTGCTAAAATCAAGAAAAGAAAGAAATGACAAGCATTCGATGAGCTTTTTGATAACAGGTGAATCATTTTTTTCAATAGAACAGAATTTGAAAAGTGATCCGTCGTTTGAGAATAAAGATAAGTTTGAGATAAATTTAGATCGTATTTTTAGAATTACTTATCTTTCATTCAATTTCATGTTCGTTTTTATATTTTTGTTTGATATTATTGAATTCTAAAGATAGGTAAGAAATATTTTTTAATAATAATCAGAATTCTACATAAAGATCAAGAAACGAATAAAATATTCATTAACTCTGACATAAACCACTATAATTGTCTATAAACATTTTCAATCTTAATAGATATAATCTTAGATAATTATAATGATTGCATTAGTCTATAAACTTTCTTAACTATGCGTTATATGCTATTTCACTCTGAAGTAAGTATATAAACGAACTACTTCGCGACATTGAATCACTCTAAAGATTAAAGAAAGATAATGCTAGATTTTAAATATATATGAAGATTAAAATGAAATCTGCTATGCATGTTTCAATGTATCATGTCAGAACATCCTTTCTTGAAGGGCCAAACACCACCAGCTCCTGCAAGCTAAATTATATTTTTATTCATTTTCATTGTTTCATTGAATGAGTCACTTTATTACTGCAAACGATCCAAAAAACATTGTCTCGCATTTCTTGTTTAAAAATATATCACATTTCCTATTTATTTTATTTCATATAATGACGAGCTCAAAATGACATTTTCGAGGTTTTATTAGCCGTAGTCATTAACTTATTTTTTTTATTCAGAGCTTTTGTAAATGCAATGGCAACGCGTTATTAAAATCTGATTTTTTAAGATGTTCGTGCAAATAATGTAATTTTTATTTTTCACTTACGGATTTTTGTTGACTCCCAAAACGTCATCCCAAAAACAATATCATGTTCTGACATAATAAATTCTCAAATTTTATTCATTTACACTACATAAAAGAAACTAATCATTCCTAGACATATTTCTAATTGTATAGAAATAAATATGCGTTGTACTATGCATAGCTAAATAAAATTTAAATTATCATCTCAAGAGTTCAGGCTCGTACAATATAGTAGGGAGAGATACTAAATCATTTATGAATTTTAAGCATTATGATTTGATACGACATTCAGTACATTGCAACCACATGAATCTTTAAAAGTAAAGATTATTTGAAATGCTTAGTACTGATTCAATACACGCAAATACATTCCTTAGTTTCCAGAATTGTACAAACATTATAAATATATTTGCAAGCGAGACTTGTTAAGAATTGCATATTGTATTTTACGCAGTCAATCGTCGAACTCTCAAATGATTTTGCTAAATTGCTTCTAATGTATCATTTGTTATTCCTATCTGCAATATCGAAAGATGTATTAATGGGGAACTGTTCTGAAGCGCAAATGAATATCGGGGAAAGGGAAGTAAAATCATTTTGAGGCTGCTAGAATTTCTCCATTATTGGCTCTTTTGAGATATTACTCAAATTGATGTTTCACTTAAAACGGTGAGTTTGAAATTTATGATTTGCGCATATTTGACTCGTTTACATCATGAATTATGAAATTATTTTTATGCATCTCATTCGACATATCTTATAATTTATATCATCATTGTATCCGCCATTCGCTATTTATTACAAGGAAGATTCTGGATGTAATTTATGAAAACTGGTTTCTGTGGGAATTGTTTCTTTCATTACAGAAATAAATTAGTTACAATTAATTATTATATTTTTCTTTAGTCAATATTGAACGAATATTCTATATATATTTCAATATTTGAGCCACTATTCTATAATCAACAGAAAACGATTTTTAAATATATGGTGCAAATTTAATCTAATTTGGTGATACACGTGACATATACAAACTAATATTGACTATTTCTTGCAGTTAATATGGTGGCTTATATATTGTAATCATTACGTACTCATAAATTGAAGCAAACAGAAAAAGGCCCCTCTGTCCAATTTTAACAATGCAGGAGGTCGCTATATTTAGTATACTGCAAATAATAAACGAAAAGAAAAATTAAAGGATGATTATTTTAAATTATGGATTAATAATTGAAATAGAATATATTTAGTTAACTTATTCATTAGTATAAATGAAATTATAGGCAACACAAAATGTCATGCATTTTTTTTAAATAACTCAAATAAACCCCTAAGCCTTTAAAAGCATTTCTAATAATAGCTTTCATAATACACTTTTAAAACTAATCATAAAAGCCATTCACATATTCATCCCTGACATTTTCAAAAGGACAATTTCTAAAATAAAATGAAACTGTTAAAACAATTTTTATTATGAGATGAAATTCGTTAAGGTTTATCATTTGATAAACAGGCGCTTCTTATAAAGATAGATATACCAGAGATTGTCTCCAAACGTACGCATTTTGATGGCCTTTTTCTAATAATAGTTTTGTCCTTTACAGCTGGAATTGTCTTATATGGTTGAATGATAATCCTTTTTTTTGCTATTTTTGTTTAAGATAAAACAAGTAATTTTTTTAAAAAAAAACAATGTTTTAAATCAATTCCTACTTAGGTTAACAAAGAAAAAATTTATTTGTTACTCTTTATTAAATAATTAAAATTAATATAAATGAGTATAGAAATATGACAGAATTCTAATATTAAGCGGCAAAAATGAAATTAAATATCCTGGCAATTTTCTACCTCCTTTCTATATATGGTGTTCGAACGACCAGCTCAAGGGGTGGGAATGCAACGTCATACCAACCAAACTATACCGGGGTAACAATTAGAATTGCTATAAATAATTGATCAAAATATCATATTAGTGCTGAATTTTCGACGCCCATTGTGGTAACGCAAAATGCGAGATATTTCTACATAAGTTGGGGTACGCAGTGCAGATTAGAAATTTCTAACTTTCTGTATTCTGTATTATTTTAATTCAAAAGTACTTTAAAATGAATCGGAAACATCTATTAATTAATAATGTTTGATTTAAAATGAATCAAGTATTATGAAAATAAACACAATCGCTTAAATGTATAGGCCGAAACCATGTTAAGCCTAACCTCATTGTTGTTGGGGAAAAACAAACTAAATTCGTTTCTTATTTGGAGTCGGGGAAATGAAAAGTTTTGGCGAGAAAGTTAGTTTTTCATTAATTAATAAAAAAATACTGAATTGTTTCTGAAAAGCTTCTGGAAAAATAGATCTGCTTTTTTATAAACAATGTCAAATTAAAGTTGGCATTATCTTAATTACAATATATTTCTTCATTTATACAAGCAACTAAAATATAATGACGTTTAATGGAATATCATATTTTATAATAATAATGCATACAATAAATTCCCATATTATCCCTTTCAAAATATTATTTGATGCATAAAAATATTTTACTCGAATTTATATCCAGTAATTCCACAATTTATTTCTAAAGAAAATATCTATAACTTCAATTTTCTTTTTAGTTTGTTTCAAGACTTATTCTTTTTCCCAAAGTAATATTCCAATAAATTGTATTGCCTTTCACAATTCTTGTTACTCTATCGGCAAAGAGTTCTCTTACTTAGCCAGAGAAGAATTCCAATGTATTTCAACATTTTTCAAAATAATAGGCTTACTTGAAGAAATATTGAAACAAAAAGGGAAATGTATTCAGATGCGATGAATCGGTAAATTATACTCGGCATCTTACACAGCCTAAAGAAAACAGTGCATTTCACAAATTGTATTTATGCGTACCATTGAATTTTGCAACTGGAACAGTGCAGAATGAAAAGAAAGCGTTCCCTTGAAATAAATAAAGAGAAAGAAATACTAGTTCTTCTTTTCTTTGCTTAAGCAGTTATTTCATTTTTACTTGGTTAATAAATCGACAGAATAAGCTTTAGTTCTGTTTTATTTCTTCTTGGGGACGGTAAAGATTGTGGCCTATTTAATTGTTCAGAGGGTTGGAAATGTCCTGAAATAGGCAATCGTAAAACTTGAAGAGATTTTTAACTTCCATTTTTCTTTCGTCTTAAAAAGAATTCTTGAAAAATATTTTAGGGTTGGTTCAGGGCTTAAATAAAGGAGAATTGGAGTTCATAGATTTGATTGTAAAAAATAATTTCAATCGCGGTCAGATGACAAAGACTACACCTGAGTTGGCACTCCCTTCTCCTAACTTCCACATTGTATCAGCGTGAGAACGTCTGGCCCGAAAAGATTTTCCTTGCACCAAACCCACTTATATCAAGGTTCTTCTGCGGACTCTAGTTTCAAATCTGAAAACCTCCGGTTCTAAATCGAGTGCTTTCCACCAGGCCACTGGAGTCTTATTGTTTCATCAAGAGCTACATAACTTGGGGGGGAGGAATGAAATACAGTGAAAGCTCATTTAAGAAGCATAATTGTTTTCGAAACTTAGTCGTAATGCAAAACACTCAACAAGTAAAACTATTCTCTTTCACGGGACTCTATGTAAAATATGATATTCCGCTTCATTCTGAAAGAAATAGCCTGCATTATTTATATTATTTATAATGCATGCGTTTTTAATATAAAAAACGCTGCTGAAAGACATTAGCCTTTGGATAAAAAGTAAAATTTGGCGAAAAGGTCATAAACCATTATCAATTAAATTATATTTGTTGCATGATCAAGGCAATGCTTCTAAATATGATGTTAGAATTTATCATGCTTCCTCTTACCAGCCAAAATAATTCATGATGCTGCTGTATATTTTAAATATCGGTCAATATAGTGAAGATATCGTAATAATGTTATTGAGCATTTTGTGTTAAATGAGTGAGGCCGTACGGATCACGCTAAGGCCGAACTCGCAATCTGAGGGTTAGAAGCCGAGTAACATGCTTATCGAGCAAAAGTGGCACTTCAGCTCGAGGGCTGTTATCTGGCTTATAAAGTTTCGCCTGATACTCTCCCGCCCGTAAGTCGGTGGTTGAACGAACGATACCATTGCACCACGCCTATAGCGAGAACGTGTGTTTGAGTTTGGTTGTGCTGTTAGCGGTCGTATTTAATGCGCTTCGCGGCATTTTGTTGTCGATAGAAGGCACCACGACAGCTGTACAAAGCTGCGTACTAAGGTTGCTGGTTCAAGGTCATCGACTCACCATTGAGGCCGTAGCGGATCACGCTAGGCCCGAACACTCAATCTTATGGTTAATAGTCGAGCATTAAGCAAAAGTGCACTACAGCTCGAGGGTTGTCTGTTTCCTTAGAGAGACTGCAGTTATAATATTTCCATTGAAAGGTTAATCAATCCACATTAATATTTCAAATAAGGCAGACTTGAGACATAAACTCTTCTATAATAATGAGAAGTTCTCTATGGAATTAGACGACTCTTTGCATTTCTGAGAATTAGAAAGAAAAAAGATTTTTAAAATCAGTATGTTGCTAGAGCAAGTTTATAGTTGGTGAGAAAAATATCAATACTGTTAGTATAATTACTTTTTTGTCACAATTATTTGTTAATTCTAATTATTATGGATTTATTTTGTGAATTACGTGTTGCATTTTTAGTATGGATGTTCTATACATCTTGTAATTTTAATTTCAAAATTAATAATCTAAATTTGTAAAATAATGAATTTACAAAATTGTAAATAAGTTGAAGTTTTAATTATAAATAAAATTGTAATATTTAAATCTTAAATAACTTATTGTTATTTTATTGTAAATAAAAGGAAGGCGAAGTAATGCTATTATCATATCATTTATCTAGATCTTTAGAGCAAATTATTGAGTAGAATAATAAGTGAAAAAGAGCAGAAGAAATAATTACAACCTCGGTTCATGAAGTCATTCATAAACCATGAGAAAATTCGATCCTTCATTTGAAATAATAACAACATTATTGTTCAAAATGATGAATGTATTTACAAATGTTTCCATTTTGAAGGAGACAAAATATGCATGTTTGTCTGGAACACATCTTTACTCAGTTATTATCAAATGGAACCCACAGTTTTTATCAATAATTTGTATGAGGTTTTGATTAGTTTTGGATGGTTCGATGGGTAGGATTATATTATCGATCAAGTATTTTTTATTCGTTGTTAAGGTCCCGCACGCGCCATTATTTTATTTTTGAAACTTTCAGTACACGAGTTTTTTTTTAATGTGTAGTCTAGAAATCGTCTGGTTTACATCTCTTTTTCCCCCGAACACCACTCTGTCAGTTTTCTCCAGAAATGATCTGGCGGAAATGGTTTGTTGATACTTCGGTGAGGAGAGAGCCATCGATGTGTGAACCGATTCACTACATAGAGCATACTTCGAAAAAGTGCTAGCGCAGATTTACAACGAAACTACAAAATCGTGGCTACAGTGATCGATCTTTGTAATGCTAAGAGAGATAAATTTATTATTGTGGTTTTCAGAATTTTGAAGACGGGCTTGTAAAAATATTCATACATTGCTGAAGATATTCTATTTATTGTACTTAATATTATTACAAGCGTTTTATTCAAATATGTAACACATATTTAAAGTTAATAGGAATTTAAAATGCCCTGCTTATTACTAATAATTTGTAACGAGAAAAATATTCCATGGTTCTTCGCAATAGATGACAGACTTAAAACAATAATTGAAAACTTTTACTAAGAGATCTGATTGATTTCAATGCAATTATAGTGACTGAGAGGGTTCAGTAAGTTAAATGTACAAGTCTGAAAACGAAGGTAAAGCATTAAGTAGACAAAGGCGGCCTTGGACCCCGAACCTGAAAGAACCTCAGATAACTTCAGATATTTTGTTATGTTTTGAAATGCAATTAATTTTTACGGTTGCCTTCATTTATAAAGGTATTAAAAGGGAGTTTATTTAAGTTAAAATAAAATATTTTTTTAAAATTAATTTTAGAACATTATTGACTTAATATTACTTTTAATCCCATTTGTGAGTTGTGTATTATATTTATTTACAATTCTAAAAAGATTATAAAATGTTTTATAACTTTAAAATATATGCCACCCTATTATTTGTTATTATTTAGATCGTACATATGAAATTTTTTGTCATTTGTCTTTTTTATCCATTTAAAATTACTTTCATATTTAAAATTTATATTTTTTATAGTGGGATATTACAAAACCTATTATTTAGAAAATAATCTGCGATTAAGGGTTTTGTTATTTAAATTAGTCACAATGTCATTAATCAATTAAAAACTTATCATAAACTTATTATTATATTAAAACCGATAAAGTTAAATAATGTTTAATAATGATGAAGTTTAATAATAAAGATAAATGTTCCGATAATCGGAAATAGGAAGCCTAGGTTTTAGAATTCTATCCTTCCTGCTGCAAACCATGAATGTAAAAAATTATAAATTAAACTTAATTATTGATGCTACACAGATGGTTGGATTAATCTCAGAAACTCATTCAAATTATCTATATTTCATTTGGGGAATATACAGAAACAGTATAAAAGGAGAACTTATCTAAGGAAAAAGCTATGGAAGAGAAAAAAAAGCTCAATTAAATGAAATATATTGACACATTTTCTTTTTTAATATCTTTGGTAAAAAAGTTCAAAAATTGACAGAAAAAAACTGCATTTGTGAAAAAAAATGAAAGAAAATTAGTAATTGATTAATAAAACAAATGCAATTATATTTCTTCTAAGTTCACAATAATAGGAGCCATAAATATTGTATCACAAAAGATAGTTTGACGATAGTAAGGACAATGATTTCTCCTTCTCATTTAATCCAAAAATACAATTTGATGTCTATTATATTTTTATTACTTCCACGCAAATTCTTCCAATGGCAATAAAGTTATTAATTTTGCATTTCGAGAATATACTTACCACTTCGAATGGTATAAGTCGACAAGCATTCAGACAATGCAGTGGACTGATCTAATTAGATTTGTCCTCTAAGTGGCTCCTTCGAAGAACACATTGAATATATGGATGAGAACCCACTCAGAGAGTATAATAAAGGTAGTACGGTCATTTCAATCGCAATCCGATAATTGGTTATTTATCCTACGGGATATTGACCAACTTTGGCAATTTTGCTTAATTGGCTGAACTTCAGAAACCGAGATAATATTTTCTATGGCTGGTCATTTAGTTGCAAGAACTAAATCTGTATGATTCTATGGTATGTACCAATTAACTGAATGAAATTCAATGCAACTAGGAGACTGAAGCACTTTGCAGATTAAGGGAAGATCGCAAACATTCTAGAAGATTAAACGAGAAGATATAAACTCTAAAGATCTTTTTATTTTAAAGAGGCATGAATCTATATGCAGTAGAAAAATATGATTTGTTACAGCTTCTGATATCTCACATGGATTATTAAAGCTCTTTAAAAGATAATATATATATTTCCCAGATTTATCTTCTTAGAATTTTATTCGATTGGAAACTCTTCAAAAAGCTACGTATTATTCAAAATTTTAGATAGTTGGAATTTTTTAAAAATCTTAGCAAGCGTTTTTGATGAGTTTTTGTAGATACCCAGTGAGCACAAAAATAAGTTTAATAGAGGCTTCTGCAAAAATGAAATACAATTTCCCAGATTTATAAACGATAATTGGGCAACAAAATAAAGAAAGAAATAAAAGT
The DNA here is from genome assembly GCA_026289955.1 of Argiope argentata. Classification (NCBI taxonomy): domain Eukaryota; kingdom Metazoa; phylum Arthropoda; class Arachnida; order Araneae; family Araneidae; genus Argiope; species Argiope argentata. The sequence continues at coordinate 2,465,554 of JAOUZG010000273.1, forward strand.
TGCCGATAGAAACTCATAAAACTAATCATTATTAACTTTCAGGATTTATGAGAAAATTTAAAAGTAGTTTTCGTTATTACAGTTACCGAATCCTAACTATAACAATCGGAGAAAGCCTGCCAAGATTTTGCCGCTAAGAATATGAAACAAAAAGAGAAAAATAGCAACTGAGATGTTTTAATAGTTCAGAAAGTATTATCCCGTAGTAACACCAAAATCGATATTAAAGAATTGAATGGATCGGAAATGAAAACACGTGAAGCTACTATTATTACATCTGAAGGAGCGTGGGGAACTCAAGCAATTCCATAATTAAAATTCTTTTCAGTGAAATTAATTGAATGAAAATATTTTAACTTCGATAGAAAAAATAGTAATAGTTCGATAGAAAATAATAGTAATTTTGTATGGTCCCCAAGGGCAAAAAGTTTATTTTGATTTGATTTTTTTAGTATCAATCGCCATAAAAGCAAAAATATTTTCATATTATTTTTATCTTTGTATAATGAAACTTTGTAATTCAATGTATATGCTTAAGTGCAACATTTCAGTAAGGAAATGTGTCCCAATTTTAAGAAAAATGGTATACAGGTGATAAATGCTGACATATGGAAATGGTTTCAATTATCAGGTGGATATTTACATGTAACGGAAAGGCAAGTAATGTTCAAGACAAACTTAATTCGAACAGTATGTAAGCTGGACATCATACATTTAAAACATGGTTTAAATAATTTATCTGACATTTGTTTTATAGCTAGGTTGCCATTAATTAGATAAATAATATGCAAATAATATGTTAAAATGCAAGATTAGTGGCCATAAGTTTAATATCACTTTCTTATTTCATTTTGATTCTGTATTATATTTTATAATTCAATTCTTTTTTATCTTACAATTAGTAAGAAATGAAAATAATATTCATTTTAAAGAAAAGGTTGTAAAGGAATAAATTTTCATGAAGTAAACACTTCTAAATGTTAATGTATAAATTTTTCATATTTTGAAGTGAATAATTGTAAAATAATAGATTGCAAATATAAAACACAGTGAGCAGTTCTCTCAAAACGGACTTGTATACTCTCTCAATAAAAATGATATTCCCCTAAAACCCACATAAAATTTGAAGCTTACTAAGACCGCGAATACCTTTCGTGACATTGGCGGTCAATAATTACAAAATATAGATCTTTGAAGGGAATTTAGCATTCTTTTTGAGTCAATCATGTGATCTTTTACCAATTTTATCGGCGATTAACTTCGCAGGCGGTTAATTGCACACGAAAGTCATATTTCAGATTCGTTTTTTTCCCAACCAAACGAAATAATTTAAAATTTGACAAAGAACTATAATTGAAATATCAAAATCATATAACACATTTTATTTAATTAAGTTGTATTTTTGCACAATCGTGCTTAAAGACTTGTGAAATTAGAGACTGAGAAAAAAATAATTCTTTTGACGTATTTTGTAAACAAAATTGATAGATATCTTGATTTGATGTTAAATCTATGTGCAGATATTATCCATGTATAATTCTTTTTTTCATAGTTAAATTCTTAATTTATATTAAAACAGCTGGACATGCAGACTTTCTATGTATAAATTTCGTTTACATTTTGATGGAAATTTATAAATATGGCTAAAGATAATATGATAATTTTCATTTGTATTTTTCTTTATGAAAATGAAGCTTGCGTAAAAACAATTAAGTCTTTTGCAAGCTGCATAATACTTATAAAACCTAAACAAAGGAATTTCAAAATTTCGAAAAACAAAAGATGTACTGTACCCAATATTTAAGCTTAGTGATAAATGTAAACTTGTCTATTTATTTTTAGTTATATTCATGTAAGAAAACTAAAAGGAATATTATTTATCAGACGTTTCTTAGACTTTTTAAAGGATGCTCAGAGATAGTGAGCAGTTTTGAATTCAATTAAGTCATTAGAAGTTATTGATTTCAAATAACAAAACCTCGATGGACACATTGTAGGATTTTCGTGGGAAAAAAGCATCTAATTAAAAATAACTAATTATCTGTAAATACTTTAATACAATTTTAAACAGAACTCTGAAGGACCAGCAAAAGTTCTACATGATATTTGAGAAGAAAAATCGAAATTCTTATTCAAGAGAAATTTTGCCAATTTCGAAAATCTATTCAGTTTAATAGAGGGATTATTAATTAATGTTGGTACACAAAAAGTTAATTATTCAGTCTTAAATTTTTTTTTCTCCTGAACCTCTTTGAAAATTTCTGTCCTGTAATTATCAGACATAAATGTTTGCATTTTATATGGTGAGACACTTTTCAATAAAGTTATCGAATGTCAGACATATTTATTCTGTGATTTCAACAAAATTAAAAGAGGCTTAAAATAAGAAGAAAAAATAATATGAGATTAAAAATAAAAATTTGATATTTTTTTGATTAGATGAGTAGTTTTTAACGATTATTTTTAGGGTTATTACCGATTTATTTTATTACAATATTTGTATACATATTTTTTAAATCATGGATTATAAAATTTATTTCATTGGCTTAATATTATTTAATACTTACTAAAATAGACAAATAATAATTATATTAATAGAAAAGTTAGGCTTAAAGACAACATATTTATTAGTAAGTTTTATATTATGTTCCTGGAAAAGTGTTATATTATTTAAAAGAATAATAAAAATATGTTACTGAGAAGTCATAAGGAACAATACAGGAAATTAATCAAAAGTGAAAAATCATTTTGATAGCTTAAAAATATTTAATACGATTGTATAAAGAGAAACAAACTGTTTCACCATCAGGAATCAAGTTCTGTGTAATAATATACATTTGGAACACGTTGAAGTTCTCAAGAAATTTTACCATTTGCACTTATCGCTATATGAATGTAATGCAAAATATATTAACCGAAAATAGATTCAAATTTCTATGAAAAAATAGAACATGATGTTTAATTTAAAACTATAAAATTCGTAATACTTAATCCCCTATCGTTATTCAATTATCAAAAGGCTAGATATTTATTGGCCTATTCAATGAATAACGTCGTGATGAATTTAATGAGCTAACAAAATTTCCTTTAAAAGATAAGAGCAGACAAGACTTTAAGGACTTTCAAATGATGGGATTTAAATATGAAACAGGACATTTTCATGCTGATGCAAATTATCTCATGAAAGTTAATTATGACCTGGAAAATCAATGACCTATTATTTACAAACTTTATAACAATATGCAAATATATTCTAAAAATTTTACCTCTAATGATTTGAGACTGTTAATTTTTTTCAGTTATTTCACCCATTTGTAAAATGTCTTGTATATGAATTTTTATTTATTAATATGTAAGGTCGAGGATTAAGATAAGTGAATCGTTTTCAAGTGTTTTCTCCAAACTTGAAAGTCTGACTTCAAGGGTTATGCTTGTTTCCTTTAAAAGTAAGGTAACTTTGATTAACTCTTCTGATATCTTGATGTACAATAAATTCGAATTGACAAACACAGCATTATTTAGCATGATTTTCACACTGAACTAAAGGAATAATAGCTAGAAAGTCATTGAGATTTGGAGGTCTAAGTGAGGTAATAAGAACAAATAATGCCATTTTGCAACAATAAATTTATGTATTTTGCCCTTTTTTGAATACAAATTCGACAGATTTTTTTAACATTCTAAAATAACTTATTCTAAATAACATAACGAAATATTTTATATTTACAACAGAAAACAAAAAACTGCAACATTTTGATTTTGCAGAAATATTTTCAAATAATAGTTTTCTACTTATTTATAATAGATTTTTGACAATGGAAAGTAGGTCAATATAAAAATTTAATATTACAGTCGAGGGATTTCCTTTTTTCGCCAAACACTTGCCATAGAGGAAACAATTTAATTTAGAATGTTAACTTATGAAAAAATAAGCCAAGTTGTAATAATTTGTTTCCAACAAACAATTACCTAAATATTAAAAAATAATATCTAGTTTTTTTTATTATTTGTAAGCTATATTATGAGAAATAATAAAGTTTTCATGAATTTTGATGCCATTGAAGAATCTACTATTTTTTGGATTTAAAAAAAAACAACAAAGATTAATTCATTTTTTTTTTGGTTTTCAATCTTTGAAAATATTTAATAGTAGTTTTTTAATCTTGACAAAAAAGAATATACATTCGTTACATAAAACTTATATATTATTAATAAATTTCTTATACAACTAAGCAATTTAAATTGAAATATATACATAAATTTTTTATTTGTATGTCAGCACTAAAGAGAGAAGAATGTCTTTTTACAAAATTAATTAAAATAAAATGTTCTCAAAATTCATGGTTAATAATTTGATATAATATTAACTTTTCTTCGGTGAAATATACAATTTAGTTTGAAAATGTTTAGATCTAAAACCCAAAATATTTAATTGGTAAACAAGATTTTTTTTTTATTAATCTAAATCACACAGATCCTTTCATAAAAAAATCGTAGCCGCGATAAAGAAAAAAATGCATATATCATTTTAATACACTATTTACAGTATATTTTGTTTCTTTACTATATCCCTTAGCGATGGTTTAATGAAATTGTATATTAAAAATATTAGCGTATGATATAATATTGATTCTAGCTAATAATTTGAATTGAGATATATTTATCACAAATGTTTCGAAGTTGCAATATATGAGTAAATACTTTAAGGAATTAATCTTCTGTTAATTTCGACAATTTTTATTCCATCTTGAAATACAGAAAAATTCAATCTTATATTAAATATTCCATGAGTTATATAATATGGGAAAATACCCATATAAGTCTCAAGTATTATGTTTAGCAAGGAATTGAATAGCATTTAGATGTCAATAATGTCTATAATACGCCGATAAATAACTTATTTTGTTACTTTAATGATCGTTAAAAATGGCAGAATACTCTTTAAATAAGTATTTGTTTTATCCAATAGTAATTGAAATAAGGACATCAACAATAGTTTATGTCAATTTTTTAACGTTTTTTTACTCAACAAATTTTATGCATTCATGCATTAAGATGTAAATATAACTATAGCTAAGACAAAGAAAAATCATTGAGAATAATGTTTCAATTTAATAACATGATATTATTTTATTAGTCTCTTACACATTTTGGAAATTTCTTTGCAACATCTTGATGTTGTTAACGACTTGCAAATGTGATAAATTTTTTATGAAGGTACTAAACCCAAATTCTAAGAAAATAATTAAAGCATTCGATACAAATATTGAATATAAAGAACAACTTAATTAAGATGGCCAATAAAAAGTTGCCACTGCCAATGAAAAGTTAATCTGCGTGTTAGAGTTAATGATAGAACATTTTAAATGAGTATGAAACCTGTCTGAAGTCTTTGAAAAAAAAATCCAATTAAAAAGATAGATACGACATTCATTTATTTTTCTATTCAAATAATTTCCTTATAAATTATATTCAAACCGAATATTTGAGTTTTTACAAAATATAAAGATAGGAAGCAAAATAAATTTATAACTTTTGGCACAGTCAGAGTTTTACGCATGGTAAATTTTACATCACCTCAAATTGTCTCTAAAACTGTTTTTTATTTTTCTAAAAGGGTTTAAGAAAAATTGATATAGATATGAACATTTGTATTTCTTATTATAAGATACTAGCTGGTACTCGGCGCATTTCTGCAGCTGAAGAAATAATTTTTCAAATATTGTTTGAAAATTCTTAAATTCTTGTCTTGTTTAATGTTTTTAGGAATGATAGAAAGGAAAATATTTATTTTCTTATCGACAATGCATACATTCATAGAAATTAAATGATATATAAAGAAGAAGTACACATAATATTTATTCTATTTTTTAACTTTATTATTCAAGGGCTTTAGGGTAAACTATATATATATATATAATTTTTCCATCATCCGCAAAAACAAATAAATTTATCGACTGATTTATTCGTAAGTAACCATCCCGCAAAGGGCCATTTGGAAAACTGGATTTTCTTGTTTCAATCTGCACATTTGAATTACTTGCCCTTGCCCCTCTCTATTGGTCATCGAGAATGCACGTGGAGCGAGAAACTACCGTTGTTTGAAATCAAAAGGCATATCGGTGGAATAATGGGAATAGGCACATCTTCTCCAATTGAATTCTTGCCGTATGTTGATTTTGAGATTTTGAAGTTCTTGAATTTATAATTCGTACACAATCTGCTTCAGCGCTGGCTGATCAGCTTACTCCTTGGTTTGAGAAGCTAGAATTGGCTTATTTCTATGTGCTGCGCTGATAGATCTATTAAGTGGCGAACGTTGTGGGACAAATATTATGTCGAAGCAATCAACACGATATATGCTTGCATAACCGAAATATCATTTGTCGATTTACGGAATAAATAGAAAAAGTACTGTGGGCACTGGAAAGTTTCCATCATATATAATTCAACTTGATCGGCATCGGTAATAACAATTCTATTTTAAATGTGTGAGATAAACTCTGAATAATGCGTGGTTTGCTGAAGATAAAACTTTGTGCAATCTGAATGACCATATACTGTGTAGACGACTATTTATTTGTGAGAAGAAAAAATTAGAGCTTGCATTAAATATTTTCTATTTCATTTCCCTCAAATGGATTGGCATCAGCCATAATAATTTTATTTAGCTTGATATATGTGCGCTTAACTGCGAATGACATGATGCATGCTGTTTAGCATTTGTCAATTTTCATTTTAAAAATATAGCCTTAATGCAATTACACCGCCAACTTTCATCGGAATTGGCAAAAAGGCACGGCAGCGTATAAGGTACGAACAAGGAAAAATTCATTTTTATATATTAGGTGTTTAAATAATTATGATAATTGCAATTCTATGAAGGTATTTTTGTTTTTTATTGAGTGTAAACGGTGTTATTACTTTGTTCTGTTATGTGAACGCCCTTCAGACATACTTACATTATCAAATATTGCGAAATGTTTTGAAAGTTATTAATGTAAAATTACAAAGTCAGTAAAAGAAAGTTATCATATAATTAATCATTAAATTATATGATAATTAATTTAACTGAATTATATGATAAATTATCAAAAAAATTTAATCATATAATTCAACTAAAGAAATTTATCATATAATTAATGATGGATTTAATACGGCTTATATATTGATTTCAACATTTAGACCATTTCACTGGAAAACTATTTTATTAAACAAAGATTTTCAAGTGACATATTTTTACGTGCTCATATACAGGATACTTATGAAGTGAAAATATTTCTATAGAGAATTATTGATGTCTACATCATTATCAGAATCAGCTCATCAGAATAAATTCTCACTGAACAGCTTATTTGCATCGCAAAGATTAGTTTCCTTATTATATTAAATTACATCTTTTCAAGAAAATAATTTAAAGGATATTTTCTATAATGCTATTTTAAATATTATCCTTACATAAATGAATTTTTGTTCTGATCCGTATTCTTTTTAAAGTATGAAACATGTTACTAAGGAAATAATTGCATTTTGTTGCATCTTTTTAAAAGGAAAAAAGATCAAATATAGAATTAAAAAAATATTGAGTTATTTTTTAAAGAATGACATTATTTCAGTTAAAACAGTTTGAATTGCTTAAAACCAAGAAATTTTGAGCAAAAACATGATCTGCACATAGATTTTTTTTGCAGGTGACATAAAGACTATATAAAGATCTTATGTTCTTCCAGAATATCTGATTCCAAATTCGGAGGATAAAAAAAACCTAATAATCATAGAAAACCTGATAATTAATTTGAATATTACGGTGCCGAAAACGAATGTTAGAAAAATAGAAAACTAAAAAATGGTGGGGAAAAAAGTAATTCCAAGTCGATTATGCGGTAGAACTGATTCGGAAGCAGCTAGTGGGCGGAGACTTTTTTTTTCGGTTTCTGTTGAATTCGGCATAAAAATGTAAGCTATACACCTCAATTACACGTTTTGGAAAATGGCAGCTTAAATATCGATATAAAGCAAAGTATATAAAAATATTAAAAACAGAATTCTTTTCTTAAAAAAATCTCTTTTTTTATATCAGTTTTTGTTTTGAAATATACATTTAATATCTAGTATTTAGTATTTGTTGTGAAATATACATTTGTTTTTTTTTTGCTTTTCAGCGCTAGAAAATATTCAATTTACCTTTCTGAATAGTAGTAATTTATTTTAAATATTGGATCCTGGTAAGAGGAATTCTACAATTTTAGAACTTAAAATTTCTAAATTAATCTATTTATTGTTAGAATATGAACTTTCTTTATTGTAAGATATAACATTATTTATATCTACTTTAGAGTTCTCTTACAATGAAAATAGTTGAGAAAACATATCCCTAATTCATATCTGTACTAAAAAGACCAAAGGAAATAATATTAAAAAAACGAAAGAACAACGAACGAAAGAAAAAAATATATATAAAAAAAGGAAAGAATATCAATAATATAAGAATACATATCATTAATAGTGAAATCAATATCTTCGTTATCAGTGTAAAATTATTGCTTAGCACTTAATTCGAGTTCGAGTAAATAGTCTTAAAGCTAAGGCAGAAATCGTTTTACATAATTAAATAAATTTAATAAACATTTTTTACAAACAAATTTCATGTAATAATATTTCATTTTTGAATTCTCAATAAGCCTTTACATGTTCAGTTCTTACAATATTGGTTTATATATTTCACTATGTAATTTACAAAATACGATGGCTGCATAAAAAATACTAGACCCTGAATCTCTTCACGCACAGAATGATGTAGAGTGACGGCATTGCATACCGTCAACAGACAATTAAATGGAATGATGATTAATATACATTTAATTAAGACATTTTTAAGGCAACAGTCACCTTAAATATTAATGATTAATATGCATTTTTGTAGTAAATCGTTAAGCAGAAATACCTCATGTTTTACATGGTTTGAAGTAGAAACGACCTGCAAATGCTAGGTACACAATGAAAAAAATCAAGAAAAATTAATAGAAGAACTAGTAGAAATAACTACCTCGAATTGAAAAAGAAATAAATTCTGGTTCCAAACTTTGCGTAATGAATATTGATACAGTTGCCATCACAGACGTAAAATACAGCACCGCAAAATTTTTCTCGGGAAACAACATTAAGCTTAAGTTAAAACATTAAGTTTTAACTTTAAAATTATGAAATTTAATTCTTCAAAATATGTTTGGAATCTGCTAATTTAGCTGATCCATCATTTAATAGACCTACATTTTGAGATCTTTTGCCCAGAATTTCATTTTAAAACACTCAGCATAAAACCATGAAATGAGATATGAATTAGAATTTAAAAAACAAAAAAACAAAAATCAGAATTTACATAGAAAAATGATTGCCACAATTGACAAACTATCACCTGGCATGGCGGTAATAAAATTTTGGTCTGATATTTAACAATATCTTTAGAATACCATTTTTTACCACTTCAGCATATTTTTTGTACTAATAAATTAATTTCTTCTTTGCAAACAAAATGGGGAAAATTTTTTGTAGCAGTACTTGAGTATTGTGCACATGACAAAGTCGAAATTTAGGTCTTATGACAGACGAATATAGACAATGGATTAATATAACATAGTTGGCGATTTGTCACTGGATACAATAAACATGACATTTTTGGCAATTAATTATTGGGCAAAAGAAGTTACCTGAAATAGAATGTCTATTAGGTTACTCTTTATGGATTTCTAATCTCCTTATAAATCCTTTTATTCAACTGTTCAACTATATTTATATGATGATAATTAACGAAAAATACGTGATTAGTTAATCTTCGGTTATTCAATAAAAATAACAATTTTTATCTTCCAAATGATATAAGAAGTAATAAAAGCATTTTTCATTTTATTTGGAAATATTCTTCTCATATAAGGAAGCAATTACAGAGAAGGAAAATTAATTCAAATATTTACAAATTTAAAAGAAACTTGAGACTACCACTGTAAAGTTTTTTAAAATTCGACTACGAATACAAATGAGTAAAATACACCGTAGTAAAATTCTGCGCTCAACTAGAAAATCTGTTAAATGAATTCCCAACAGATATTATCATTCCATCACCAAATCACAGAGTGAAACAGTTGAGGAGGACTAATTAACCTAATTGCCTTTCAAAAGAACCATCACTATCATGCGACTGCGAATAGTTTCGAAGTCTTATTCGAGCTCCTCGCACACAACGTCTTGAGGTAATGTTTTCTACAAAATTCAGGGATTTCTGGTCGACTTGAATAGCAACGAAGATTCCTTGGAAACGTGTGGCGAATGTATATGGGATGAATTTGTAATTTTCCGACACTTTACTGATTCCAGGATTAATTAAAAGGGCATTCCACTTATTTCAATGGAATTTTCTACTATGTGAGGACATTTTAAAATGGGCATTGTGAGCACTGAAAGAAGAAAACGTCATTTAATGAATTTTTATACAGAATTTTGTAACATCGAAAAAATAGTACTTTAACAGATGTTTAGAATTATTTTAATCATTTAATACATAAACACTAGGAAATTAAAATGACTAAGAACATAATAACGTGTTCCTGTCTTTCATAACGTGCAAACGAACGTAATAAAATAATCAAATGAGATGCATTAATAAAATTTTATAAAATCTGTTTCATCAAAACGTTAAAAGGATTTCATGGTTTAAAACATAATTTTATAAAAAAATGTCAATTTAATAAAAAAAGAAACAATAACAACAAATTTAAAAAATAATTCTCAAAAATTTGATGCTATTGTTATCAGTTAAAAGCAATTTTTATTTAAATTATTAAAAAGTTATTTTTAAAACATTTATTGACAAAAACTTTACATTGAAAATAACTGGCAAAGCAAAAGTGCTGATCCTCAAGTTTCAAACACTGATTTCATCAATTTTTATTTTATGTAGATGTTTAAAATGTAGAAATCCAAATATACTGATTCCATCAATTTTAATTTTATGCAAATGTTTAAAATGCAGATAATGAAAAGGCCTTGACAAAGTCTTCCAGTTCACAAGCCAAAACACGCCATGGATTTCATCAATTTTTATTTTATATAATAGTTTATACCAAAAGTTACATCATAAATGGTTCCGTACTCATCATCAATCATTATTTCTGAAAGATATTAAATTATTATTTCAGAAAGAAATCTTGGGTACAATCTTCTAGTCTCAATAGTAGGGCAGATTTGTCAAATTATTTTCAAGCTGAACATTTATTTTGAAAATATAATCAGATTGCCCTTCGCTAAATGCGCATTTTTTTGAAAAAAAAATTCGTGTTTGAACATGATTCAATCAATTTAAGGAGACTGCTTGTTTAAAGAATACCATTTTATAAAATACACTACGGGTAATACTAGGTTTTATTACAGTTTATTTATGTAAATATTTTGTACGTTTATACTTACAGTATATTAAAAAACGTACTATACTGTACGTTAACGATACGTTATATTAAATAACGTACTGCACCGTATGTTTATAATTATAATATTGTACGTTTTATGTATTACAGCTTAAGTGATTCAATTAACTAATTATTTAATTTTGAAAATTATAAATTATTGCGTAATCACCGAGAAGAAACAAATTCAAGAAAATTCCATAATAAAATCAAATATAATTAACGAAATTCCAATATTGCATAGATAAAACAAAACAAATTAAATAAAAACATGCAATAAACAAATAGAATTAATACATTTTTAAATGTGTATAGGTTGGTGATGCACATTTTAAATAATTTAAAGCTAAAGATGTCTTAATAATTTTACATTATTAGTTAGAAACTATTAGTTTCTTTCATGAAGAAATAACAGTTTTAGAATTTAATGCTTAAAAATCAGTTTTCGAATAACTTTCACTAGTTTTACTCCAATATATTACCATATTTAATCATTTAAAAAACGTTATTCTACACTAAAAATAATTTTCCTTCTGAGAAATTAAGTAAATGTCAATATATGTTTCTGAAAGAAATGTTGGTTATTAAATTATTGTATTTCTATCGAGAACCCACAAATGCATGAAATTTTAAAAACCTTGCATAGTAAAAAAACAATGGAAAAAATTTTAAAAAAATCATCAGTACAAATATGAAAAATATAAAATTAATTAAAAGTGTAAAATAAATAGCATTAGATACATTCATTAATGATTGCAACAAAATGTGCACCTTAAAAAAATTAAGTTGATGATTCCGCATTGATTTTTCATTTTGCACGTAAAAATATTAATTTTCTTTATGCGGTGATTTCGAAATGGTTTAGAGTTCAGTTTTTGAATAAGCTTTATTAATTTTACTTCAATCTATTCCTGTGCTCAATAATTTAAAAAGCATTATTCTATGGATAAAAGATACTTTTTTTGAAAAAGTAGATGACTTTCAAGATATATTTTCAAACACGAAGCAGACTTGTCCTAGAATTCATTTCTTTAATAACTTTAGCAAGGATTACTTCTTAAAAGTACTTCTCATTTTATCTTTTCCCTGATTGGCACGTTGCTTCCCTAAAGAATATCAAGTAATGGAGTTGTGAAGATATATAAAGAAAAATTGTTGAATAAGAATGTTACTACTGTCGAAAAAGTAACATAGGAGATATTACAAAAAAAATAACTTTAAGTTAAAAGTTTTGGACTTCAAAACGGTCAAAGATTTTAGATAAATTGAGTTTCTATTAAAAATATTAAATGTAAAATTTTATATATATATAATAAAAATTATGTACGTGATTTAAGCATTGTGTTTTAAATTGATATCAACTTTTGTATGGCCTTTTATTTTAAAAAAGTTACCAATACTGCTTTAAATTAATTTTTCTGATTAATTTAACTAAATCAATGCATATCAAATTTAAGATCTTAAAATAATGTCCTATTCAAAACTACAGAAATTACACTCCAGACATTTCTCAAAACCAAATTTATCGATAATCACGTTATTCATGAGAAACCAGAAAATTCTTTTGGATTTCTTGAACTAAACTTCGCTGTTCATCGACAGATTTGATTTATTAATTACATTCAATGTTTACATCAGCCTCATAAGTGATTCGCCGATATTTTCCCGAAGTTTTATAATTCTTCATTTTGTGTGGTTAATTGCTTTTTATCTTTATTTCTAATTAATTAAAATGTGTTTGCTCTTAGATAAATTAATTATTCCATGATTAATGAATATTCGCGGATTAGATTTAGCATTGATATGTTATAAATGAGAGGAAGCTAAAATCTCTATTGATTCTTTTCGTAAAGGTCCTAATTTATCGTCAGTGTTTAAAAGAGGTATGCAAATCAGTTTATTTAAAAATTTATATTTGTATGTGCATTATGTTTCTCATTAACACAAATAGGAAACAATGGATTTCACTGAAAAACTTCAAATAAATTTGGTTGCATAGAGTAAATAACGATTAAAAGGAAATTTGCTAAGCATTATTCATTGTATCTTGTCAGAACATCATTTCTTGAACGGCCAAGAACCACGTGCTCGTGCAAGTTAAATTATATTTTTATTCTCTTCAATCTTTCCATTGAATGAGTCACTTTAGTTTTGCAAACGATCCAAAAAACTTTCTCTCGTATTGATTGTTTTAAAAAATATCACAGTTCCTATTTATTTCATTTCATATATGCTGTAATCATTAACTTATTTTTTTTAAATCAGAGCTTTATTAAATGCAATATCAACGCGACATTAAAAGCTGAGTTTTTGAGATGTTCGTGCAGATAATAAAATTTAATTTTTTCCCTTACGGATTTTTGTTGAAGCGATAAACCACATCCCAAAACAACATCATGTTCTGACATGATAACAAAACAAATGTTCACTGAGGAATTTTAGAGTTTAGCAATCTTCCATTGGAATCGTTTCCGCTCGTAATGAATGTAAAAATATTTAGCTTTATTAACTTTTTAACTTCTTTGCCTAGAAAATGTATCGTCAGAATTGCTTCCTTAATATAATTTTTATTTTTCCTATATATTTCAATAAACTGTTTATTTCTATTTTAAGAATATTTAACAAAATAAACAGTAATAAAAAGAATAGTTTGTTAAAACTTAAACAAGCAATACATAAACATTGAAGTGACTCAAATGTTTTCTTAGATTGCCGGTGCGATTTGCGTTAATGATTAATAACATCAAATAAAGATCGATATTTAAATGTTTTGTGCATTTACATTAAGTAATTTGTTGGCAACGATCTGATTTCTGCAGAGATAAATTATTTGTTTTCACCACGATAAAGCGTTTTCTGAAAGTGGCATCATTATTCATGACCAAAAGTTTAATAAATGTGGTTCTGAAAGTTTAGTATTTGCCAATATGGCGCAATGTATATATATATATATATATATATTATTTCAGTGATCATTATTTTGGATCCATTTGAACAAAGAGATAAAATTTGCTAAAAACGTTTCACCATTTAAGAAAATTACATTAACATATATATATATATATTAAAATATTGATGAATAAATGGTTAATATTGATTGTTTAGTTTCATGACATTATTCTCGGCATTTTTTATTCCAATAATTAGTAAAATAAAAATACTTTGCTATTTAATATATTACTAAAAGCAGTAATTTTTAAAACTTCTGTTTAATTCAGTACATGTAGAGCAAATAATTCAGATGGCTTAAATCTGAATTTTCTTTTATTGTTAATTTCTGAAACAGATTCAGTTAAACATACTTCAAACTACATTTTAATTTTATCTTCATTTAATTTTAGTCAAAGTTATTCCTCGCTATGAGAACAAATGTGAACAAAGTAAAGATCAAGTTATAAAATTTGCCAAATCTTTAATTAATTAATTCATTAAGCAAATAAAATTATTTTATTTCTTTCGCCGCTTAGTATATTACAGAAGTAGGAAACCGAAATAAAAATTAACACTTATTCAAACAAACATTGTTAAAAGGTTTGAGAAATGAGAAAACTTAATTGTAATCATTCAATGATTAACAATTTAATTTTAGTTTGTCAAATAATTCAATTTGCATCATGTTACATTATTTCTATAATTTATTTAAAGGTAGTACATGATTAATCATAAATTGCAAATTAAATTAAGGAGAAAACATTGAAAAATTATTTCAGAAAAAAGTCGAGTCATTAAGGTTGAGTAATTCTTTTTCTTTTAATTTTGTGCTGAATTTAACACTTTGTAACAGTATGTAAACCAATAGTTATTAAAAGAAAGGTGTTGTTATATCTTAAAAATCTGATTAATTTTCAGTAAGCCCTAAATATAAGAACAGCTTTTCTTGCTACTTAAAAATTTATACTTCCGCGTTTGTAAAGTGTATACATAGAAAGTAATTTATTTCCCAGAAATTCGAACACTTTTATTTAACGCTTTCATTTTTTAAACATCGTAAATTTTGTCCAAAAAGTATATATTTTAAATAAGGACTATTTCCTAAAAATAAATTGTAATTAGGTTTAGATGATTAACATCAACTCCTTTTCATTTACACATCTTAGCATGCCACATACAGCCGGCTTTCTGGTACAGAGGTAGCGCGTCTTTCTCGTATTTTGGGAGTCCCGGGTTCGAGTCCCGGTTAAGGCATGGTTGTTTTGTGTGCTATCTGTGAGATGTGTGAAAAGGCCCCCCCCCCTGTGAAAAAGGGCTGTTCAAGCGAATGTGTGATAGAGCTAAGTCGGTTCTCGACCTATTTCTAGGTGCTCTGGTCCTTGTGACTAACAGAGACTGCAATCTTTCCATATCTGGTCATGGACCTGGTCTAGCACTGCTGGCTAGTATGTCACATTCAACTAGTCTCTTAAACTAAGGGAGATATTCAATCTATTAAGACTTCTTGTGTGTTCGTATTTGTGTGTGTGTGTGTATTCTAAGCTTATTTACTCTATGGGAAGTTTTCCTGTATATTCGTATATGTGTGTATCCTAAGCTGAACCGATGAAATTTGCATTATATTTATTATAGAAACAAATATGCATTGCAACTTGGGTGTGATTCGAATGATGACCTTGAAAGCTATAAAAATGCATCTCTAAGTTTATTCTGTAACCTGATCGATACTGCGTACCTGATATATAATCAAAAATAAACTATTTATACTTTTTGATTTTGATGCTTCATTATATCTTTTAAATAGTATTTATTTTGTACAGTCACATGAAGGTGGTGGCTAAGAAATAACAAGTTCGAGTTAGTTGATATTTGATAGTTTAATGAGTGACAATATAGTTACGTTAATGCACAAATTATGAACATATTTAATATGAAAAATTTACATAATGAGACGATTCTAATCAAGTTCAGAGATAAAAGTTTGTATTTTAAGCAAAAATTCGTAACAATTTGTCTTCACATCGCCCCGGCTTGGCGTCAAGTGACAGCAACTCTCGTTAATTCCACCAGAGGCACTGCCCAATGACGGGAAGTGAAGTAGTTGGCACCATATTCATTTTAAGTACAACTTTACCGATGATCAAACGTATATTCGGATGCTTGTATTGGAAATTTGAAGAAAGGGAGCCAACTTAAATATCGTTGTTTACATTTGATTATATCTATGAAATATTAGCATTACATTTTTAGATACCTTACCCTACATCATCACGGATTACTTTTCAAAAGAGAAAAAAATCTGTAATCAAAAGTTAATTGCCATTCATTTCGAATTCCTATAATGCCAGTAAACTGGAATATTTGAAATTGAAAGAATTTCAAAAACTTTTTGGCTTATCAAAACTTCTAAACTGTACGAAAAGCGAAAAATATGTCAGTTTTAAAGAGTACGATACATTTTTTTTGGTATTTTAGTGGTTGTTAGATGGTTGAAGACACAGAAAAGACAAATGATGGGTTTTTCTTTTCCCTCTAGTGCAGAGTTTGTATCTGTATAATAGATGTATATTTAAATTCGTGTTATAGTTTATAAATTTTATTAGATCAACATTTTATATCCAACATTCCATAACAATATGTTTCTTTATTATAATTCAAACTGAATAAAACTTCTGAACAAAGTATCAAGAATCAAACCTTTTATCTGAGAAACACAAGGCGACCAACCATATACTTCTTGGCGATGGGTGTATTGGAGTAAAAGAAATCTCCAATTTTACTTTCAGATATTCAAATTTTGGAAATGACCAATACCGTGGGGGACAAACTTCTATTCATTAAATTTAATGATATAATGTTAGGAATTAAAATTGCTGGTGTCAATTCTTTGTGAATCTGTATATACACCTCCATTCTACATATTTTTCCTCTTAAAAGATGGCTTAAATAAATTTGGCATTATATTTTATGTATATAATATATATTTTAATGGGTGTTTTGTGTTTCATATGAATTTTTATGTATTCAAAAAAGTATGCGACCTTTTAACTATTTTAGATTTTAATCATTTTGCATTTTAGATGATTCCAAAAAACATTTCCCATTAAAAACTTAAACATATATAAAAGAGACATAAAAGAAATTAAAAAATTAATAATAACTCAGAATTATTTATAGTTGGAAATTTTAAATGTATTAGTTTTAATATAATAACTAATATAATAATTATCTACAAATACATGATTTTTTTAATGAATTTTATCGCGTAGAAATAATGACGACGTTTTCCCTTTAAAAGTTGCAAAATTAAATGCTTGCCAAGAGTAAGAGACAAATTAACATGAAGCGAAACATAACTTGTATTAACTTTTGGTACTTACGTATTAGACCGTCGACGCCAACAGTTTAGTTACTCATTGGCTACGGCAAATTCAAATTTGGCGATAAACCGTCGATGCCAATGAAACCAACAAAATGTCGGTAGACAGTTAAGGTTTCAATAATTTTTAACACAATGATAGGTTTTTGCCATTATTGGCGATATAGCAATTCATTGGCGACGCTTTCAAATTTGGTGATAAAGTATCTAGTTTTCGCACAAATAAAATATTACTATAAAATTCACGAAGAAAAATATTTCTGGCCTGTCCTAGAACAATTTCTCTTCTAAAATGAAATGTTTTATGGATACACATAAATAAAGAAAATGAAAATCCAAGAAATATATATAAACCAAAAATACAAAGATAGCACATTGTCATTGCCACATCAATTCATGGTTTTAAACAGGCAACATTTCTCTCTCTTGATATCTGAGGGAAGTCAACAAATATTTTGGCTTATTTCTGAAATAGGACAACAGTTTTCTGGTGGAATGTATGCCAAGGGTTCAATAAATCATTTCGGAGCTTTACTGGGCCGTTTTTCATCTTATTCAAGCATCATTAGTGAAATAGAAACGTATTTCTCAACTTCTCCAGCCCTGTTTGAAATACAAAGCACAGAGCGGGATATCTATTCACGAAATGTGCACATACAAACCATTTACAAAGTCGATAGAATTTTACTTTAAAATGGTCGGCGAATATTTTTTTTATTTTCTTTCTTTTTTTAGTCGTATAACCAATTGAAATATGTTAAATCAAAATAATTCTTTTGATAATCTGGATTCACGGATTACTTATTTAGACTAATGGGCAATTCCATGATTTATACAGTATCTTTGTATCCTAAACATTTATTATTTTAAAATGAAAGTAGAAACATGTAAAAAATAGCGTCAACCACATATGATTAATTAATAATTTCTAAATCTTTCTTTTTTCTTAAATGTTATTTAATTAACCATCTTAATGTTTTATTTTAACTACTGTCTAATTAAATTATACTAATTTTAGAAACGTGATTTTCCTATTATATATATATATTACACTGAAGTGACAAAAGTCATGGGATAGCAATATCCAAAGATACAGATGTCAGTAGTATCGCAGCGAAAAAGTATAAATGCGCAGTTCGTTTTCCAGAGCTTTCATTTGTGTTCAAAATATTAATGTGAACAGGTTTTTCGTGATTTATGGCGACAAGACGAGGATTAACAAACTTTGAACGTGGAATGTTAGTTGGAGCTACACGCATGGGTCATTCCATTGCGGATATCGTTAGTGAATTCAATATTCCGAGATCCACAGTATCAAGAGTGTGCCGAGAGTATGAAATTTCAGGCATCACATCCCATCATGGACAGTGCAGTGGGCGACCACTTGCACTTAACGACCGAGACCGCCGACGTCTGTGTAGAATGGTCAATGTTAATAGACACGCAACACTTCGTCAAATAACTGCAGGAATCAATGTGGAACGTACGCGGGACGTGTCCGATAGGACTGTGCGGCGAAATTTGTCTTCCTTGGGCTATGACAGCAGAAGACCGACTCGAGTGCCTTTACTGAAAGCACGACATCGCCTGCAGCGATTCTCCTGGGCTCGTGAGCATAACGACTGGTCCCTAGGCCAGTGGAAAACCGTGGCGTGGTCAGATGAGTCACGATTTCAGTTGTTACGAGGTGATGGTAGAGTTCGAGTGTGACGGAGACCCCACGAAGCCATGGACCCAAACTGTCAGCAAGGCACTGTTCAAGCTGGTGGTGGCTGCATAATGGTGTGGGATGTTTTTACATGTCATGGACTCGGTCCTTTGATGCAAATGAACCGATCATTGACTGGAAATGGTTATGTTCAGCTGCTTGTAGGTCACTTGCAGCCATTCATGGACTTCACGTACCCACTCAACGATGGGATTTTAATGGATGACAATGCGCCATGTCACCGGGCCAGAACTGTTCGCGATTGGTTTGACGAACATTCCGGACAATTCCAGCGCATGATCTGACCACCTAGACCACCCGATATGAATCCCATCGAGCATTTATGGGACATCATCGAAAGGTCGGTTCGTGCCCAAACTCCTGCACCATCCACATTTTCACAATTATGGTCGTCTATACAGACAGCATGGCTCAATATTCATGCAGAGGACTTCCAACGACTTGTGGACTCCATGACACGTCCAGTTGTTGCACTTCGCCTGGCAAAAGTAGGACCGACACAATATTAACAGTCATCCCATGACTTTTGTCACTGCAGTATATATAATTTTCAGCAAGATATACCATACGAAAATTTATATAGTTTGTATTTTACATCAACTTTTTCGTCGATCGGTCTGGTTTAGGAATGATTCAATTTCATCCCAGAAATTTAAAATCACTATTACCCCACGAATAAAAAGCAATAGGGTCATTGCGGGAATATAATATTAAGCAGTTTCAAACAATTTCAGTACTTTAGATCCACCTTTATCTTACAAAAAAAATGAAAGAATTTTTAATACTTTTAGATCATTAAATTATTTCTCCAATGTTTGAGTTGCTTTTTCGTTTGTCAAATTTTTAATAATGGTCGAAATAGACTATAATAATATTTCTCAAATTGCATATCATTTTTTGAATAAATTTATTTCCCAATATCTCAATTTTGAATGCAGATGCATGAAATTGTATGCTGAAGGTATGTGTAATTTTGAAGTGAACAGTCATTTTCAATAAATTTAATTGTGCAATCTCTGGTTATGTAAGGCCCACCAATTTTGAAAACCCTTCTTGTGGAGATGCGCAAGAACGCGGAGGGAAAAGGGCTGAGTGAGGAGAGAGATCAACCAGAGAGATTCGATGAGAGATGGATTGCAGAACGAAGGAGGAATGTTGAGAGGCGAATCCGAGGAAAAAAAGACAAGTCATTCCGGGACTGACAAAGCAAGAAATAGGAGGGCAGTCGGAATGGAGGACTGATGAATCTGGAGAGTAGAAGTCAATCTGGTTCTAAAATTAATAAAATCGATAAATGATGGAATAGTGTTGTGTGCTTTTCATATTTTTGTTTTATGTGTGTGCTGTGCCCTGTATCTACATGTAACTCAAATTTTAGGACTAAAACTGGATGCGATTACTGTCTCTACACCCTCGCACAGAAGAAACCCTACATCTTACAGGTTATTAATATAATTTCCTAATTTTCTTAGTTCTTCAAGGCAGGTTAGTAATAAATAATCTGTAAAAAACTGTATGTGTTTTAAGATAATAATGGTCTAGAGGAAGTTGTAATTAAATATGAAAACTTTTTAAATATCTCATATACGAAGTAAAATAAATTACTATAATTATCATAAATAATTCGGCATCCAGATATTAACAAATTTTCACGCTTCAGATCGGAAAATAAAGTTTTGGTATTATGCTTGTCTATGATCATATTTTATCTTCTTTTTAAAATTATTCATTTAATAATTTTAAAAAGAAGATAGATGAAATTAGATATGTGAATTTTCCTTTAAATTTATGGATTTTTTTTTCAAATTTTGAAGAAATTCCATTCAGAAGAAATCAATCAGCTATATTTCTTCAAATATAAGTTGACATTATAATTATATCTGCAAAAGAACTTGAACTGGATGGATAAAACTTGGCATACTGTTTAGATCTATAATCTACATCCTATGAAATTTAAAACCAAATCCATTAACTCTTTCGTGGGTATTGAGAAGATTACACCCCACCTACATTATTTTACAGCTAACGCAGTGTCATATTATAGACAGATATTCTTCAATAAAAAAAAGATATATTGTTAGCTTCGAAGCAAAGATTTGTGTGGTTCCAGATGATGTGCGCTTGTCCTGTGTGGAAAATCATATATCAAAGATGTTTCCAACTACAGATGATGTAGGAAAAGTTGCACACACGGACAGCAGAAAAAAGAATGCACATATGTATGTATAATGTGACATACATTTGTAACCTGTTTCTCATCTTCTCATGGCAAACAAATCATAATTAAATTTAAATTTCTTCACGATTACGTATGGTTCCGTAGGAAGTATGCTTCTCACCCCTGAAATTTAAATATTAACATAAAGTTCAGTAAAATAAAATATATTTCATAAAATTTTACTTTTTAATTATTAAAACTTAAAAAAGCTGGGAGAAATTCAAAAGAGAAATAAATGGCTTGTGAAAGGATTAAGGGTTGAACAATCTATTGATCTACTCTTTTCTATGAGTGACAACGTAATAAATAAAAAATAAAATAAACGAAACGTTTTAAATGAAACAATGACATTTAATACAAGATATTATATGATATATAACATACAATTCTTTATTTCCTACAAGATCTTAAATCATCACATACTGAGTGTTTATCAATTTTCAAAGGACGAACTAATAAAATTTATGACTTATTTAATTACCATAGTCATTGCAGCAACGATTGTAAAAATACGTAATAATTAAATTTAATTTCAAAAAATTAAGTTTCTACATTAATTAAGTTTAAGTTAAAATTAAGTTTCTTCTTTTCAATGACTTGGTTACAGACCGAAAAAAATAAATTTGTTTTAAAATATATGTGTTATATACATTCTTTACGTCCAACATCTTTTCCTGTTTTGTAAGCTATATCCCAAGAAATGTTTTGTAAACTATATCCCACTATTTTTCAAAAAACAAAACATTATTTTCAATGTTAGAAAGCTCTAGATAATATAAACTTAATTTTCATTTCACAGAAAAAATTACTAATTTGAAGTTTTATGTAAACATAAATAAACTTTCATTACCATTAAATCGTTAATTAATTTAAGTTCATGATAAAAAATATGAATGTCTTAAATATCACATAATTTTGGTAAAAAATATTTATAATTCATTTCTTGTTAAAAAAATACAAACGAAATTTTCTTTTGAATAAATTGTTCTCATACAGATATTTTAGGAAAAATAGTGACATCTTTATCAACCCAAATAGTGATAAAAGACATCATTCTGCACCGCCGGGAATAAATCTTTTCAATTCAACATTCCAACTTTGGTTCCAAACTTCTTGTAAATATTTACTTATCTTCAGTTTATTGATAAGAAATTTACTGAAATTTACGTATTCACGTTTCTAAAGTTTGGAAAATAGAAACAGAACCAAAAATAACATGCTATATTATTCAAATATAGAAAGCATTGACAGGTATTTCATGCATTTTGGTATCAGATGGCCATTTTTCTTCTTCTTAAAACAGCGTTATAAAGCGATCCATATTTGGATAATGAAAAAAAGCTTGAGATAAATTTATTGAGAGGTATTTTTAACTTTGGATATTATTACTTCAATTTGGTGCTTATCTTTAACACACTACGAATTTTTGTTTGATATTGTTGAATTAAAAATGAACGGAAACCAAGTTTTTCCAATAATATAGTAATTTTACCTAAATAATCCAGAAACGAATTCAATATGAATTAAATCTCATATAAGTCACCATAATTTTCTATAATCTAATTAATAATATTAATAAAATATAAAAAATAATTTGTCGATCGTATTAATAAGTTTCCTTAAACGACTATGCAGTTATTTTAATTAGAAAAATAAGTTTGTATCTGCAGTCAGTAACATTCGGTCACTTAAACGCTTCTTTAATAAACATCAGTTATTGAATATTCTCAACAGCCAATATTGCGGACCTCCTACATAGTTTGAATTAAAAAAAATGTGTTATATGTGCTTTAATCTTTAAGTAAGAATTCTATCTATAGTCCGGTTCGTGATATTAGATGACTCAAAATAATAAACAAAAGATTAAAATGAAATCTGCTATGCATGTTAAAATGTATGATGTCAAAATATAATTTCTTGAACGGCCCAGCATCACGTGCTCGTGCGAGTTAAATCATATTTTTATTCATTTTAATCGTTTCATTGAATTAGAAATTTTGTTATTACAAACGATCATAAAAAAAACTTTGTCTCGCATTGATTGTTTAAAAAAATATATCACATTTTCTATTTATTTCATTTCAAATAATCATGCGCTCAAAATGACATTTTTCTAGATATTGTTTGCTGTAGTCATTAACTTAATTTTTAAAAAATAAATCAGAGCTTTTTAGAATGCGATGGCAACGCGTTATTAAAAGCTGATTTTTTGAGATGCTCGTGCAGATAATAAAATTTTTATTTTTCGCCTATGAAAATTTATTGACGAAAAAAAACCTCATTCTAAAAACAACATCATGTTCTGATATGATAATGAAGGACTATATATTGATTAAAAAACATTCTTAGCCATTTTTTATTTATTTGTTTGAAAAATGAACTAATCATCCCTATATATACCTAAATATATCAAATTGTATTCGGTGGAAGATGCTTTATATCTGTATAGCTTATTAAAATTAAAAATATATCCACATTATTCATAAATAATTGCAAATAGATATTCTAAATTAATAATCAGCTGTAAGAATAATTATTTAAATCTGGCAGACAATAACGCGCAACAAAATGAATGCTATAATTTCAAGCTCATTTCAAATTTGTAATACTGATTCTAGATAAACGAATCCAATTCCTTAATTTCCATAATTTCTTAGATTTATGTTTGAGAGATGGATTTCTTAAAATTGAAATTTTCATTTTATTTTGCCAATAAATATTCCCCGGCTTTATAACTCTCAAGCAATTCTTTTCAATGGCTTTGGATAAATAATTTGTTATCCCTTAGAGTCATAATCTGGAATAATCGAAAGATATATTAACGGTCTACCGCATCTGATGCGTGAATAAATATTGGGAAAACGTGAGTAAAATTATTTTGCCGTTGCCAGTATTTCTCATTCATTATTGAAGCTTTTGGAATATTATTCAAGATGATGTTTCACTTAAAACGTTGGGATCGAAATTTATGACTTTTATGTATTAGTCACGTATACACCATGAATTATAATATCTTCATTCATTTCAAAAAATGCATCTTATTTATATGGTTTTAGAATTTCTCATCTATTATGAGGAATTTTCTGGATGAAATTTATGACAGTTGTTCTCTATTTAAATTCGTTTCTTTTATTAAATCAATAAATTTACTATATTTTATTTTGTTTCATTTCCATCGGAACCCTCATAATTTTTAAGAAAAGCATTTCCTGTGCAATAAAAATGAATTTTATACATAGAATAGAAATTTAAGTCGTAAAATTTGGGAAATAAATGAATCAATTATGAATTCATTCTTTATTTTATCTAATGTAGGGGTTTATAGAATCAAGAAACATGACATATATAGTTTTGGAATTGACTTAATGACATTTTAGTATTCACGTAAAGCTTAACTGAAGAAGCGCAAGGTGCAACATTTTTATCAATTATATGAAAAAATACATTAAAAAAGATTAAAATGAAAGCTGCTGTGCATATTTCAATGTATCATGTCAGAACATCATTTCTTGAACGACCAAGCACCACGTGCTCTTGCAAGTTCAATTGCATTTTTATTCTTTTTCATTGTTTCACTGAATGAGTCACTTTATTACTGCAGACGATCCAAAAAATTTTCTCTCGCATTGATTGCTTAAAAAAATATCACATTTCTTATTTATTTCATTTCATATGCTCACGTGCTTAAAATGATAACTTATTTTTTTTAATTAGAGCTTTTGTAAATGTAATGGCAACATGTTTATTAAAAGCTGATTTTTTGAGAAGCTCGTGAAGATAATAAAAATTTTTATTTTCGCCCACGGATTTTTGTTGACTCCAAAAATCTCATCCCAAAAACAACATCATATTCTGACATGATAATAACACTTCAGCTATTCATTAAAAAATATATAGATATAAGCAGTTAAGTTAAGAAATTTATTAAAGACAATGAAAATATGCGTGAAAAAGAAATTAATATAATTTAAAAAGAATTTTTAAAGCTACAATTTCTCGAAAATTCTTGTATTTGCATTTTTGTGAGAAAATAATTTTGGAAAATTAAGTTCTCTTAGCTGTAACCATGTCATAGCTATTGCACATCTTGTGATTTTTCTCTAGATTAAACTTTCTATTTGACAATAGCTTCTATAATCGAGAATTCTTTTACATTTTCTTTCTTTCTGACTGAATGGAATTTGTGGAGATAAGATGAGCCCTCCCTCGAAAAATTTATTGATATTCTGCAGTTCCATTATTTACGTGAAGTGTAGAGTTAAAGTCGGTTGTAAAATCGTTCAATGAGGTAGTTCAAAACATTTGACTGGTTCTTTAAATTTGACCGTTACCTTTAACCGTTATTCTTTAAGTTTGACCATTACCTATTAAAAAAACAGCCCTTCATATATCACGCTCGTTAATATCATCTTCATAGATATATATTGGATTGGAATTTTTAATAAAAAATTATAAAAATGTATTTTTCAAAAATTATTTTAAAAATGTATTTATCGACAAATCTAGTCATCATTCTCACTTCATTTAAAAAGGCTTTTGTTGCAATATTCGCGCTTATTTCTATTGAGTTAAAGATGGTGGTCTATAATCATAATGTACATCCAAAAGAATACCATTTCGTTAATTATAACTTAAAATTTGATTTTAAATTTTGGGTTTTAACTATTTATAAGTTATTTTAAACTTCATAGTTATTTATTTATTTATTAACCAATTTATCATTTATATTTTTACATTTTCTTCTAAAAAATAAAAATAAAAATATTTTATTTTTTGAACGAAATCTTGAAATTAAGCTAGCGCACCTTTTTATCTTTTACACTGTCGAAAATGTGTGTGACTCTACAAATTCTTCATCTGTTTCGTGAAAAGTCAAATAGACCTGAAAAACGCTTGTGTGAAAAATGTTCGCTATTGCATACTTTTATCCCTTTTGGCAACTTTCGACTCTTTGTGTTTTCGAATGCAATAGCCGTGAGAGAAAAATAGAGCATACCAGAAAGATTGGAGGGATATGCAGTGATAAAGCCTAAAATGGGAAGAAGGGAATAAGAAACCCCTTTTTCCGTATCTTGAGATTCGAAGGGTGATTTCGCCTGTTATCCAGATATGTGAACCGAGATAAAAAAATATCAAAACTGAAAAGTTTTACAATAGGCCATAGATTTCAATTCAGTCTAAATGGCACTCAGAAGAGGAAATTTGGAGGTTTCACAAGTATATATTCAAAGCACTCTTAAGTATGAAGATTTAATATAGCTTTCGATCTTCTTTTGCACATGAATTTCTGTTTATATATATATATATATATATATATATATATATATATATATATATAGGGAGAGAGAGAGGATTTTCAGTTTTTATAAATATTTCGATTCTTGTTCTACTGTGAAACATATTTTTCTCTTTGTGAAAAACATTCCATCGCTTATAAAAAGAATTAGATTTTTTGAGGTTTTCAAAGTTGTTTTTAAATCATATATGATTATTTTCTGGTAAATAACATATTATTTTTACAAAAATGCACGAATCTTATGAACAGAATATTTTAAATGAGTTGTTATGTTACTAACCACCAAGGAACTGTCCCGACCCTTCTCAAAAGGATGTGGAGGTTGGAAGAACATTGTGCGGGGGATGGATACATGTGTAGTATGAGGGAGAGTCTCGACGCAGAGAGTGTAAACTTGTTTTGTAGGAGTTCTTAGGAGAACTGAGTCAGTATTAATTATTAATAAAGATTAAAATGAAATACGCTATGCTTATTCATGTCAGAGCATAATTTATCATGTCAGGGCATAATTTATCATGTCAGAACATAATTTAACTTGCACATACTCGTGCAAGTTAATTTATATTTTTATTCATGTTAACTATTTCATTGAATTAGTAACTTTAGTATTGGAAACGATAAGAATTTTTTTTTGTCTAGCATTTATTATTTCCAAAAATATCCCATTTTCTATTTATTTCATTTCAAACAATCACGTTCGCAAAATGACATTTTTTTAGGTTTTACTTGCTGTAGTCACTAACTTTTTTTAAAAAATCAGAGTTTTTGTAAATGTAATCGCAACGTATTATTAAAAGCTGATTTTTTGAAATGCTCGTACAGATAATAAAATTTTTATTTTTGGCCTACGATTTTTTTTGACGCCAAAAACCTCATATCAAAAACAACATCATATTCTCACATGATAGTAAATAAACTTCGCCAATATCTAGAAAAATGTAATTCTTTATGTTTCTTTATAGTAAAATTGGAGTGCCATTACAAATTTTAATTTGTAAAAACTATACGTAAAAAAATATTTTTTGAATTTCATTAGTATACCCCGAAGATAAGGCTCTCTTAAGTGAGACACTGAAAGTACAAATCTGAACACTAATGATGTTCACGGCCTTAGTCGATCTACAATTCTCATGCTTGAGGAAGAAATAACATTTTACTAGGACGTAATATTTTTGACAAAATTTGTACAGCTGCTCTTTTTTTTAAGAATTTGTTTTTAAATACAATACTACTCTACAATGCTATATTAAATACAATATAATTATTTTTCTGGCTAAAATGTGATAATATTCCATTTAACTTAATAATATATATTATAAATTTCTAATCCAATCCTTTCATGTTTTATATATTGGTATATAAATTACTTATCCAAATTTTCACCCATTAATTCCCAAATTTATTTCAAAATAAAATATCCATAACTTCAATTTATTTTTAATTTGTTTCAAGATGAGTTTTTTCCAGGAGAAATATTTCGATGAATTGCATTGTCTTTCACGATTCTTGTTACTTTTTCGTGAAAGAATTTTCTTCATAACCAACAAAGAGCTCCAGAGTATTTTAACATTCTTCAAAGTAATGGACTTAGTGGCGAAAATATTGAAACAAAAAGAGGAATGCATTTAGATGCGATGAATCGATAAATAACACTCAGCATCCTCCAAGGCCTGAAATAAACAGGAATCTCCAGAATTGTATTTATGTATGCCGTTGAATTTTGCAACTTGGGCAATAGAGAAGGAGAACAACGTGTGCCCTTAAAATAAATAATCAGAATGAAAAAATAGTTATTCTTTTTTTTTTTTACTCATGCAATTATTCCCGATTTTCTTGGTTAATAAATCAACCGAATAAGAATATTTTTTACAAATGATTTCTTCTTGGTGACCATGGTAAGAAATGGGTCTTACTCTATCGTTTATGTGTTTGTTGAAAAGAAAAATCGTTCATTTGACGAGACCTTCTACTCCTAATTTTATTAGGTTTTAAAAATAATTCTAAAAGAATATTTTTAGGCTTTGTGCAAAGTATAAAATATATAACATTGCTCAGTAAAATAAAGTAGTGGACTGTAGTTTTTAAAACAGTTTATCATGAAAATCAACAAATATACAAATTAAATTATTTAAAGAATAATAATATTTAAATCGCAACCTCGCTTAATAGGATGTAGATGTGAAGTACAAATTAAATTATTTAAAGAAAAATAATATTTTAATAGCAACCTCACTTAATAGGAGGTAGATGTAAAGTACAAGAGCTGAGCAATTCGTCTCCTGTTTAGTAGAGAAGCAACTATCGCTGCGTCCAGCTCGCACGATAACATAATCTGAACTGATGGGTTTCCCCTTTTCGCCACCCTGGAAGGTGTTGGTGAGCGGTCGGTCAACTGTCGCCAAACCCAAGAAAGGTTGGAGGGCTGCGAAGTGAGCGTAAACACATAGGATTTCCAAATATTTGCTTTCAACACATTGGGGAGTTTTTTTTTTTTTTTTGGAAACAAGACAATTTATTTCTCAATTTGTTGTTCTCTGATTAAGACCAAAGTAATTTAAGAGAAGAATAAAATATAAATAATTTATTCTGAATACATCACAAACTTAAAATACTTTAATTTGAATAGAAGGCCCTAACTACTCCCAGACACAAGATTTTTCCAGTTTAAAGTAATATTTTATAATAGAAATGTTTTTTATCTTTGTTTTTGTATAAAATTTTAATTTGAGATGATTTAGAAAATAAAATTTAAAAATTAATCACATTCCCTTTTTTTCTTGAAATGAAATTATTAACTTTTTAAAACTTTGTTTCGTTTGAGCATACTTTATATGAGTTTTGGAAAATAATTTTTTTTTGTGTTTTTCGTTTTTCTATGTTAAGAATTAAAATGACGATGTAGGTAACTTGACTGGATTGTATATGATGTTCCTATTATTTCCCCAACAGGTTCTAATATCTTTTTGAAACAACTTTACATACGACATGTGTTTTAATACAGGATTTATTCAAATTATAAAAACATCTGTAGTCCCTAAAGTATCAATGTAAAATTGTGTCTTAACTTTCAAGAAAAAATTAATAGTTATTTACTAATCCTAAAAATCATTTTTAATTTAAACTACATATTCAGTTTACACATTCTGGATTAGATTTGTGAAGTCATAATGTCTACATTTCCTGCATCTTTAAAAGGACAATCCATCATTTCAAAGAATGACATATTTTCAACAAAAACATGCAATTATTCTCCTTAGATTAGAACTGAGGATTCCTGATACGATAATATCTTTGAATTTCGATCATCTACGAAGACAAGTACAATTTTTCTCTCCTGATCTCTTAATGAAAACCACATATGTAGGATATTTAACCAGGATTAAAACTGCAGGATCATAGTGACAATAGTTTCCGGCCCATTAAGGGAGGATTAAGCAACGCAGAGTGAAAAAAAAAAACGTTTTTTTTTTCTTTTGCTTTCAGCCCTTGCATACTTTTAAGTGGAAGCACTGCAAATGAATAAAATTATCGAAGAGGAATATATTGTTTTACATAGATCAGGAAAATTCTCTAAACTTCGTAGCTAGCGTTTCGAGCAGAAATTTGTGTATGAAAAAATGAATAATTCGAATTTCAATTAATTAAAATTTCTCTTGTTCTACGTTTGCTTTCATAAAATGCATTAATTTGTTAAAAAATTAAAGTTATTGTATGGTTGAAACTGATTCTGTTTCCATTGGGAAATAACTTCTGAGACATTTCAATTGCCGTCGTAATCAATCCTTAATAACTCTTTGGACTCCGATGGTGCCGCTGACTCACCATTCAAGATTGTGCATCATTTTGATGTTTTATTTATTTATTTTTCAAATTTAATTTGTGAAAAATGTTTACATAATGATTAAGAGATGTAAATTATTTTTTCAAAGAAATTTGACTTAAAAGAATTATGTATATTTATTTTTCATAGCAATAGACAAATCTTTTTAATAGGTGAATAGTTTTGCATCTAATTATTTTTCGGAGAGTAAAGGGTTAACTTTTTATATACTTCAGACTAAGTAGAGTATGTATTCTGTGTATGATGAAAATTTTTCAAAGGGTTCGACGTCTCATTTAGAATTTTTAACCATTTGAAAGGATATTAGAAATCAATAGAATGACAATTTCGTTATTGGTGTTATTTAGTATGTTATTATGTATATTTTTCATCGCAACTAATTATTTGTTCTCATTTTTGAGATCTAGGTGTTATGTTTCTGGCACAGTAAGGCCATCGCGTAGTAACACCATATTCTAATATTTTTTAATCTAATTTTTTTTTTACTTTATTGCAAATCAAACGTTGAAAACTAAATACTATACCAAAATAAATGAACAGCACTTTATGAGATAAATTTTTGAATAAAATTATAAAGAAAAAATAATGGGCGAAATTATTTATTTGGATTATCGACTCATAAATTTATTCATAATAAATGAGAACATTTACTCTTTCATGAAATAACAACATTAATATTCTTAACGAATATTAGTACTTATAATAACGAATATTAGTAGTATAATAACGAATATTAGTACTTAAATATTTTGAAAGAAAAAGTGAGTATTCTTCTACCATGCAGCCTAACCAAATCATTTTCAAATGGCACACGAAGTTTTTACTTATATAAACTTTTAAGAGATTTTGATTAGCTTTGGGCGGCTCAATGAGTAGAATATAAAATTTAATTAATGATCGTAAATAAAATATTATAATATTGATCAAATATTTTTATCCACTACAAAGGTTACACACGTGCCATTGTTTTATTTCGTCGCATGGCTTTGAAACAAAAATTAAGTCTAGAAATTGTCTGGCTTAAAATTTTACCTAATTATCCATCTGGTTAGGTTTCGTACGAATTTAATCCGAACGAAATAAAATGAAATCTTTTTTTAAAGGAAACTAGTTGAATTGAATAAGAAAGTGCACACTTTTTATACAAGTTCAAATAATATGTCATTAAGAAGAGAATTCAAGATATACGAAAAAAATTTAATCAGGCAAGTAATAAGAGAAAATTAGTGAGAAATTCATTAAAGAAATTCAATTTTGCTTCCTCAAGTTTCCATAGAAATAAGAACGCCAAATATCCAGTTACAAAGGATTTTTTGATGAAGAGAAGAACAAAGATTTATTCCTTTCGATTTCATTCGAAAATAGAAATTGAGGTCCAAGTCTGGTGTATTCGAAATTACTTACTCCGGTTTTATCTAATTGGCAGCAAATTCATTGATTTTACATTTGGAGAATCTACTTATGATTTTGAGCGGGACACAGTTCGACAAGGAGCGACGCGATCCAATTGACTGATCTAATTAGATCTTCCATCTAATTGGTTCCTCAGGAGAGTATGCCGTAAATATGGACGAGGATCCCTCCCACTCACCGGCTAAATAAGTGAACTAGCTTCCTTGGAGAGTAAGTAAAGGCGATGAGGGCCCATTTAATCGCAACCCAATGGCTCGTTATATCTCTTGAGGGAGGAATATGAACAGTGGTCGGTGATGCTATTCTGCAATTGACCTGAGCGTCCGAGTTAATATTCTCCGTGGTTGCTCATTGAGAAGACCCGAAAGTAAGTCGAAATGCTTCTATTGTGTCTACTTCCTAACTCAATGAGATACAAATCAACGAGGGTGCCCTGAAGATTAAAGGGAAATCACAAACATTAGAGAAAATTAAACGAGACAATATAAATTTTAAGTGTCTATTAATATTAAGAGCCTTATGAGTCCATAAGGAGATAAAATATATGTTTTGCTTTAGCTTCTGATATCTGAGCTGGAATGCTGTAAAGTTTGCAAAAATTAAATTATATTTTATAGGCGCATACTTGCAGAGGTTCATCTAAATTTGATTCAAAAGTCGTCGGTGGTAGAATGTTTTTTTGAAAAGTACAGTAATAATTTTATTCGATAAAAAGTATTACTTGAAAAATTATATTATATAACATTTTTGTAATATAGACGCAAGAAAAATTGTAATGGATAATAAAAAGTTAAAACACTGGTTATTGTTAAAATGCAGTTTTGAATATTGTAGTCGGCGAGTCCAAACCATGACGAATGAAGAAACATTTTATGAAATTCAATACTAAGAAAACTTAGTACAAAGTAACAAATTCACAACATTTTTGGAAAGGGAATTCTCAGAATTAATGTATTTAATGTAATAACCTACATTAAATAATTGCTTTGGCAGTAAAAGAAGGCGTTTAAATTTAATATTATTATATTCCAAGAAACGTGGGAAATCTGCACAATTCCAAATTTTTAAGTAAATATGAGTGGGGAAATTTTATAAATGCGGTATAATATACATTAGAGACAAAAGGGAGGTTTTTTTTCCAAAAACGAAAAACTATTTATTTTCTGAACTAATACGATTATACATATTTTTATTTGCAAACTTTCATGAAAATAATTTTATATTTGCAGAGGAACAAAGACGAACCATGCGACTTGCATATAAAAAGAACACAGATTGTTTTATGAAGTTTCCCGGTTTTTTGAAAACAAAAGTTTGTAATTGACAGCACATTCCCAAGTAATAAAAGTCAATAATATGCAAGAGATAAAAAATACTTTCCATATTTTTGGGATACTCTGTATGCAGATGATAGATGCTGAAATAAGCAAATAGTTCACCATCATTAGGAAGGTTTATCTCTTTTTCCCTAGTCAATAGTTTGATTGACTCTGATTAGTCAATAATTGATTTTGTTACTCCAATGATCATTCAAAAGTAGAAAATGCACTTTGAAATAGTATTTTTATAGTAATAAAAATATGAATATAAACAGTTTTTTATGCGTGTCTTTTAATATTATGCTTACACATCAGATTTCACGCATTCACGTAATAATATGTAAAAGCAGGAATAGCTAAAGTTATAAAAATAATTTGGAATAGTTTTTTAAATTTTAGAGCACGAATAAAATTATTTTTATTACTCCTTTGGACATTCTGGTAGATATTTTGTACGATCTTAAATTAACAATATCGAATAAATTTTTTATGAATATAATAAACCTGAGTTTTAAGGAAAAAAGAGCAATTAAAGTTTTTCATATTAAATGAAAGATTAGAAGAAATTCCATTTAATATGTTCATCAAATGCTTTAACCAAATTTTAATCAACATTGTTTGAGTTAATAAAATAAACATTTAAGTGAATACAAAATCTTCATGTCTTTAACTAAAATAAGTTATATTAATTAAACTTAAGTCCACATTGAAAGATAAACGTTACTTTGATTTTTCTGTTGAAAGAATTTCAGCATAAAATTGCAATCAAGTGGATTATTAGAGCTTTTAAAAAATATATTGGCAACAATTTTTCCTTCAAAAAATTTAAATGTCGTTTGTCGCAGGTAGAATTCCGTGCAAAACCGCTTCCCAGCAAATTGTCTTTAAAATTATATCCGCTTTTCAAAATGTGCTAAATCGAAAGGAAATTAAAAGAACTAAGAAAAGAAACAGATTTTTGAACAATACATTTTCATTATTATATTGTATGTTTAAATAATTTTGATAACTGTAATTTACTAAAAGATTTTTTTTAAATATACAATGATACTTATTTTCTTGTACACCATCCAGGCACGCTAACATTAGTGAGTATCGTAGTATATTTCAGTGTTACAAACACAAATTTTTTTTAATTTAAGTCCATTCAAAAATCTTAGTAAATTATATATCATCATTATTTTATTCAATAAGTCATTATCCGAGAAATTGATCTTACAAAGAAATGGTATATTTGACCATAGTTTCCAAAATTAAACTTTACCTTTAAATAACAAATATTAAAAAAGGATAAAGATATGACAATATTTTATGTGCTGATATACACTACTTTCATGTAGAGGAAATTTTTCTACAAAGTATTATGTTTTAAGAACATTTATACTATTGATTGAAAAGCATTAAATTGATACCGAAATCTATTATAATAGCTCCATTATTACATAAAACTATATTTTTTCGTATAAAGAATTAAAAGGATCTTAGCTATTATTTTATTTCAAATATTGGCATTACATAATTGAATTTTTGTTCGGAGCTTTAAATTTTAAAAAGAAAAAAGAATTAGGTGGGAAATTGTTATCTATAATACCTTTCCCAGAAGAAAAAGGAATGAAAGTAGAAAGCAAAAAATGTTAATAGTTAAAACTTAAGAATGACATTATTTGATTTAAAACAGTTTGAAATGCTTAAATACAATTTTTTAAACATAAAAGCCAAGTGCCACATCGTTTTTGCAAAGGATAAAAAGATTATGAAAAATGAAACGTTGTCGTTTTTCTTTAGCATATTTGCTTCCAAGTTTGGTAAGATAAAATATGACGAAAAGAAATCCCGATAATGAATCTAAATACCTTCGTGTTGAAGAATATTTGTAAAATAAAAGAAAGATTACAAAAAATTAGTATCTTAAAGGGAAAGAAAATGTAAAAAAATCAACTTCACAGTTCAGGTTGATTATGCAATACACTTTCTTCTGCATTATGCATAAAAATGCAAATCATACATTCCAGGTACGCGTTTAAGGGAATGGCGACTTAATGTTCTATATGAAGCAAAATGATACATGCGAATCTTGATGTACTTGGCATTAGTTCGTAGAACAAATAATTTTAAATTTAACGAATAATTTCATTCTAATTCTATCATATGGTTCAACGATTTTGATTATCTATTATCTAACATCTAAAAAGTATTTTCCAGCTCTTGAAAATCAAAGATATCATAAAGCACAGAATGGCATTTATTGATGGAAATTAAAAATAACACGAACACACAAAACTATTCACCGTTATACCACTAATTAGTCATAACAAATCTAAATAGCTAAGAATAAAAGGGAATGCATCACAGTTCTAGAAAAACTGTGCATTCTCCGGTTTTCATGGCAACACAGCGGGGAAGGGAAAAATTCGTCTCTAAGATGGAAAATACTTGTTCCTTCGAAAATTCTAAAAGATAGTTTTCTGAAAAGCAAAACCATTTTTACAAATCTCAATATTGGATATGAAATGCACAATTAATTTCTTGCTTCTATGCATTCGAATTTATTTAATTCCCCATACATGTAACAAAGATTTTGTAATTCATAAGAAATGGCATTGCTACCAGGTTTTCAAGGAAGCGAATTAATTTAAACAATGATATTTACACTAGGGTTAAGGTCATTTCTTATACAGTCATCTCAACGAACACGCGTCAATTTAACGTATGGAGGAATGTACATATTTAAAGAAACGTACCACTTACAAAGCAATCTAATTAGGTACTTACGAATTAGACCGTCGATATTTATCCCAAATTTAAAAGCGTCGCCAATGAATTGCTAAACTGCCAATAATGGCAAAACACACACACACCATTATTTAAAAAATGGTTCAAATCTTAACTGTCGTCCACCATTATGTTGGTTTCATTGGCGTAGACAGTTTATGGCCAAATTTGAATCTGTCGCCAATGAGTTACAAAACCGCTGGCATCGACGGTCTAATACGCAAGTACCTCTAATTAATAATGACAAAAAATAAGTAAAATAAATGAATAATTTTTGCACGCATCCAGAGAAGCAATGATGAAAATTCGGGAAATATATAATTCAGACATTATAATTTTTTTTATTTACTGTTTTCTTTAGTTTATATTCACATTATAATTTATTATCTGATGCTTTATCAGTTGCTTATTGAGAAATCAAATTATAAAACAATGTGATTGCCTTTGATTGGATAAAATTGTTTTAATTAAAAACTTTGAAAATGAAACGAGAATTTAAATATTTTCAATCTGACTGACTTAATTATTAGTCATTCTTAGAATAATCCTTCAGCATGAACCCAATTAATAAAACGTTAAAGGCCTCAAAATTCCCTTTTTTGTTTAAGTGTTTCTACCATCTAAATATATTTAGCTTTGTCGCCAAGTGGAACCCGATTTTTTAAAAATCTCTATAATCATTATATAACGCTATATTCCGTAAAAGTATTTTGTTGTATTTTGCAAAACAATTAAAGGAAATAAAAGACAAAAATAAACTATATTCATTTTAAATAAATGAAATTAACGATGATAAAAGAAAGATAAATTGCTATTCGCATCTTCATGATATACTTAGTCAGATAATTTTTCTAAATAAAATGCTACGGTATAAATTTTTTTATTAATAGAATACATTTATTTGATGCGTAAATTTCGTAACCGAATGTTCAAACCTGACCTACGATCTCGAAAGATAACTAACTTCAGCATTAGTTAAATTACTGTAAATATGACGCATTACAGTATTCTGCCTTAAACCTCGAATTGGAAATTTCGTCAGATGCGTATGAACTGGAGGCCGGACATTTTCCATAAGCTCTTAATAAGTCCGGAACACATTATCTGTACTGACTGTAATTAAGGTGACCACCTTTGTTTTGAATTTAGGTTATGGGAGTTTTCGAGAACAAATGGAAATAATTACTTTCCTTGGAATAAGGCATTTCCATAATTCGCATTAAATTATCATAATTACAAGCTTATTTCCTAAAGTTTAAATGAGTTGAAATAACTGTAGAGAATGGTTATACAATTTATAATGGTTTGTAAAGGTCACTTGTGAACAAAATCATGAAAAATAAAATACAAATTATGCAATCAAAATAACGTGTAAAACTTAAGGCTTTCATTTTAAAGATCATTTGGATGCTGGTACTTCAGATTGTAGGAACGTTAAGCCAATTTCCCTCCATTTCCCTTTAAAAATGGCGGCAGACAGTATATATCCATTTCAAGCAAGCATATTGCAGAAACTGACTCTGTTAACCGATTGCATTAATCAAAAGTGCAAAGAATACTGGCCACAAAGAAAATTAAAATAGAGAAAAGAAAGAACAAAAAATTGCAAAGTTCTAAACGATATTATATATATATATATAATGGAAACAACTAGCAAGGGTCAAAAATTAAAACACATGCAAATATAATAGGAACATAAAAGCACAAAAACACATATATATAGCAATATGTATGACTGAAAAAATGTGTAGACAAGAATTATTTAAACCTTTGCAATCCGATTTTGGCCCTGGCTCACCATTCAAGATTGTGTATCATTTTGACGTTTTATTTATTTTTCAAGTTTAATTGTTAAAGAAGCCTACATAAGGGTTAAGAGATGAAATTCGACTTAAAAGAATTATGCAT
Source organism: Argiope argentata (assembly GCA_026289955.1). Taxonomy (NCBI): domain Eukaryota; kingdom Metazoa; phylum Arthropoda; class Arachnida; order Araneae; family Araneidae; genus Argiope; species Argiope argentata. The sequence goes on from JAOUZG010000273.1 coordinate 2,503,816, forward strand.
ATTTATTTTTCATAGAAATAAACAAATCTTTGTATTTGGTGAATAATTTTGCATCTAATTATTTTTCGGAGTGCAAAGGGTTAGTAAAATGTTTAAATAATAACCAAATTAACATAAAAGAAATGAGTTCAAGTAGATAAAAATTTAAAAAAAAAACACTTTAAAAAAACTAGGAGCCATATGAAGTAAGTCAAGCTCCCGATAGATCCTGTTAAAAGTTTTATAAAGAAAACCTTTTATTATAGTTAAATTTAGAATAAAAATTTGGAAAATTTCTTTGGTTTCAAACAGATCTTATAGGCACAGCGAAGTTATAGCATTCAAAATAAGTCCAATCGATCGAATGATTGCAAATCGATAAAAGAAAAAGAACACAAGAAATATCTCGTCCGCAATACAGACAAGACAAATTAAACATATCACGTAGACGAAAAATAAAGTCTATGTTGAGAGTAAAATACCTTTTCCTTGTAAGACAAATACTTAAGAGAATTGGTTTGAATACGTTCATATATCTTGAATTCTTTTTCACCAGTTTAGATCTCAAATAGGGCTATATTATGCTAGAAAAATTCTGCATAGTACACTGTACATGTACATAATATAAAGTCTTCCGGACAATCTCATACGAAACGTCCCTAATTTTGTGTTTGAGAATTTCAAGCTTACGAGACTCTGAAAACCGAAGTATCAATGTCTTCGAGAAAAATAAAAGTTTAGTGCTAAAGAGAATATCCAAGTCTGTAACTGAATATGAATGTAAAAATACAAGTTCATTAGTTTTATAAACAATATATTAAAGCGTATCTTTTTTCATACAGTTAATAATACTACATTTATAAATGTTCAGGTGGGCCTTGTTGATTATGCACTATTTAAAAAGCGAATCTACGTATCTTGATCGATATTGGACGAAACAATTCCAAGTCTTCACCAGGTAAAAAGTACTCCATATACTTAAAAACACTAGCATTTTCTGGTACTTTCGTATTAAGCCGTAGATCTTTATCGCCAAATTTGAAGGCGATAAAGATCTACGGCTTAATAATGGCAAACAACCATCATTATTTGAAAAAATATTGTGCAAACCTTAACTGCCGTCCGCCGTTTTGTTGGTTTCACAGAAGATCATTAAGTGCTCTTTCTGTTCCAATTTTTTTACTCATTAAAATGATTAAAATTTTGCATTCGTTTGCCAACGAAAAAGATGCAGTGACGTATTTCCAAAATTATGGAATTATTCCATCTAAAAATACGCGTTTGAATGGAAATGAGTTGAGTTTATAAATGAAAACGGGCAAACAATGTCGGGTTAATGTATCAAAGAGTTCTGGCCACCTAAGTAAATTGGCTCGAAGTGGTTGACGACCGTTGACACATCGACGGTCTAATACGTAAGTATCGGCAAAGTAGTTGGCCACCGTTGGCCCATCGATGGTCTAATACGTAAGTATCCATTTTCATTTGTACATAAAATAAGAAGTGTGGGTCCAAAGTAAAGGTATTCTTAAGGGATAGATACGTTACAGTGGAATGCCTTCATCTGGCAAATTATCGGTAAATGCCAATATTCACATTGCTGTTGTACAACATTCACCAGACGACGGTATTAACGTTTACCGTAGAATGACATTATACCGTAACACCATTCTTTCATGGTAACAAATATACAAACGAGGATCCCGTCAGTTGTGCAAATGTATACTCGGACATGTTTCATGAGTTCTCAGAAAAAATCACTAGTCCTATAAAACCTACTAGGCCGTCACACCCGAACAAAGCATTCCTCAGGTATTCAACTTATTATACTTAAATTCGCAGTAATATAAGGAATCTTCAATGAGAAACATAGCTTCGTTGAACTGACGTTTAGGGTCTTTCGGTATTGAAACAATTAGCTATATATGATTATTAACACTTCTTTCTAGACCTTCAGCAGTGATTAATTTAAATTAAAATGTGTAAATATATAATAAAGCAAATATCTCAGTATTAAAGTTTAATATTTTATTTTCGTTTCTTACATAAATAAAATATTTTTCATGACTCCTGTGTTAAATGAAGTCATTTTCCAGAATCAAGATTTTGGCTATGGCGATCCGTAATCATAGAATATATAAACTGCTTCAATTTTCATGGTTCATTTAACATTTGATTGTTAAAACTAAGACTTTTATAACTTTTTTTAAAAAAAATCTAATTTTGGTCCAGAAAATCATTTAGAACTAGATCAGTCAAAAGTCATCATACCCCAAAATTCTGATGACATTGAAAGTGTTCTCCATTTTCTAAGTAAAAAAAATTCTTTTAAGACCAATACATTTATTTTATTTTACTTTTTTTAGTACTATTCATATTTTGAACACAAACTTTGCACAAGAGGTTATATATTAGAACAAAAACTTTATGTAACTGTATTTTTTATTAAAAAATGTGCCTCTAAATTATAAATTAGATGTTTTGTGTAAAATGTATTTTTAATATTTGATAAAAAAATATCAAAAAGAAATATATTTAATACTGACATTTAAATATGCCGTAAAAGCAAAAAACCTTTATCTCTCATTCTGGCTGAAAATTCTAAAACAACTCCCTAGGTAACTAAAAACTTTTTTCCATTTTATTTGTTATTCTATAGAAGTTTTCATATTCCACTGCTTACAATAAAAACTTAAGCAGCTTTCCAAGCTTCAATGAGATATCCTATTGGAAGTCATGATTTGAAATAGAATGTTTCAACTCAAGTATAACTCAAACGCCATTATCCTTAAAACGCTTTAAACAATTTTACTGCTTAATCTAGGCTTAAATCATATTTTTGTAGAAACCTATTTTCGAAAATTCTAATAACTTTCAAATACTCTTTAGAAAATAAATAATAAGGTACAATAAATGTAAATAAATGTCTCTTTTTAAAATAATATAGACATTATTAAATCTGGATGCATTTTTGAATGCTAAAAGTTTATGATTCTTTAAACTTTGATAGAATTATATAGTGTTATAGATAAAACACTGAAAATAGACTCATTAAATAGCTCGTATTTGTACTTAAAGGAAATAAAAATGCAAAAATCTGAATAGTTTGTGTGAACTAATTCCTACTTTTATTGCAGAAACATACAGTAAACTCGATTTATGAAAATGAAAATCCAGAAATCAATTGACTCGTAGATATGACTTGGGAGATACTTATGATACTACAGTTGGTAGAGCATTACATTGAGATTAAACTCGCTTTAATAAGGATATGATTTTTCTAGCGATTGCATTCAGTTTTCTATCATTAAATTATTAAAAATATTACGATAGATTTTACTTTGATTTACTTTTCATTACAGTGTACGACTTCAAAAAGAGAAAGCATTTTTATTAATCAGCAAATTTGCAATTACTTAGGAATTCGTGCAAGGAATGGTTTATTTTAATTAATCTTTTTTTTTCCTAATGAAAAATAAAAGGTAATGTAGGGAAAGAAGCATATTACTTTATAGATAGGATCTTTACATATTAAGCTGTCGATCCTTATCGGCAAATTCGAAGGTTTCGCCAATGAGTTGCTAAGCCACCAATAATTGCAAAAAAACACCATTATTTAAAAAATTGTGCAAACCTTAAATACCATCCGCCCTTTTGTTGGTTTCGTTGGCGTCGACGGTTTATCGTCAAATTTGAATCCGTCGCCAATGAGTTACTAAACCGTTGCCGTTGCCGTTGACGGTCTGATAAGTAAATATTGTGTTTAGTTGCTTAATTATTCCATTAGAATTCAAATAATTTAGTTATTTTGAATATCTTTAGGATACCGGAATTAAAAAAAAAGAAAAGCATCAAATGAAATTTTTATTAAAAATTTAGCTCCTACTAATCCATTTTTTAACTAAAAGCATAAACACAACCATCCTTTAAATGTACCTCTATACTCTCATTATTATATAAAAATTAAATTTGAAAATGTATAATTAAAATATACATTAATCAGTTGAAAAAATAAAAAAAGTAAAATAAATTATTATACAAAAATAAAAAAATAGGTAAAAAAAGATGTTTTTTTGGTTTAAAATGTTTAAATACAATTATATTTGTTATCAAATGTCATTTGAATTAAATGTAAGTAGAAATAATACCTTTTTCAGTTTTATGCTTAAAAATTTTGATGAAAAAAGTTAATTACTTTTCTCCTCATTTGGTTTTGCTAAAAGATTAAAAAACTGACAATGTATACTAATATTCAATTAACTTTAAAATGAAATAGATAATAAAAGAACAATTCTGCTCATTGTTACGTGATTAGTGAACATGCTAAAGAATAAACAGTGGAATCCATAAAACCTATAAAAAAGCAATAAGTTTACTGATTAACAAAAACAAATATTAAAGTTGAAATGAATTTGCTTGACAATTAAGAAGATTTTGTCATGTATAAAAAAAGGTCATGGTATAATGTTTTTATGCAAAAGAAAAGGTTCTTTATGCTTGAAGAAATAAAGTCCAATTTCAAAAAAAATGTCTGAAAATTATTTAATATATTCTATTTTTAGTCGCAGTTGCTTTGTGTCTTGAAGAACAATTAAGAGGTATATGCATTTAAATTGTCGTATTTGACGTCATATTGCATAAAAAAGGTTTTTTAAAATTTAAAATGAAGTTAATTTTTCTAATTCAAAGTGAAATGTAGGTACTTTACGGTTAGCTAGCTGTCAGCGAAAAATCGCCAAAGAAATTAAGCGAAATTCTAGATTTGGTGATTTGTTTGGTGCAGCCTAGATAACGGAGAAGTACTGAAATGTAATACACTCCTTTAAACTTTTGGCTTTGAGATTAAAAACTGTTAAAATATTAGAAAATGCTGTATTTTAACAATTGTAATTCAATTATTTCGATGAATTCTTTTAGAATTACCGCCCTATCAGTGACGCGCAGAAGTTAGAAATAGGGATGACCCAATTTCATAAATTCATTGTAGAGGAATAGTCCCAGGGTTTAGAACTGCGAAGTCTCTCCCAAAACAGCTCCCAAATAAGGAGTGGTGCTCACGTATTAGACCGTCGATCCCTCAACAACGCGCCAACCACGCCATATTTGATTTTTGTGACCAACATTTTTTAATGCTTTTTGAATACATGACAAACCAATTTTAGGCAATCTATTGGCGACCATTTTTTGATCGAAAATGATCGATGGCGTCATACGTAAGTACTCAAGGGATAACAAAAATAAAGAAAACTAAATTTCAGGCATATCACTGGAGAAAAAACAATAAAAGAATTAATTTATTTAGCATTAATGAAATCAAAAGAAAAATTTAATTTCTTATCTGTATACAAAAATAGAATTTTCCAATTCATTTTAAATGTATGTTCGAATTCCAAGCTTAACGTTCCCTTCCTCCTAATTGATAAAAATACAGTATATTGGCATTATCAGTTTTAAACTAACAATAAAATGATTGGTTAAATTAAACTTTGACTATACAAATGGCGTCACCGATGGCGTCACTCCTATACAAATGGCGTCATTGATGCAGCGTTCCGAAACTATCAGAAAAAATTAAATCCAAGAATGGACTATATTTATAATGATTATTTATTAAAAAAATGCAAATTGTTTTGCTACAAAAGAAAAAAATATATTCCGCTGAGGCACTGTCTAATGAGACTTTTCACAGCTCAAATTGATTTAAGCCTTTATTCTAGAATGTTTCCATGATTTCATTCCCTCAAATGAATTTCATTGAGAGGTTCAAATACAGCAGTCAGTTTATTAAATTTTATCTTAACTGTTGGAAGGTCAAATGGGAAATGCAGAATATTGTCTCCTCCCATCAAAAATACATTTAAAGCAGCTAGAGGGATTCTGAAAATCGGGCTTACAAAAGTATTTAGATTTTCGCCTACCTCTAAGGTATCCTCGATCTCAAGTGGATGAACTCAAGGCAAAACAAAGGAATTGACAGAAGCGCATCTTCGGAAATATAACAAAGGGAGAAATGATTTCCGACAAAAGCTTATTTATTCATATGAATCTGAAGAGTAATTAATTTTGTAATGGGGTCTTTATTGGTCCGAACATTAAACGCTGATTTATTCATACAATTAAACTGTAAGTTATTTCTCTGAAGAGCTGAATGACCGGACCATTGTTAAGAATGGTATTTTTTCAGTAACAATGGGGATTATTTGATAAATTTATTTATAAGTCTTAAGTTTAAAATTATTTATTTATCATTTCTAAATCATTTAAAACTAAAGAAAACAGCGTTTAAATATTCATATTTTATTCCATATCATTCGGGAGTTATGCCGAAACGATTGCTAATTATTAATCGGTTGTTTCAAATATTGCTGAAGAATTTTGAAAATCAATTTAAAAAGTTGGAATGCGTGACATACGTTTCGTTTGCTGCCATCAGTTTTGTAAAATAAGGAATTTTGTCCCCAAAATTAGAAAAATAAAACTGGTATGGAAATGTTGAAATGGTTGTTGCTTAGAAATTAAGCGACGATGTTATTAATGTAATCCCATCTGCAGCAATAAAGTAGGGCAAAAAATTCCACATATTCATGTAAACATGTCAAGTGTAATTGTCTCCCATGATGATCAGGCACCTTTGGATATTGCTATCCTGTGTTTTTTTCAAAAATACAGTGTTTTAAAAAACCTCCACTAGGTTAACAAAAGTATTATTTCATGGATTTACCAAGAATTGTGTTTATAGCATTTATATGCAGATAAATAGAAACTATTAACTAGCATGTATGATTAATTCTATTACAAATTTTATCGATTCTTAAACATATTTGTAAAAGTTTTAAAAGAAAAAAAAATACTTCTGAAATAAATATTATTCAAGTTTTACAAGTCGTATTATTACAATTATTAAATCATATTTATTTTTATTTGAAATAAACTTTAGGGTAATTAAGTACTCAATAGTTTATACTAAATTATAAGTATTAAGAATTTTTTTACTAGCGAAAAATTGTAATACACTTACGAGAAAAAAACTGGTACACCTGCTTAATATTGAGTAGGGCCACCACCATGCACGTATAAGTGCCACAACAAGACATGGTATGGACTCAACTAAAGTTTGAAGTAGTGTTTGAGTTAACTGGAACCATGAACTCTGTAGGACTGTCCGCAAACGTTATAATGCTAAAAAGATTCAAGATTCTGCAAATTTGATTAAAAAGCTAGGCCAGAAATTTTAAATTCCTGTTTAAGGAATATAAATTTCAGTTCATAAATGTATATTAATTACATAAATAATTTTTTTTATTTTGACTGCGAATTTTTTGATTAGATTTAATTGGGGAAAATACTAAAATATTTCCGTATATATTCTTAGATGATGACAATATTTTCTCTTTTATAGCATTCTTTTGTGTCGATCGTCCTGAAGGAAATTCAGGAGCATAAAAACGACGCTTCCTCTTACATGGGATTCCTGCATAAGAAAAAGAGGAAACGGCTCCCATTTTATTTTTCACGTCGATCTTTTGAATAGCTATGAGGACAGAAAAGGAAACAGATTCCCCACGGATCGAGCAACATCTGTCGCAGTAGCAGTGGAATAGATAAAAAGAAGGCAAAAAAAGATGTTCTTATTTTCTCCAAAGGAACTGTTTTATAAGGATTTAATCTTACCAGCAAAGCAAGAAAGTACACCATTGGGACTTTTGCCATCTGGAAATTACTTTCTAAGATGAATAAAATTATAAAATGTGATGGTGGGAATAATGTTAATGTTGAATAACTTTAACATTAAACAGGTTGATAATGAATGTGAATAAATAATCACATGTTACCCGCCAAATATAATTAAACATTATTGTTTACTAAAATAATTCTGCCAAGATACTGAAAGAAAATGATTTTTTATGCAAGACATTGCCAATGATAGTATAAAATTAGGCATTTAGCGCCATTTTTTTAACACTGCACCTCAATAAAATTTCTTGGCATTCCTTCCATACAACAATTTGTAAAAAGGTCTCTGCTTTATGACTTATAAGAATCAATAATTTGGCCAATAACTGATAAATGAGACAGTTATATATCACAAAAATAGGTGATACATTTCTTTAAGGAATCGAAAAGTATAATTTTTTTTTTGGAAGCGATTCTGAATGATTGAAGGCAACGGTAAAAGAAGAGAAATAGATGGTTTACGAGCAATAAAACGATTCAAAAATCGAATGTATTCAAATTTTTTTTATCCTTACCAGCTTTTCGATAAAAAAATAAGAAAAATTACTGAATCATCAAAACGTTAAATAAATGTTGTCAGTCAAATAATTCAGAGTCATTTTTTGTGGTACTTAATGGGAATATCTGCAGTATCTTTTCTCCGTAATTGGATGCTTGAAATAGATATACTCCTTAAAAAAATGTAAGAAATTCTTTGATTTCTTTTTTAATTCTGACTTTAAGATTAAATTTTTTTTCTGGATCTTTGATTCTTCAAGAAATGAATATCTAATCTTTTTTTCAATTCCTACTAATAATTTGCACTCTCCCTAAATATATTTACATATCTTGTTCAATTTTTCAATCGTTAGTAAAATACTTTTCATTTATCTACTCAAGTTCAAATACATTTTTTAAACTAGTAGTGGATGACACTTGATGTAAATACAGTTTTTCGAATATTAATTCATTAATTAAACTTAATTAATTTTTAATACTTTAACCCTTTTTAAGGCTGTGGTAAATAACTTACCACCGCCTTAAAATGTTTTGCAATTATTGTAGCTCCAAAACTAACCGGAAACGGACAAAAGTGTCATGTTAAACATGTAATGTTACTTTGTGTTCAACTCCTTATTAAGTTGTTTCACCAGAATAATTTAAAATAATGCGTTTCGTAATTTACGTTGTATTTGGGTTTTTTACCACTTATTTCATGTGTAATTAATACATTTTAAATTTCGAAATAACTAATAATAAATAGTTTTACAAAAATTATATTTGCTTGTGAAATTATTTATATATCATATTTTTCTATTGAATAAGTCAGTAAAATGTCCTAGCTTATTTTGGAAAATGGAAAATATGTGTTTCCACCCCTATAATAACTACAGCCACAACAACAAAATTTTAACAAAAATACTTTTTTTGGTTATAAATGAGCTTCTTTTTTCCAAATATATCGAAAAATGAAAATTTTGTGAGGAAACAGCTTGTGCCCGTTAAAGGGTTAAATAGAGTTTTAGCAGCTTGTAGTGAAAATTGAAATCAACAGGCAGTAGCTCAATCCGTGAAATGCAAGGATTTCAGTATTTTTCATGTGCAAGAATTTCAGTATTTTTCATGTGAAGGTGATAAATGCGAGTTCATTTTTTGCGGGAATCAATCATTTTTGGATAAATCATTTATATTAATTGTAATTATTCAATATAAAGTAATTGAAATAAAAAATTTCTTTGTTGAACTAAGTACAAATTAATTTTTTTATATTACTTGTTTTTTGGGTCGTTCAGGGAAGATATTAATTAATTTTTAATTTTCCTTTTATTACCAATGCGTTCATGTTCCATTCCATTTGCAGAACATCACTGATAGAAGTTTTGCTTTCAAATTGCAAGCGGCTTTATTGTCTGTTTTATTCTAATTACAATTGACTGCTGATGGAAGAATTTTACCTCGTTACTTAACGAATCATTGTTCCATTATTTTTTTCTATTTTATATTGCATTACGATAAAATATTTCGTGAAGAATAAAACCTCGAAGGATTTTTTTAAAAAAAAGTCTTTAAGTAGTTAAAGTAATTAAACGTTTTTAATCTCTACTTGTAGCTGATACTTACCATCTGTTGTCGAAGATATGCTCTTGATTTTTTTTTTGAATATTGGTAGCAAAAAAGATACTATAAAGATATCAGCATTCTTCAAACGTTATTAAGGTAGATATCTAAACCTTTAGGATAATAAGAATTAAAGATATTACATATAAAAAAGAAAAATAAGACTAAATATCAAACTTTTTAAATAACGTGGGATAATCTTCAATATCATCTTTGGATATGAAATCTGTGAAGTTGACTTCAGACTATACTTTATATTACCAAATCTTGTAAACTGTTGTAGATTTATATCTCCGGCTACGTAACTTTTATCGTATATCTCTAAATTATGAAAAGGAAATAGTTGCGGAAGTTTAATTAATCTACTTCCTTTTAACAGGGGTCTATCGTTGATTGTCATCCGATTGTGAATAACTAGAAAGCCTTATCTAAGTCCTCGTCGACAGTTGTTCCTGGTTATGTATTCTACAAATTCCCAAGAATTCTTAATCACCCCCTCATCCGATTCACTAAATTCTATTTCATGTATATAGTGTGTCCATGCAAGTATACAAGATTTTAAATATTCTTAATGGTTTGATTGGAATTTTCCAAATTAAAGTGCATTTAACCATAAAAACTTAAATATTCCAATAATAGAAGTTTCTGCAACCAAAGGCTATTTTTTAATTCGTCATTCTTTTAAAATAGAAACAGTTAAAAGAAAAAATAAATAGTATTCTTAAAATTCATCGAAAAATTCTAAAAAAAGGACTCAATTTCTTGGTGTAATGGAAAATGAAAGCACGGATCAACTTGGAAAGGAAGCATTATTTGAAAGCGGCCGACCATCTCAATGATATTATAATCGATCAATCTTAATTAGCTGTAAAGGGATCTTCCTAATCTCAGATTTTATTTCCCGGATAGCTAAATATTATTTAAGATTTTTTTATGTTATACCATTTATGCAAACTTCAATAAGTAAAAATCATATTATATATTATATATATATACACAAATGGAACAAGTAATATAAAAAATAATTTTTTTAAATCAACTCCTACTTAGGTAAACAAAGAAATTTTTTATTTTAGTTACTTTATTTAAAAAAATGTTGATGTTGCTCTCTTGTTCCGCTTTACAACAGAAAGATGGGTGCAGTAGCTTCTGTAGACATGGACCCCTGAGCTCAAGAAGGCAGAAATCTCACATCTAGCTAACATAAGTCACAAACCTTTTTTATGTAATGGATTTTGTTCATTCATCCATAGATCGTAATTTAGATCTGGAACAGAGAACGATAACGTCTGACCTAGTACCCCCAGTGTAATTACTCTCGACATGTGACCACAACAAATGTAGCACCCAAAAATACATACACTTATAGAAGGTCTTCGTCTAGCGGGCTCGAACTCGCAACCCAAGAGATGCGAATCCAACGCCCTACTAACTAGTAATTATTGGCTTATTAATTACACTTACTATAAATAAATTATACAATGTTGAATTTTCATTGACAATTGATGATTCAGCGCCAATTGGGGCAACGCAAAATGTGTGCATTTTCTACGCCAGTTTGGGTAAAGCAGTACAGATTAGAAATTTTTAATTTTCTATATTCTGTATTAGTTTAATTCGAAAGCTCTTCGAAATGAATCCGGAAAATCGATTTATTAACAATGTTTGATTATAAATGCATCAAACGCTAAGTAAATTAACACAATCTTTTGAAATAATCGGCCGAAAACATATTAGGCCTAAACTCATTAGTGTGGGATAAGTCGAGTGTGAGATAATAATAGGAATTGAAAAAGGGAATCAAAGTAAATAATTTGGAAAATAGCACACTTCTTGAAATTAAAACACTATTAGAAATCCCATATATTAAAAAAATGAAATCAAATGTTTAATAATTTTCTACATAATTTCACATACTTATTACCATTTTATAGAGTAATGACATATCTTTAAAGATCTGAAAAAGACCAGAGTTCAAAATTTCCCTTTCAGAATAGTGAAGCGTTATAATAAAATGCGCTAACATAGACGAACATTGCCCAGTTGGCTTTACTCTTTATTCAAGATACTTTTCTTTATGCATGTGACCTTCCCACTTTCTCATTATCTTTCTACTTTCTCATTACATTCGTTTATAAAGTTTGCTTATTTCGCAGTCATTAAGATAGAGTTCGAATGGAAAAAAGACGTCAACATCCATTTAACTTTTTCACTAACTCATTATTCTGCTTGTTTTTACTTTTTCATCTAAGAAGTGTATGAAAAAAGTAATATAGTCAAAAAATTAGAAAAAGAGAATCAAACGAGAATCTAAATTTTGCATCTTAAATTTTATAAAATTTTGAATGAAATTCAATCTAAGGAATTTTACTTGTCTGTTTGTCCAGTAGCCAGTAAACTAATAGCCGCAAAATGAAAAAGGTTAGGCAACTAAAATTTGGTGCACAGTTTTAAAAAATAAATTGTATATCCATATTAAATGTATGAACCCTAATATAATGTTGTTCAAAAACAGAATTATTAAGAAAAAGGGGGAAAGGAATGTGGTATAATCTAATTGCTAAAAGGGAATTCTACCATAAAGTCTGATTTTAATTGGATAAACAAGTAATATAAAAAACATTTTTTTTAAATCAGTTCCTAGGTTAACAAAGAATTTTTTTTATTTTAGTTACTCTTTATGAAATAATTACAATTGATATAAATATGTATAGAAATATGACAGAGTCACAATATTAGGAGGAAAAATAGAAATTGAATTTACTGGCAATTTTCTATTCTCCTTTCTTTAAATGGTATTCAAACTCGCAGCCCAAGAGAGAGGAATCCAACGCCATATCAACCAGTCTGATCCGGCCTAACTATTACAATTGCTATATAAAATTGATCAAAAAATTATAATAACATTAAATTTTCAAAGCCAATTTAGGACTCAAAGCCAATTGTGCCAACGCAAAATACGTGATTTTTTTTACAAAAGTTGGGGTAGGCAATACAGATTAGAAATTAATAATTTTCTATCTTCCGTATTGTTCTAATTCGAAATTTCTATCTTCCGTAT
>JAOUZG010000273.1:2517086-2650162 GCA_026289955.1 Argiope argentata
ACACACAGAGAGAGAGAGAGAGAGAGAGAGAGAGAGAGAGAGAGAGAGAGAGAGAGAGAGAGAGAGAGAGAGAGAGAGAGAGAGAGAGAGAGAGAGAGAGAGAGAGAGAGAGAGAGAGAACAAATTTGGACTGTAGTTTGCATCAAATACATTTTTGGTTCCGAGGAGAGTACGGAAAAAATACCTTAAAAGTTTCAATTGGGTATAATGTGTTAAATAACGAATTTCAGAATGCTATAATTATTATTTATAAATAAACGTTTGGCTATATGTTGATAGAACAGATATGCTTTATGCACTTTGGAAATGTAGATTTAGAAATTTTAATCAATTGAAAACCTGCGATATTTAGGCGTTTGTTTCTGCAGGGACTACATGGAAAATTTATAACTAAAAGCATTTTTTATCAGCTTTATTCTATCAGTGTTTATTTTTATATCTTAAAAAACATCTTAATTATTTTGATTTAAATGTCATAATTTTTCCGATCTAAACATTGAGAAAATTGTGTTCAAGATTTGTAATAGTCATTTTTCTTGTTACGATGTAACCAAATTTATTTTATTGTTGCATCAATTTACTCATATTATTTTTCTACTTTTATAACATTAGTTATCCAATTGTGCAGTTTTAATGCATTAATTTTAATAAAATATTATATATTTCCCATTTTTGCTGATGGTAGACATTCATTTTTTTAAATAATTTTTTTAGATTCAAATTTTTGAATTGTCATATTGATTTCCTTTTCTAAACTCTCATTTTATAATGCGAAAATTTTTTATTATGCGATGATGAATATTTGTATTTACTCAATTTTCTTATTAGATTTTTTTAAAAACATTATCGTTATTATAATTCTTTTAGATATTTGCGAGAAAAAAATGTAGAATTTTTTTCTTTCACTACCTCTTATTATGCATCTATTGATGTCTCTTTTTTAGTTTCTTTAGAGAATGTTTCTAATACTTTCCTTCATAAGTTTTTCGAATTTTAATTTAGTTTTCAACGCATTTCATTCATTATTTTTTAAGCTTTGATGGTATTTTTCCTTTATTGTTATTCTTTTCATCGAGGATAAATATTTCAGTTAATACAGTTAGTGTTAAAGTACACTGTAAAACTCTGCTGATATATACGTTTATTATTATGTCAAAAAATGAGGATTTCGGCGTCAACAATAATTCGTAGGCGAAAACTTGAAATTTTATTATCTGCACGAGCATCTCAAAAAATCAGCTTTCAATAACATTTTGCCATTGCATTTACAAAAGCTATAATTAAAAAAAGTAAGTTAATGGCTATAGCAAATAAAACCTAGAAAAATGTCTTTTTGAATGGAATGAAATGAAATAAATAAATAAATGTGATATTTTTTAAAAACAATACATTTGAGACAAAGTCTTTTTGATCACATTGCTATACTAAGGTGGCTCATTCAGTGAAGCCATTAAAAAGAATAAACATTAAATTCAACTTACACGAGCACGTGGTGCTTGGAAGTTCAAGAAATTATGTTCTGACATGATATATTGAAATATGCATGGAAGATTTCATTTAAATTTAATTTAATTTTAAAATTTATTATTAAACAACCAAACACCAAACTTTTTCCCCTGCTAAGCAACAGAATTAAAAATTTAAAAAGAAAAACATTTCGAATTGTTGATTAACAATTAAGATGACGAATGCTAAAGGTGTTTGTCAAACAAATTGATCGCAAAGTCTTTAATTATTTTTCTAGAAGCAATTTCCTGATATTCTTAATCACCAAGAAGAAAAGAAGTGCGCGAATACAGGGCATTTCAAACGTTTAGAAAATGTATTCAGCATATAATTGTTCACAGTAAATTTTGTTGAACATTATAGAGTTTTCAGTACAAGCATTTTTATTTTTAAAAAATATTTCAAATACAAAAAAAATCATCTCCTGCAGTTTATCGACTTCTTTTTTTCTGTTCTTATTCATTGTAATATATATTTATCCAATGATAAATTAAAGATTTTTTTGTTTATATTTATTTTAAAAATATTTTTTATGTACAGCAATGATGGTGTGCTGGTAAAAAATGTGTTAAATATCATGCAGTGAGCAAGTATAAGTGTAATTAATAACTTAAACTAAATATTTTTTAAACAACTTGAAAAAATTCATGAAACCACGAGGAAAACTATTCGAAACCTAATTGCATTGCATGATATAATAGTTTCAAATTTATAAAATCTAACAGCTGGAATTAAAAAGTAGTCTACTCATACTTCAGTGATAATAGGATCCAATGCTTCTGAACAGGAATTAAAATAAATAATTTGTTGAAAAGAAAATTTTAAAAGACAAAATATTATTAAATGCTATTTATTAAATTCCTAGGTCTGAAAATTTGTTTTGTTTAGCAATTTGTAGACTTTTAGTTTAGTTCAGTTTTATTAACGCCGACTTTTCAAGAAACCCTACGGTTTTTTTTTTTTTGAGACAGACCTCGTATTTTTCAGCCTTTGTCAGATGACGTTTGCTCACTTTAAATCAAGCTTATCCACTCATGCTCAGCGAATAACTCAGTTTATATATAATATGCTATATTTCAAACATGATCCAATTAATCATTAGAGATGATTTAAGATATTTATTCATTAGAATAAATTTAAGATAAATGGTTTAAATGATTTATATACTTTAAAACATGTGATGAGGTGACAAATTCTCTACACTCATTTATAATTTCACATATAAATATCACTATTCAAAAGCAAATCTGAGTTATTAGATGGTTTATTAATTATTTAATTATCTTCGGTATTTAAATGACCTTTGACAAAAGTTTTACATTTCAACGTGTATACTCAAATAAACTTGCTTAAACAAATTTACTAAACATTTAAATTATTTTATATGTTTCCTCACTTCAAATTTATAAGTTCTAAACTTCATTTATCCTAAGAAGCGGCTTAAATTTGATGTTGAAATGGTCAAATGTCTTCCATTGATCCATTGAGGAATTCGGACTGCAGACATCCCTGTCATTTACCCACTGTTGAATTTACCAATTCCGTCACAAAATGCTTGATTTTGCTTCGGAACGAAATGCGAAATAATGAAACATTCGATGATAGCCATGTTTCAGAAACAATAAATTGATACTCAAGCAAAAAAAGAGAATATAATAATTATTATATAGATTAAAAATTTAATTTTCATTTAGAAAACAAAAGTATATATATTAAGAGAGTTTTTTCTAGAATCCTATTTAAATAGCAATTTATTAATATTTTTCTCGAATTTAATCTAGAAGAGTGTTGATAAGAATTTTAGTGAATAACGCTTTTTTATTAAGCTTGAATAATTTATTTCTTATTTCTCAATATTCATGTCATAATAGTTCATTTGTTTCGATGAATGAAATCACAATTTAAGTATTTACAAATAAACGATCTGTTCTTCATAGTCAAATAGTACTTGCTTTTATAATAAGGAAATTGAAATCGCGATCTCTGCTCAAATAATATGAATGTGTTTGTTGAACATTAATTTCTTCAATATATTTCGAATGCAATAAATACAGAGGCATTCATATAGATTTGAAAATAAACTGTTTGTAATTTAATTCATTAGGAAAATGCACACAACAAAAATATTTTAATTATTAGTGCATGCCACAAAACAAAGTAATAATAAGAAAGAAGGGAATTTTTAACTTTAACAGGCAAATATATCGGAGAGTTAAACATTTTATGCATTCAACCTATAGTAAACCAAATATTGGTTTCAAACGTATCGGCTGAATCGTGTGTTGTAGTTTATTTTAAAATAAAAAGTTTTTTTATATAAATTCCTTTTTAGAAAGTTTGTTATGACATATAAATGATATGTTTAACCTATTTAAGTTTGAAGAATTAAACGGATATTTGAAAAGAGCACAATTGATTGAAGAATTGAAAAATACTTCTAAAAAATAATATTTTTAAACTTAATACTTTCTTAATTTTTGTTTAGTTGTATTAATGTCCCATTCATCAAGCGACATTAGAACTATTTTGGAACGGACGTAGTTATGCATCGTGGTCAGATGACGAGAACGACACCTGAGCTTGTACAGCTATCAAAACTTCCGCAGTACTCCAGTGGAGGGTATTAGGCCTCCACGGATTTAACATGCCAACGATCCTCTACCACGAAGATTCCTCGATGATTTCTCGAATTTAAAACTCGCAGTCTCCAAAGCTTTACCACAAGGCCACCGAAAAACGCAGAGTACTAGTCAAAAGTAAGCACAATATAAAAGAAAAAAAAAGAAATCTTAATTTCAAGTTCACCCATTGGAAGAATCTTCACACAAAGATTAAACGCTAGAAGAATGCAATGGCACTAAAATAAGTTGAATTCCACAAAAGAAATAAAAGCATAAAAAACTGAAAAAAAAATCCCCATTATGGAATTTCCATCTTTCCAGTTCTGATGAAAGGAACAAAATTTCTTTCACCAGTTATCTGCAAAAGACCATTTGGACTTCTTAGCTTTCTACTGAAATAAGGTAGCAATTTTCTTGAAGAATGGATGCGATGGGACTTTTAAATAAATCATACCTGGACGCAAATGGTCCGTTTACGTCCATTCAAGCATCATTACAAACTGTTTCTCTCAGCCTCTCAGGCTTAAGTTGAAGTCCAAACTACAAGTTCCACATTCATTTGTAAAATGAATATCTCCTCGGGAAGCACTGTTCTATTTTAAGAAAACTATTCTTTAATGGTACAAAAAGATTTGTATTAAAAAAAATAGAAAAACAGATGGAAACTATTTTTTTCCATGCTTCAAGAAGATGACTGGTTTTAGTTTACGCCTCTGTTTTTTTTTCTTTCTGCAACTGATATTTTGTTATTTAAACTATGCAAGTATCTTTTAAGTTCGAGAAAATGATTTTTTTTTCAAAGTCTTACAAAATTACGTTGGAAGACTCCATGCTTAACTAAAACGATTAATTTATCCACTTTAATGAAGTTTTTATTTTTGTTTATTTGAATTATCATTTTAATTTGTTGATAATTTTATCAATAGTTCAAATTATTACAATTTATGCAAATGGAAAATAAAACTTCTTTTCTACACGTTGCTTCTGCAATATTTTGTAGACGCTATCCAAGCATATGTTTGGAAATAGATATTTATAAATACTATTTATGAACATTAATGGTGAATAAAATTTTTCGTCTAATTATTTTATGCAACTTTATCTTAACGGCTCCCTCAGCAAAATAATTTTAAGCTTCACATTTTAATAGACATATAACTTATTAGAAGTCTCACAACATTTTATTTATTGTGTTAAGCATTTCTCTAATTTATCATCTATATATTTATCTATTATAATATTTCTCAAGAAAAGAAAGGAGCATTGGCAAAGAGATGTACTTAAAAATTATTGCTTGATTGATTTCAAATTTCACTTAATTATGAGTGCTACAATTTTTTTAAAAAAAACAACCTTTAAAAACGGGGGGCAATATAATGTACTCTAAGTGAAAAAATAAACTGTCGCTCCCTACTTTAATCAATAACAAAGAAAAAAATGCCAGAATGTAATCAAAACAACTCGTTTAACTATAACACTGGAATGTGAAAACTATTATGATATAAATGTGAAATATTTTCAAAAAATTGGTTGAAAATAGAGGACAAAATTATATTGTTGAGAAGACGTTTTTAATTCTAAGATTACATAAAAATCATTTTATTCGATAATATTTTCGGGTGATTTTAAGAAAAATGTCCCGAAATTCGATTGAATTTTGTAAATTAAAGTTCTAATTTAAAATTTTAAATATAAATATAACCCGTAATATGTGCCCATCTTTTATAATATATGCTGTTATGTTGTTCTTATGTTCATTACGATTCTTAAAGTCAAACATACAGAATTCCTCTGAATGAATTCAGTTTAAAATTCGGCAAATGTTATCTGTATACCACTTACTAAAATTCCTCTATCTAGCTCAGATAAATTTTCAGACAGTTAGTGTTCACTGATGACAAGGCAGATATAGCTGCAAAAATCTATTTTTGTTATACAGAATGTTCTGAAAAGGGATAATTATGTAACAGAATCTAGTAGGATTTTTTATGTTTTTAAGTTTGAGATCAGTGAACTTTTTATCACGCATAAAGGATTCAATAAATTCTAATATATGTCGGAACTGAAACCTACCTAATTCAAGCCTTACATAATAAAAAAAATTAAACATGAAAGGAGAAAGAAAATTAGTAAGAGACAGATCAAGAATATAGCTGAGTGTGTGAGGATGAAAAAATCCAAAAGCGAGAAATCCAAATTGAGAAATAACATCTTGAAGGTAATGTTGAGATAAATCTGCCCCAGGGAAATAACTAAACCATCTGAAATATCAGGAACAAACTGAGCGTTAAATTAGTGTCGACTCGTCATCCTCGAAAAAAATATTTTATTGCTGATGCAAGAGAAAAAATAAATTTCTGGAGTGCTGGATTCTGGATTCTTTTATGGTTCATTCTGAAAATTATGTGATTGTATTTCTTGTGTTTCACTAAAAATTCTATCTAGGGGGTATGAAATTTATAGCTTTTTACAACATTCCTCTCATTGAACTAAAGAGTACTTATTACAAAAAATTTTATGACCAATTATACATAGAAACTTGAGTTATTTTTAAAGCAATGTAGCGCATAGGTAACTATCATGAAAGTTGAAATTCATGAAGTTTCAAATCATATGCATAAATATTGACTATTTTGTGAACTGGAAAAGATAAAAGTTTTAAACAATGTTTTACAATAAATTTAATTTCCTTGTTTTAGTACATGACGTTTAAATTAGATTTAAGTATCAACAAAGCGATCTAAAAGACTGCATTTCTGAAGGCGTCATAAAGCTGAAGGACATTCCAAAAAGAAAAAAAGGCTTTTTAAAAATCTTTATGTACATATATTTGAATATTATTGCGCAATTTCTGATTATTTTACTTTCACGATATACAAAACAAAATTTGATAATTTTATTCTCAAGGTGAATAACTTTAATCATAATTGAAAGTGTCATACTTTCTGTTAAGAAAATTCTGAATTTTCTTTATAATTATGCGACCTTTTATTTATTTTTTACACAAAAAGATTGAAAATATTTTATCTTTCCAATTGAAACACAGATTTAAATATGACTTTGCAAGATTACATGAAAGGAAAACTACATGAAATTATCTATTTTTGCCTCCATAGATTATAATATTTAAAATATTATAATATTTGCTCAAAATAATTCATACTAATAGTTTTTATAATTTCTGTATTGAAAATTAACAATAGCCATCATTGTTCCTTCTCAATATTTTTTTTTGAAAAAAGTGCCTTCAAAATGAGCATCAGGCCTGAACAATTTGCCTTTATTCCGATTCTGTTTATCTGATACGAATTAGCCAATAAACAAAATACACATTAAAATGAAATCCGCTATGCATATTTCAATGTATCGTGTCAGAACATCATTTCTTGAACGGCCAAGCACCACGTGCTCGTGCAAGTTAAGCTATATTTTGTATTCATTTTAAAGGTTTCATTGAATGAGTCACTTTAGTATTGCCAATAATGCAAAAAAGAATTTGTCTCGCATTGATTGTTTAAAAAATATCCCATTTCCTATTTACTTCATTTAATATAATCACGTGCTCATAATTACATTTTTCTTGGTTTCATTCGCTGTAGTCCTTAACTTATTTTTTTAATCAGTGATTTCTTAAATGCAATGGCAACACATTACTAAAGGCTGATATTTTGCAATAATCGTGCAGATAATAAAATTTATTTTTGTCTACGGATTTTTGTTGATGCTAAAATAACTCATTCCAAAAACATTAAGTTCTGAAATGATAACAAGTTAAAACAATATTTAAAAGCTTATTAAAAATATGTATCAATATTAAACACGAAACTCATAACATTATTATAAATATTCACTAGTCAATTATATTTAATTATTTCATTTAGTAATTATTTTTGTTAATTAATGATTTGTATTATTATTAAATTATTGTTTTACTAAAACAATTGCTTGCTAAACCGATATGTGCAAAGAAATTAAAATTCAAAGTTAATTATTTTTTTATGTGAAATATGTAGCAAGAAACTAAAAATTAAATTTATACCTATTACCTATTTTGTTCGGATAGCTCTATTAGAAATATAGTTCCAACTTCTTTATGAAACCTAAATTGAATTTTAAAAAATCCAAAATATTCCAAAGTATAGAAACTCAACCCTTTGCACTCCGATGGCTCCTCTGACTCATCATTCACGATTCTGCATCATTTTCACGTTTTATTTATTTATTTTTCAAAGTTAATTGTTAAAAACGCCTACATAATGGTTAAGAGATGTAGATTAATTTTTCAAAAGAATTCGACTTAAAAGAATTATGCATACTTATTTTTCATAGCAATAAAGAAATCTTTGCATTAGGTGAATAATTTAGCATCTAAATATTTTTCGCAGTGCAAGGGGCTTCGGAGTGCAAATGGTTAACCTATATAGGGGAATCTCGATTGGTACTTTCTGATAAGTGATTAAAACTAATTTATAAAACATTGATCTATCCATGCACATGCGTTATTAATCCTGCGTTTTACTTAAATTTAATCAAACTCTACTCTGTGATGATAACTAAGATAATTAACTATAAACATTCAAGAGAGAGAGTATATAAACTAGTTAATCGTTAAAAGCGATAAGTTATTTCAAAATTTTCCTTAAAAAATCAAGAAGGATAAAATCTGTATATTTTTGATAATTCGCTCTTGATAAATGTATGAAAATTTCTTAATAAATTCATAAACTTTCTTTAATCACATAATACACCTTGTCACGTCGATATTGAATAGATGACACAATCTAACTTTCTAACTATTAAGATTGTTAATTGTTAACTTAACTAGAATTAATTTACAAAGCTTTAAATATTTAAGTATAATATTATATAACTTTTATTTCAAAACAAGAAATAGATGAACTACTGAATATTATCATTTTCGACATTTTAATTTTAGAACTTTTAATCTGGTCACGTATTTTAACTCGATGCTAGAGGCTTTTCAGAGTTTTGAAGTATTATTTAATATAACACGTTTTTATTTATTACCAAGTGTCGCTACTCATACGAAATAATAATTTAGTTTAATATGCTAATACGTAGCTTAAATTCAGAAAATAGGGAATGTAGCCCTGAGACAAAGTTCGTACACGCTTTCAAAAATTTAGAGCATCGGGAAATGCGGTAAAAATTGACTAAAGATTTCCTCGAACATTAGGATCGTATATTCGAAATTAAATTTAAATAAAAAAATCATATAAAAATACGATTGTATAAAATGTTTTAAAGATAATTGTAACAAAAGTATTATTTAAATGAATCAATTTAACTTTAGTGCCATTTTTTGAGTTTTGAGACATTCAGTAACTTGAAGGCAAGATAATTTTAATCGCTGAATGATTTCATGTAGGATCCTGATCAATAATAAGCGTCCATGTAAAATTAACGTTGCGTGTACATTCGATTTCACAAAAGAAATCGAATGTGTACATTAGAATTTCATCAAGACACTGCCTCATAATATTTTTTTATTTAAAATATCTTTTTTACTAAATATCTTTTTAAGAACAATTCTTTTACATGCACTATTTATGTACTCAATTGTGACTTTTAACTAATTTCTGAACCTTTAGAAATAAACAAACCCTTCAAAGTGTAAAATTTTTCTAAATGATGCAAAAAATCGAATCTTTTTCAATCTTCCCCGACGAAACTGCTAATCAAGATATAAAGCTTTGAATTTCTTTTAAAAAATCACTTCAGCAGCTTGTCTAAAGAAAGTTGTTGAACTGGTTTATGACGGATATTCTTACAAATCTGTAATATTGCCTCCCAGCAAAGTTAACTCATTTACTGGAAAGACTTTTTTACGATCAGCTCTGTTGGATGACGAATCAGTCATCTCAGGGTTTGGGACAGACGTGGCGATTTGCCGATGAATTTAGTATAAAATAGATATTACTCGAATCCCCCAGAATTTTACTGATAGAACAACTAGAAAGCAGGATATTAATGATTGTTTCAGAACCTTCTCTGCATGGCTATGGGAACAAGACCGACAGTCTAAGTGGAAAATGAGACTTGTATAGAGTCATCCAGAAGTCTAGAATCGCATAGCGAGTCAACGGCGAATAGTTGTATCAATCCGACGAGGCGCAAATGCTGTATGGTGCTCAAGTTACTGCTGAATTGAGCTGTGTGCCTAGTCTGGTTGTTTATTGTAGAAGCGGCATCCTGTCAGATGTGGAGTAGTGAATCGTGTAGCAGTGAGTCATCAGTTAGATACAGCTAAAGTGAGCAGACAGAGAATGAAGACGTTAGGAAAGATCGTAGAGTGAAGCTACTCTGATTTCCTCCTCCTGCTGAATTCTGTCTGGCCGCTTTGTTTGCTGTGGTTGTTATTACTACCTATTGTTATGTGCGGGCTACTTTTTGTTGTAATGTGCTGCTGAGTGTTGCTTGTGCATACCTCGGTTGTGCATTTGTTGTCTCCGTATTCTTGTATTCGTGTGAGTAAAAGTTGTCATCTGTTAATGAGATCTGTTGATTGTATTTCTTTAACCAATAATAAATTAAAAGAACTGAGAATTCACAGCAATATAAATCAATGATATTCAAAGCCTCTTGGTCAATTTCAACGAAATAAGAGTGAAGCCTTTTCTTTTCAAATGTTAGTGTAACAAGAAAATTTACCAAGATATGACTGGTAGAATTAGGTGAGGGGATCTAGTTATACATTTTTGTCAAACAGTAAAATATGTTATACATTAAATCTGCAAGCGAGTAAATAAATATTTTCTTCAGTTTAAAACATTTTTCTTGTTGGAATTACATGCCAATCTTTAATGGTTTTTTTAAAGTCCCATTGAACCACGATTATATGATAGGATATCCTTATATTTCTTCAGAATTAACAAATTCAATTTCTTTTATTTGCATACGCTTTTCGCGTTGCAAATATCCATTTTCTTCATTCGTCCTTGACAATTATAATATTTACGATGAAAGAAAGGAAATATGAAAATAAGCATGCTCATTGAATAATAATAATACTATAACATTTTAATTCAGAATTTAAAACTATAAAATAGAAATAATTGCAATAAATTCGTTGAATAAGTACCATATATGTGTCTATTGATTAAAAAAATTGCTTTACTATTGTTAAAAAAAATAGTTTCTGCCTTAAGTTATTTAACCTATGTATTTTTACTAATTCTGACCTTAAAATGGATACAATATTTAGTAAGAATTCCTTTAAGGAATAGACTCTTTTAATGCGTAACTAGAACTTTAGTATGGATTAATTTTAGAACTAAATTAAAAACAAGCTTTATTTCGTTTACTGAAAGTATGACGGCGTAGTCGTCTTTTTTAAGAATAAAACGTGAAAATATTTCAGCGTATTTTGTAGAAAATATTATAAACTGAGTATACGTCTGATAGCTTTAATGTTTTACGATCATTTAGAACAAAACATAGATTTTTAAAATATATTTTCTAGTAATATACAAACAATATTTTTTAAAATTGACAATTCGTCAGATTTTTCTGGATTTTTATAATTATTGGTGGCATCAGTTTACAAAATAAAATCATTGTCAATCAAAAAAAAATAAAATCAATAATAATCAAAAATAAAATGTCATCAATCAAAAAAATAAAATCATTCATCATCGTTAAGTAGTTATAAGATGAACGAAAAAAGAACGAAACGTTTTTTAGTTAAATATAGAGTTTCTACTTGTGTCTAATAAACTGCTGTTTGATTACAATTTTCTTCAGTTATATATTTCTTATAGGTCATTCGATCGTCAGTTCTTAACGCTTGAGTCCCGATAATGAGAAATTTTACTGGTCAATACAATACTGGATATTTTTTGACAAAAAACAGATAATGTTTACTTATTTTTATATGAAAACCCAAGAAAAGAAAATGTTTGAATCATCATAAGATTTGACCATCAGATGTTGGCGAATTGAATCTCTCTTTTCAGATCTCTCCGAGTCCTGAAAAGGCAGCTTTGGAATTATATCCTTCTCTCTGGGAGTAGGCTATTTAAAAAAATATTTGAGCTATGGAAATGGAATTTAGAATGTGTCCTTTAAGCCAAAATTATATATTTCTATCAAATTTTAAAAGAATACATCCAATACAGCTTGTTTATGGCCCTAGTACACGATAACACAATAATAACAAAGAGCGAGAATAACTGGTACATAATTTAAGCATCAAAATTCATAATTTATTTAAAATTCGAAACCAAATCCGTCAAAGGGTTGTCCGCCTATCGATTTCTATTTTCTCATGTATTTATGCGTGATGACTCATAAGCGCAATTAATTAAAAATAAAAGGTGTTGCGACGTATAGTTTGTAATGAAAACTGCAAATGTGTGTCGAATTTTGGTTTCTAATAGATTTAAAAAAATTATTTTTCCAAAATTCATATTCGATTTCTGTATTGTATAAAGTGGCACAAACGATTCACGTGCTGGACTTTGAAAACTCACGTCTAAATAGTAGTACCTTTCATGACTCAAGCAACGTGGCGGTCTAACTCCATAATTTTTATGCGATGGGTTGATGTGATAATACCTATATATTAAAGAGTTTTGAAAAGACTGATCTAGTTGATTTAAATTAAAACAACATGCAAACCAAGTGCTTCTAACTCATATCGATATGAGAATTTTAATCATTTAATCACATTATTTGAATTGTCTCATTTTCATTACTGAATTATTATTTTCATATTTACATGATTTATCCTGAACTGAATACCCAGTTTTCAAAATTACGCTCTGCTGAACTAACAATTTTTTAGGTTAATGAATTTAAAATTCCTTTCAGAATGATTGATTTGAAAAAGTTGGACCTAGAACA
The DNA here is from genome assembly GCA_026289955.1 of Argiope argentata. Taxonomy (NCBI): domain Eukaryota; kingdom Metazoa; phylum Arthropoda; class Arachnida; order Araneae; family Araneidae; genus Argiope; species Argiope argentata. The sequence goes on from JAOUZG010000273.1 coordinate 2,530,079, forward strand.
ATAAACGACTTTTTTTTAAATGCTGGGTGGAGTAAACTTAAGTGAATAGATCTTAATATTAAGATCCAGATGTGTCTTTTTGAAATAGTTGAAATTATAATTTGGTAATATTTTATTCAGTTGTAGATGTATCTCAAATGATCAGTTCTTAAAAACCTATTCTTTAATAACTTTCATTTTTAAAACTTACTTTTTGTCGGATTTCGAAAGGATAGTATTGCCGGTTTTAATTTTATTTCTTTGACTTATTTTTAAAATAACCCAAATTGGAAATGGAATCCTTATTTTTTTGGTACTGATTTACAACATAAAACTTTAGGTTTTTTTTGTATAAAAAGATTTTTAAAAAGTTCTTTTTTTGGTTTTTATTTTGTTTTTAAGAAAAAATAAAATAAGTTTTTTTATATCACTATTTTGATGTGATTTAAATCATTTTAAGTTATGTTAAAGTAAACAAAACATTTATATTTTAAATATTATAAAAATACATAGAAAATATCTTTATTTTTAGGCACAAAACACAATCCTAATTTTTTTTCTCTTTGCTGATATTAATAAAATTTTTACAAAAATTAACAAAAAAGGGCTTGGTGGAGAATATAAATACAAAAGAACTAATATTTCTCTTATCATCAGCAGAAGAGACGATGACACGGATCCTTCCCTATTTTCATCTAAAACCGGTGAGCTCTGGTAAACGTCAACCGTCAATCATGAAATGGGACTAAAGCCCAATCCATCATCCGCCAAAGTCTGAGCACACATAATCTGCATGATCGCCAGCTTTAGAACCGTAAAGCTAAAAATAAGGGAGAAAATCGAGGAAGGAACTCGCGTTTCACGATATTGTGGATGATGAATGAATTTCATGAAATTGTAGCGCTAATAACATTGCAGAATCCCTGAGAGATAAGCGAATTATTACTGTGGCTGAATTTTGGAAACTCCCAAACATATATTTACGAATAGAATATGACGATTTGCTATATAATGTAGAGACAAATGATAAACTGGCATAAATCAGTTTCGTTATATGTGAGATTTTTAGAAATTTACTTTTCATTTTCAAATCTTTTTCAAATAATAATAAAGATTATAGAAGAAATAAATAAACATTATTATTATACACAGGAATTGACTTAAATATGAATAATTAATAATGCTTAATTGCTGACTATATATACAAGAAACAAGTGATATAAAATTTTAAGGTAATTCCTATTTAGGTTAACCAAAAAAATTATTTAATAATTACAATTAATATAAATAATTTATCAGAAAAAGCTGTTGATTTCCGCAAGAATTAAAATCATATTCTTTACTTTCTCATGAAAAATACCGAAATGCTCGCATTTTACCGATTGATCTACAACTTGTTGATTTCAGTTTTATTACAAATTGCAGAAACTCTTTTTAAAGTATTACAAATTAATTAAATTATGAATTAATTAATAAAATAGAATTGGAAAAAACTGTATTGACATCAAGTGCCCCCCCCCACTACAAGTTTTAAAAACGTCTTTGAACTTGAGCGGATCAACAATATTATATAAGGAGAATGGAAACTAATAGTAAGATAGGATAGTTGTATAAAATATATTAAAATTATAACTGGTAAATATTGCATTTGTATAAATGTGAAGAATATGGAGAATATTGCATTAAACAATTAAGTTTCATATTAAAAACTTATTGAGTTAGTAATACCAAAGAATTAGCATATGTTCCTGCATGAAAATATTTTTTAACTAGTCACATAACCAGTTTATCATGAATATTGTTTGTATTTAATTGCAGTTAAATATTTAAGCTGTTTATATTATATATATATATGTGTTATACATTCATTTATATTTGCATATTACATTTATTATGCAATAAATGCTGTATTTATGACCAGCGTCTGTTTATTCTATACATATTCAAGAAAAACCAAAGTCAATATACTTGAAATACGTGTGATTTAAAGTAGTACAAGATTATCAAACTACATAAATATTCTGCAGTAAATATTTCATTCATTACTTTATAATCCATAATTCATATAATTCATTCATAAATATTTCATTCATTACTTTCTAATAAATCAGTTTCATCATAAATGTTTTAAAAGGTTTTAAAATGAAAATATTTTTCTTTAATAGTTAATTTCTGTTAAGACAAATTTTTCATTCATTGCTGCTAATTATTCTACATTATAGATGTATATGAACTAGTACAGAATATTTTCAAATTTTAAAACTTGCTTTGGCAATCTATTTTTATGAACACTTAAACTTATGATACCGATATTTAAAAAAATATATAAATAATTCTTTTTAACATGAATAGTTCATATGTCTCTCAAGCATAGTTCCTTCCTTATTAAAGTTGCTGAGGAATCATAAAGAGACATACAAAAGATCGAATGTACGGAGCTACGCACAAATATGCGAGAAATATTTTGATATTTCTTATGGAAATTCAATTGGTCTTTCTACTTTATAGAGGGTATTGAATTACTACTGAAGGTACGAGTTTCCAATTAAAATTATTATAGCAATGACGACTCAAAATGACTAAATATATAATCTTTAAGAAATAGGGTGTTTTATCTACATTTATCTTTCTAAATTGATGCATTTTACAATTTATATGCTTTTGAAATTCAACATTCAATAAATTAATTTACGGATTCTCGCCGTGAATATGATTCCTTCCTTCCTTCCATTCTTTCAATAAAGTTTCAGTCGTTTTCATTTTAGGACAGCATTGCAGAACATTTTGCCTTTCGCACTACTCGATAAAGAATTAGATATAATTTGTTACGTATTAAAATTATACTTTCTGTAAACAGTAAATCCAGTAATTGACATAAATTCGCTTAATATATTATTTATATAATATATAAGCAAATACAGTGTTGTATGTATCCAGGAAACTTAAATATATATGATATGATAAATCAATTCAATTTTTCTAAGCTGTCTTTAAAAGCTTTGATATTAGGAATCTTCATTCCTATGTACGAAATTCTATATATTATTATTCCCTTTTTTATAATTAAATGAGTCTAGTTGAGGATTTCTATCTTAAAATGCGGTTAATCGATAAGGGAAATACTTGGATGTTCACACAGAAAAAAAAATTGCCGTCTGAGTGGATCTGATGTTAGAAACATCATAGTGCCTTTTATTTGCAGAGTCATTAGACATTAAAAAGCAAATCTTCTTATAAATTCTACGCTGAAAAATAGCTTTATGAATATCAAAAAATACGAACAATGGACTTCAAATTTAACCAGGTGCCAACGACATGTTTTCTTTGATGAAAACATATCTCTTTAAAAATCATTTTGGAATAATCTATAAAGAAGAGACTTAAAAAAGCTTTATTTTATTTGAAGTGAACATTTCTTGAAATGTATACGTATAAATAAAATCATGTCTAAGTATATGATTACATACTATTTTTATAAGTATTAATAGGAATCAAGGGCCGACGTCTACCGGCGCGGGGGTACACGTCTTCTCCGTGATCTGGGCGTTCTAAGTTTGAGTCCCGGTTCGGGTTCGGGTTCGGGTTCTTCACCTCTTCTATCTGCGAAATGTGTGAATGTACCTCCTGTAAAAAACAGTTGTGCAAGCGAACGTGATTCGTGAGTAGCAAAAGTCATACTTTTGGCTCTAGTTGGTGCAACTACAAATCAAGAGATGCACCCTCGGCTTAACATCGCTGTCTATGTTAGCGAGCTTGTAATGGAAAATTTCTGTAAATTTCCTTAAATTAGATGTAAATATTGTAAATATTTATAAATTTTTTTGTAAATAATTTAATTGAATAAAATTAATTATAATATAATCGCGTGTCAGCGAAAAAGATTGTCCTAAGAGGATTTTCAAAATAAAATCACAATATTTGATTAATTTGGCGATGTAGGTGTGTTGGTGACATAATAAGGTCTCTAATGGTTTTTATTATACGCAAAATATGTAGTAGAAGCTGGGAAATAAATACTTTCTTAGATACTGTTGGAGAAAGTTCTACAATTGTCTGGAACGAGAGCGTAGTTTCTGGGCTTGCCCCGCCATCTTTAGTGGAATACTATTTAAGGCGAGGCTTATTGAGAGAATCAAATCAGTTCAGAGAACAAGCTACGTTATTTGGCTGAGTTTGAGAGAGCGTCTTTTCTTTTTGACGCTCATTCTAAAGAGTCGCTGTTAACCAGAATTGGTAGTTGAATAGAGTGAATTCGCCGTGAATTTGTAGCTGGTTTTGTGTATATCTATTTAATACACGTTTTCTTAACAGTAAAGTTTGCCTCTTCGCATTATTCTGGTGAGAACTTTCATAACAATGGCAAGTGCTATTAGAAACAATAACATAAATCGAGTAACTGGTGAAAAAAAAAGATTTATACATATGATGATTCAATAGGTTTAAATAAAAGTATTACTTTTTGAGTATTTACTGGAAATATACAAAAATAAAAGAAAATAATCGAAATCTTTAGAATTGCTTGTTTTGAAGCTGAACCAATGTTGTGAAAAAACAATATTCCTCAACATATCTTTTACAAAACAATATATTGCAATATGCTGCGAAATTTTGTATTAAAAGTATATTATTGTTTTACTAAATACACATTTATTTTGAGTTCCTATAAAACACCTATCGTTTCATAAAAATATATCAATTTCTTTTATATCGTTTATTCAATTTCACTAATTTAGGAAACTGAAATGAATTTTTAGAATAGATACTCTTTATGGCATCATGGCATTTTAAATAGCTGAATATGAAATAAAAGCTTAAAGTAATGCATATAATACACGAAATATCTTTGATTTATTATTTTCAAATATCAAAATATTAAAAAAAATACCAACAAGTCATGATTAGACGATGTCATTTTACGCAATTTTGTATGCCCATTCTTTATAATTAAAGTTTCTTTGATATTTTAAAAATAATCAGTGCTATTCTTATTTTTTTACCTCTTATTTGGTAAGAATAGATATAAGATAATTAATAAATTTCTAAAACAGATAAAAAAACATATTTAAAAATATGTAATTGCAATACTTTATAGTATAAAAACTGTACGTTCAAAAAATTTCTTTCCAACATTCCTCCAGTTACATTGGTTTTCCTTTTACATCTGAAATTTTTGTAAAGGGTTATATTTCAATTTAGGTTTCGTAGTTTTTTAAAGTAAAAGATTCCGATGATTCATCAGCAAATAACTCAACAGCAGCGCCTTGCAGCGTTACTATTCAAAACAAAATGTATATGACACTGTGATATGATTTTTGGAAATTTATTTAGTCATCAACAAATGAATTTCATTCGTTGTTTTTTCTCTTGTAATTTTTTGTTTTATTTTTATAGAAGAGTCCAACTTTCTTATGCATTATGAATTTTTTAAAGTACAACTGTAATATTATTTAGAAAGATGGTTAAATGTTTTTTCTCAAATCCAGCTATCATGTCCGGAGATAAAGAAAGATAATTTTCCCCAAACTGATGAACTGACAAATAACAGAAAAAAAATAATAAAGTAGATGACTATGGTTGGCAGATTGATTATTTTACTTGAAAATCAGACACATTATAGCAAGTTTCTTTAAAGAAATAAATAGGAAAATTTGAATACCTTATTATGACATGTAAAGGGATTTTACATATTATTCTGCTTTCATACTAGCAAATAAGAAAAGCCTTTATCACTTTAGTCTAAAAATTATGAAACAATTTTAAACCATTTTTTGTTGTTTTAGAAAAATAATCAATTTGCTTAAAACGTAATTCAATAATAAAAAGGAATAAATAGTAATTAAAAATGAAAGTATCTAATAATTTACTTATTATTAAGAAACATTAAAAAAGTAGCATATTTTATGCTCAAGGGTAAACTTTTTAAGTTCTCACGATTCTTCAGAACAGATATCTTCATAAAGTGGCTTTCGCAATATTTCATTTTAAGATCAACAAACACCGAAGAAGCCTTTCACATTTAGCCTCGACTCTTTGAGCAAAGTGACCTCAAAAAGAAAATGACGGTGCAGGACTTTTATTTGTCCTGGAAGATGAGATCCATTAAGCGTTCCCAAAGCGAAGCCTCTATAGCTCGTTTCCATTCTTTTCACCCACAAAGGAGAGCATCTGATAGCAAAGAGGAGAAAGTTTCATATTTTTACATCAGAACTCTGATGAGATGTATGCAAGCGAGTAACATAACCCAAATATAACAAAGGCGATGATGAGAAATTATGCCGGGATTTGAGAAATTTTGTCTGGATTGGATTCGACACTTGTAGCTCATTTCGGCCTATGAGGATCTAGTTTCATCGAATTGTTTTGATTACAGATTTCAGAAAAATGTATGAATACGACTTTTTAACATCCATATTTTTTTATTCAGGATAAAAGGGAACGTTTTTCGTGCTATTTAATTCTCGCGTGTACAGTAATTTTGCTCGGCATGGTCCGAGCATCCCGCTTTTAAAAATTAGGAAATGACAATTTTTTTGTTTCATTAATTTAGTTAATTCATTTCCTTTTTGACTTTCTTGCTTAAAAATAGAAAATTTATCAAAACTTTATGCTCAAATTTTAAATTTGCGCCGTTTATATTATTAAATTGTATGTTTATCTAATAATTTTTTTTAAGTAAATGGTTCCTTTAAACAAACAGAAACGTTCAAAAAAGAAAGAAATGTAGTAGTTTTTCTAATCATCATATATTTCTTTTCTGAATTTTGTGGTAATTTAAAAAATGGCGGAATGCATGTTTGTATTACTAATCAGTAACAGCAATTTAGTTTATCATTACAAGAAAAAAATGAATTCAGAATGGATTTTCCGATAAAGCAAAAGTGTCAAAATCTATAAAAACTTTAAATTAATAGAAGTTGTTGTTACTAATGGCATTTGCCTATGGGCAAACCGCCTGACGATACAGCAGCATATTTAAATCGAAAGAAGCGTCTCTTGTTTTTGAAGTAGCGCCAACTAGGGCCAAGAGTACGACTTAGCTACACAGTCACCACATTTGTTTGCACAGCCCCTTTTTACAGGGGGGGGCACAGTCGCACATCTCACAGAGAGCATACAGAAGAACAACCATGCCCGAACCAGGACTCCAATCCGGGACTCCCAGAACCCGAAGAAGACGCGCTATTAATAGAATAATAGTTACATAATTCATGCATTATGTAACTTCTATAATTTTTCAAATATTTATTGGTGTTAGTATTATAAAGCGATTTGGTGAGAGGGGTAATTAATCTCCTAACTTTAAAAATATTTTTCCCATGGAAAATCCTTCTGGGAAAGATTTTGAGAAGTAATATACGATCCACTAAAAGTAATTAACTCAAAAATCTTGAAATAGTATTAAAAAGATTAAGGGGGTTAGCTTATAATCAAATGCAAAATATCGAAATAGGTATCTAAATCTACATCATATGTTTAATTAATTACCAATTATAAAATATTATAATTAATATAAACTGTCAGTTATATTTTATGGATGTCAATTAGCAGAAAATCATAACGCATAATTTGAAAGTTATATTTGAATAATTTTCTTATCTCATGATGAAAGAAATTTAAAAAAAAACATTTTTTGATCGAAATTAAATAACTGAAAAGTTAAAAGGGAACCGATATAAATAGATAATTAATAAAATATTTAAGTATATTTAAATTATTATAAAAATATTAATTTTATTATTTATAAATCTTTAAATTCCGAAATATGAAAAAAGTTAATATAATGTATTTATAAAACATGTTTTAAGTTAATTCGTTTTAAAAGTAATCCTAGTGTACATGTGAGAACGGTTTAAGGACAGCAGTGAAATTATATTTCATATTTCAGTATTGCGAAAACTTCTTTATAAAAATATGAAAACCAATCTAAAATCAAAATTGTTGTTAATGTATACAAAATTATGAACTACACAGTCCCAAGAATAAATTTTTAGAGAGCCAGATATTGAATTATAAAGAATCATAAAATCCTCTATTGGAGATTATTTTACGATTGGGTTCTAACGATAAATTCATTGGCAGTTCAAATGCGATATTTTCTAACATTACAATTTGTCACCTTTATCCTTTGGTAAATATTCAACATTGTTTCGCACTTTCGTCTATGTAATAGCTATCCAGTTTCTTTATAAAAGTTTGACTTGCCAATATACTATTAGTAAATTAATATTGATGTATGGCATTATAAGTGTGATGGTTGCCATTTTTGATTTCTATAAATGAAATCTGCTATGCATATTTCAATATATCATGCAATGTAAATGCTCGTGCAGGTTAAATTATATTTTTATTCACTGTAATTGTTTCATTGAATGAGTCACTTTAGTATTGCAAGCGATCCAAAAAACTGTTTCGCATTGACTGTTTAAAAAAATATCACATTTCCTATTTATTTCATTTCCTATAATCGCGTTCTCAAAAGACATTTTTCTAGGGTTTTTTTTGCTGTAGTCATTAACTTTTTTTTAAAATCCGAGCTTTTGTAAATGCAATAGCTATACGTTATTAAAAGAGGATTTTTTTTTAGCTGACTTGTGCGGATAGTAAAATTTTTATATTTCAGGTTTTTGTTGACGCCAAAAACCTTATCCCCAAACCCACATGTTCTGAAATGATAAAATCTCGTACAATCTTATTACTCATAAATGATATCAAACTGGAAGCAAATACGAGGATTAGAAGCTTCCGGTAAAGTTATAGAGGTTCTCACTAACTTGGTGAGTACATAAATGGTGAGAGAGATTTACATTCTTGCCGATGATGAAATGTCCTTCCATGGAGGGACTTCTATCGGAGCCAGTGAAGTCTCTGAATACTGGGAATTGGTGGGAATTAAAGTTAATTCCCACCAATTCTTTCACGCGGACCGGTCATTCCGATCTTTATATGCCCTTTTTAAAGACGATTCTTAGTAGCCGAGATCCGGTTACTTATAAATGATACAACCATTATTGATTATTTATCGTAATACTCTATTCATTTTTGGTACGGTCATTAAAAACATAAAGTATCATTAAAATTTATCATAATCGTAATTTTCCTTATTATCCTATTTAATAAAATATTCTTCATACTTTGATGAAACATCTCAGTTTTCCTATGACTCATGTTGTTAAATATCAAAATTCTGAAATTCTTAAATCAATATGCTTTTAGACCATTTTAATGGCAGTATTGAGTCAACAAACTCATACGTTGATTGGCCAAAATTAATGATACATAATTCAGTCGATTTAGGTGGCAGGAGAACAGTACTTTTTTTTTAAAAAAAAATTCAGTGGTTCAAAAAATATAAGAAAATTATATAAAAATTTACAATTTGCATTCTTTTGAGCTGCATATTGATTTACTAAAGTGACTTGAAATTTAGTTCTCTACGTCATTTAGATTTTTTTTTACTATAAAAAGATATACGTACCTCAAAGATAGAAAATAATGTTAGTATTTAAATTAGAAAAAAACAACACTATATTTATATTTTTGTGCCACAAAAATATTCTCATTAAAAGAGAAAGTACATATCAAAAAATTATTGTTTTAAAACAGCGATTATGACTTACTATACAATGTTTTAAGTCATAATTCTTAATTTTAAAAAATAATAATTCAACTAAAATTAGAAATTCCAACATCAACAAAAAAATACCTCGCATACTTTAATTCCCTCCCACCTAAATTAATTTCTCCTTTTTCTTTTCAAGAATGCATTAATCGTGAGATAAAAATAGAATAAGCTGAGAAAAAAAAGAATTCTTCTCAGTGCTAGAAAGCCTTAAATGCAGAAAAATATGGAATAAGAAGCCAGCTTTCGCTTTCGAAATTTAACGAGTAAAATGATCAGATAACCACTTATTTTTAAAAAGGCTTACAGTGGCTTTTGGTTTTTATTTTTCTTTTAAATATAACTCTATAAATGAGGAATTTTATAGGAATCAGAAGCATTTATCTGAAGTAAGCACTTAAATATCTTATTTTTAGCATAGACTTTCTTTATTCTATACTTGAGGAAAGCAAGAAAGGTTTTTCGTCCTTTTTTGTACTCAAGTATTATTATCGTGGTTTGGAGAAGATATGTTTTATATGTTTTCGTGGAATGTAATAGATACTAACCAAACATAAAAAAACTGAATTATTTCTTTTTCTCATTTAGATTAATTCTTGTTTGCATGAATCAACAGACCTTACATGCGACATATTTTAATTAACAATTGCTTGCAGAATTTTATTTTTAGAATAAGAGTATTAAAAATTCTGAATAAAAAGTATGTTAAAAACTAGATAATTATAAAATTCAAGTAATTTCGACGTCTATCCTAATGCAAAATCGAGCACAATTCACGCATAAAAGCCACCATTAGTTTAAGTTATATTACTTTTAATAATTTTATATAACATATTTTTATTTACCAAGGTTTATTGAATAATTTTTAAATTTAATCTAACATTTTTTAAATAAATTATCCTTCTCATTTTAATTTTGTTTTACTTTGAAATTCCTGTTTCAAATACTGAAAAGTTATATAATACAATGCAAATTTTCAATTATACAAAATAATTAGATGCACCATTTAATAGTCTAAATTTATATGATGATGACGTGTTCGCTTTACAATGGAAGAAGGGGTGCAGTAGCTTCTGAGGATATTCACCGCTGAGCACTCGGGGGCAGAAATCTGACTTATGAAGATAAAGAAGCTCACATGAAGATGGCACACACACTCACTTGCACAGCCCCATTCATTCATCTCACAGATAGTACATAGAATAACAACCATGCCTTGACCGGGATTCGAACCCAGGACGCCCACACGAAAAAAAACGCGCTACCTCTGTGCAAGGACTCCGGCAGTCCGCATTTATACGCATTTATATGAAAGATAAAATTGAGCCAAATATGTACAATAAGTTCATTTGAAATTTTACAACATAACCATAAACGATGCATTGACGGTTTTTATTTTGTTAATAATGAATTTTTAAAAAATATGAAATCGTTGCAAAAGTTTTAGGATAGAGAAATATACAAAAAGCACTTATTGAATTAATCTCGTTAAGTTAAATTATCTTGTGTTCTAATTTGTGATGAAGTGTAATCCGTGTATTCGACGTTAATGTGCGCATTATTATGGAATAAAATATCAATTTGTTTCAATTAATTTAAATTCAAAATTTCAAGCTCAAACTCAATCAATAAATTGAAAATAAAAAGAGGAAATAATCAAAGTTAGACTTGAATTTCAAATATTAATTTCACTGAATTCAAAAAACTAACATGGGCATTTAAAGTTAACTAAACAAAAAAGTTTTTTGAACTAGATTGCAATTCATTGTAATGATTTATGTCTATAGAAGAAGAACGTATAAAATATTTAAAACTTTCTTTCTTAGGATTTATATTATTTAAGTTTCCTGTGTATAAAAATCTTAAGCGTTTAATAAGACTGAATTTAATCATTCATAAAATGAATTTTATAGTTTAATTTAGTAAAATAATATTAACTATTACGTTTCGTCTATGCAAGAAAACTCTCTAAAAATATTTTCTTTCAGACTAAGAAACCATTTAATAAAGGGTTCTGAAAATATGTTTACGGTAGTTGATTTCCGATTCGTCAAGAAAGAATTTGCTTATAAAACGCAAGCAGGTCAATAAAAAAACTACTTTCCAAGAAAATAAATAAATATATATATTTGTATAAAACACAAATAACATATTTTAAGGTATCGGACAATATTAACCCTTTATTGCAGATATTTGTCAAGATCCTGTATACTTCACTTCAAGCATATTTTTAAAATAGTGTTTCTGGTGTAAATATTTGTTTGAAAATTCTAGCTTGAAAACGTTACGTTGGATAGTCTGGAGTCGTAATAGATATAAAAAGAAACACTTAATCAAAAAATGAATAAATCAATAAAAAATATTTAAAGAAATGAAATCTGCTATCTCAAATTTCATTTTGTCATGTGAGAACAATATAATTTTTAAGGCATTGTGTGTCTTAATTAATTTTAGTCATTAACTAATTTAAACAGCTTTGAAACAACGACCATGGGACTATGAGATTACATATGCATGTATCTATCGATAATTGGGCACATAGCGAACATTCCTGCCCAATTGTAACTGTTTGGAGGTGATAAGTCGCCAAGTGTGACAACCATCAATACCCCCTTTTTAATAACCCCTAAAAGCCGAAAATGGATGGTCCAAAAGCGATAAATCGTCAATTTTCTGCCCGTCCATTTTGTAGCTTCAAAAACTTTAAACAAATTAAACATTTTCTCAAATTTTTTTAGCAACAACAAAAAATGTAACAACGTTGCCATTTATTTAAAGATTTAAATTACTAATTAAATTACGATTTTAAATGATTTTTTGGTGACAAGTCACCAAACGTGCCAACCTTCTTCATTATTTTCTAAAAACCCTAAAAGCTAAAATGTTTTACCTCAAAAGTGATAAATCGCCAATTTGTTACCGAAGCATTTTGAGGCTTTAAAAACATCAAACCCAATGGTCTCGCATTATAACAACCCAAGATAAATCAAAACATTTCAGAATGAATGAATCATCTAAGATTAACCAAATGAGCTGAAAATAAATCGACTTTTTATTACTCAAGAGAGTTCTTAATAGACTATGTCTAAGACGCAAAATTAATTAATCCACCTTTATTTGCCTTCATCTATCAAATCTTTGTCAGAAAGATACGTTTAAAATCCGTGAATATCAAATGCTTATTTTGGTAAATGACATCTGAATCAAAGATTCATTGAAGCCTATTTTTAATGGATAAATCAGTTTGAAGTTTAGCTTTTGTTAGTATGCTAAGATGTGGGCAAACAATTCAAAATATATAGCTGCAAATTGTATTGTAAATGTATTTTGAAATTTGCGTAACGTTTTGTTCAAAGATTAAAATTTTACAAAAAAATATTAGTTTACTTATTAAACAGTCGAAAATTTTATTATATGACAAGAAGAAGCACAAAAAGAATTTTTATAAATTTTTTAATAAGGTCTCCTCTTAAAATTTGATAATTAATGGAAACTACGAGAATATTCCAACGTATTTGTACTTTTACAAATCGTATTTACGATCATCGGAAAAATGGCATTTCTATTTAAGAACAAGAACGGATAATTTAAAAGTGGTGAATTGAAATATATCTCTTCGTTTTGCCAAAGCATCTCAATACCTTTGATGCTCGAATTGCGATTAGAATCAGCATGGTTTCTTCTGGAGAAAAAAAAAGTAGATTTTCAGTCGACGATAAAGATCGTCTAAGAGAAACAACTTTAAAATACGAGTTGCTTAAAAAAGGTACTTTAAGATATAAAACTGCGTAGCGGAAAAATTGGTCTTTACAGTAAGCGGTTGTGCATTTGTTAGGCAAGAATCATTCAAAGAATGTTTAAAAATCTAAGTTTGCGTAGAATATTTTTCGCCAAGTTTAGGGGAATTCTAAGATTTGTTCTTTAGTTTTCTAATCTTGCGAGTTTTGTTTTCAGTTGATGTAGAATGTTCATAGCAGTTGTTTATTTCACGGTGAGAAAATTTGAAAAAGTAAGTGAAAAATAAGTTCAGAAAGTAACGCTTCAGGAATTAATGCGGAACTCCGTTCGTTTAAAAACAAAGTGTTCAAATGCAATTTTAAAGTAAAAGTGATATGATAAGTAAAATAATTATTCAACTACAGAATGAAAAGTTTGAAACAGAAAACGGTAATAACTTCATATAAATTTGGTTCGTATTTGAGATTAAAATTTATTAAATTACAAAACATTTTTGGTGTCGCGCTTTTTACTTTTGTGAGGTTCATAACCTTTCATGTTTGTTAAAGGAAAATTCTGTTACATGTCTGCTTCGTTCGAATATATTAAAGAATAATTTTTAATTATAAAAATACGTGACAATTTTGATTTTGCAATGAGCTTAACTTTGTAAGAAAGAGATTTTCTGGAACTTACGTATTAGATCGTGACTAGAATTAGAGTGGTCGCCAACAGTTTAGTAACTCATCGGCGACGGATTCACATTTGGCTATAAACCGTCGACGCCAATAAAATTACCAAAATGGCAGGCGACAGTTAAGGTGTAAACAATTTTTTAAATAATGGCGTTTTTTTTGTCTTTATTAGCGATTTATTAACTCATTGACGGCGCCTTCAAATTTAGCAATAAAGATGGACGGTCTAATACATAAGTACCTATTTTCTCAATTAAAATACATGCTTTTGAATGGCACAATTATAACAAGAGAGGGCTGGGTATTTTGAACTAGGGACGAAGAGTTGTACAGAACAAGAGATAAACACATTTTATTCCTAGCTAAAAAATTATTATTTAAGTTACTTATTTGATAAATACACGAATAGATAATATAATGCTACGATTAGAAGACAAACTATACTTTTACTCATTAGTTCGTCTCTTTATATTGTTTTCTAGGATGCTGAATGTATTGTAAAAGACCTCCAATGTGTTGCGTTCGATAATGGATAAAAATATTTTTTTTCCTCGAAGAAAACACAAAAGTAGCAAATAAGCAGTCTTAGCCAACAAAAGTAACGGTAATTGTAAAATCTCTCAACATAAACAGATAGAAAACCTAAACGCTAAAATAGAGATAGATCCAAAGTTATTGTATTTTTTAGAATCTTCTATTACGTTGCCAAATAATCAATAGGTTTGGCGCTAATGTCAGGATAAATGATCTGGCATCCGTTTAATGTCCATTAAAAATAAGTCTTGCGAAAAAGGAGACTATCATTGCAAGAATGTAAAATCACATTTTTGTAACGATATCCTTATAGCGATCTGTTAAATCTTCCGTACGGAGAAAAAGCAATGAAAGCATACAATTTTAAGCATTGAAACGAAAAACTATATGGTGATAAAATTCGAATTTTTAAAAAGCTAGAATCCCAATTTTGCAATGTGTAAATAAATTTATCTATAAAAGATTTCTTATTTTAATGATTTAATTTTAATGTTTATTCGTATGCAAAATAATAAGCTAATACCTTATTATTCTATTTAAAATTAATACCTCATAATTCTTTTAAAATGAATCATGTGGAAATATTTCGCAATTAGTTGTGTTATGAAATTTTTATCAGTTGTTTAAAAATATTTTTACGTTTTTAAAACAAACAAAATACAACTAGTTTTCTAGTAATGCAATATAACTAATTAAATGAATCCAAATTGCTCCATTTTGTTTTAATTTTATTTTAAAACAACGAAGATTTTTCTTCTCATTTTTTAATGAGTATGTTTCACGCATTGTGTTTTATAAAAATTTATTAATACCAATATTAGCAAAGAGTCTCATGAAATAAAGTTTCAAATGCTTTCTAACAATTTTCAAATTAATATGTCTTTATTCAAATATTGAATTGAAAGCAATATTCAACAAAGAATATTCGCTATAAATAATGTTCAATACATTTTAATGAAGCAATAAAATAGCATATTTCTAAATCATAATTTTTGCTATAATTTTCGATAAAACAGTGAACCATCTATCATTTATGAATGATGAGAACAAAAATAAATGAAATGTTTTTTCCAAAATTTAAATCTCATAATCAAGAAACAAATTTAAAGATGTTCTGAGAAAAAACTATTAAGCGATGGATCTTGGTTTCAAACTTAAAATTTAATTTAATTTCTCACAAAACTTATAAAATTTTAGGGAGGAGAAAAGTATAGGAGAGAAAATTTCCATAATTATAATGATGTGGAAAAACAGTCCCGGTTATTGCATTTCTTAAATAAAGAGTCATTTTTCTAAGGCTTGAGGCTTTTTTTTTCAAAGAAAAAACAGTTTCAAATGAAACGCAGCAATTTTTTGAATATTTGAAACTGCTTAAAAAAATTATTTTATTACAGTTACTGCAGATTTCAGCATAGATGGATAAAATATTTTAAGCGGAGTAAGCAAAGTCTGGCGAATTTAGGTTAACCATCAACTTGATTAAAATAAATTTTTTTTCTGGCTTTTTTTAGTTCAGCTGCACAAATAAAATCCTGCTCTCTAAATTTGAATACGTTTATTCATGAATGACACATTTAATACTTTGTCGCAAAGGATTTCTGAGCGTAAAAGTACTTTTTATTAAAAAATTTCAAAGTTATATAATTTATTTGTTAATATAAATTTATATTCATTTTAATTAAAAGATAACTCAAGAAAACTATTTAGAAGCATATTTTCTTTTCTTTTGTATATGATATAATATTTGGTTTTCATTCTTCTGTATTCTATATAAAGATCATTATGTTAGCTTTCAAAGATTATCATTCTAGTTAATTCTCCTAGTGGAATAAGGAATGTCAAGTAAATCGGTTGTCTGATGAATGATATGGTTTGGATTGCTTCTGACATTATGATTCTTCGCAAACAGTTTCTATCTGCTTCAGTGATATATCCAGATTTGCAAGAAGCTTGGATTCTGGAAAATGATCCAGCACGGAGGTTAAAAGCAGCATGGTGATCTGAAGATATTGAAGAATAAAAATATAAAGAATAAGAATTAATATCTAGCTGAAATAGGCCTTGATGTATTACTTATTTTTATTTAATCCTGATATGATTAGTAAAAAGTGTTTAAGCTACATATATCTTATGATTAGTTATAGAAATATTTTTAATTTCTTTTGTAATATGTAAATAGAGGAATGACAGCAATTCATTATTAATTAAAGAATTTTTGATTCGTTTCTCTTTAAACGTATGAAAAATCGTGAAAAGTTCCTGGTAATTTCAATACAAAACCTTGAATCAATGATGGTCGCGAAGAGTTTTTTCAAATTATCTTTAAAAATTTAAATATGACATTTTTCAGTTCTGAAAAAATTTATATATTCAAGAAATATTCCATAAAAAATCAATAAAAGAGTTTTAAATGGCAAGCACTCATTTCCTTAATGTCAAATTAAAGATTTTCTTTGTGAAATTCAAATGGGATTATCCACAAAATTGGATAATCACTTTTGAACAATAAATACATATTTTTTGAACTAAAATAAAATTGTATTGTTGAAAAATAAGTAGCGATAAAAAAATAACGGAAAGAAAAGGCCTGTTTCGGGACAGATATAAGGCATGAAATAGAACTCCGAGAATTCAATCGTCTTACTCGCTGCTTGTCATCCATATAAGAAACCGATCAAAAGTGATAGTTTTGACTCCCAGGCTTATTTTCACTATTACCAATACTCACTACTTATTTCCTTAAGATTCTTTTCCGTAAAAAATAGTTAAGAGAGACTTATGAGATTAACAGTTGAGTTAGATATATTATTACATGGAAACTTTGTTATTCTATGAAGATTCACTACGAAGTGAAATATATATATAAATATTTCTAATACTATATTAAATATTCTGAGATCACCCCATTTATTATAAAATATTTTCATATCTTTCTTATTGAGGATTGAGGAGAGGAAAATGGTTGTTTTATTTTATATTACAGAATTCAGCAAATTATATCTATTGGTGAACTTTTAGTGATGTTTTAAATTTTATTTTAATAACACTTATATAATGCTGTTGTAAGTAATAAAGATTAAGGGCTACTTTGTTTTAAGTTTAAATATTTGGAGCTCCGAAACTGATATAACTGTTTTCAGACACTGCAAAAATAGAAAGTCTAAGGAAGAGAATGAAAAGAAAAAAATATTAAAGAAGATTTATCTTTGTGGTAGTTACTTCCTTTACAATATTTTTTTCTAATTCTAGAAAGAAATACTTTTAAAAAGAAAAAGACATAAAAGAAATAAAGGATCGTTTTGTCCAATTTGTTCAAATATAAATCACATGACATTTAAAAGAAGGCAATTATAAAAAAAAGTATTTGAAATATATTTTGGCCCAACTTCAGTGTTTCTAAAGTCTTTAGACTCGTATATAAAGTATAAATTCCATTTAATAAATTATAAATAGACAGTTATGTGGCATCATTTGCTTTAGATGTAAGGGATTTTCTTGAAAATGCTTATTGTTGGAGCTACACCATAACTTTTATAGATAAAATTCTTACATATTTAAGAAAATAACTTTGTCATATAATTTTTATCTCGAATTTCTATCAAATGAATTCTGAATCTTTGAGATCAAAGAGATCTTTCAAGACTTAGAACTAGTTGTTTATATTTGATAAAAATGTTTGTATAAAAAATTGCTTGCTAATGCAAATAAAAATTAGTTTTAATGCAGACCACAGTTTATTAGCTAGCGATTATGATTATTTTTATGTGATGTACATTTTTTCGTAAAAGAAATAGCATTAAAAATTAAGCTTTTTCTTCAAGAAACCTAATATAAGTATTTTATAAAGTTTTGCTAATGAATCGAATTTAGAATGTAATCATAAAATCCAAAGACATATGATGATTAATTCCATATACTTAACTGCAAAGCATGAAGGGCATTCAAGTAAAAAAGAAAATCTTAATTCAGTAAGATGCCATGGTTAATTAAATTAGAAAACTGGCAGTGGTATTGAAGGAAAGGGCATTGTTAAAGACAAAGTAAACCAAATGGATCAAGGATAGTCGGAATGCTTTATTTTAATTTTTCATGAGTATTAAGGATTATTTCCAAAATTTTCCATGTGTATTAAGGAATATTTCCGAAATATTTCATGTGTATTAAGGAATATTTCCAAAATATTTCATGAGTATTAAGGGATATTTCAAATATATAAATTGAACCAAATGGATCAAGTAATAGTCGGGACGCTTTATTTTAATTTTTCATTTGTATTAAGGAATATTTCCAAAATACTGAATTTGATTTGATGCGGAGAGGGAAAATGATTGTGTAGTCCAAAGACCATCATTTTTTAAAATATTCTTTTATGATATTAGAACGACATAAATCACCCCTTAGCAAGCGAATATCACTACCCTAATAGCACACAAATATTGAGCAATATTGTACGTTGACAATTTCATAATATATTATATTATTAAGAAACTCAGTTTAATATCATATTATTGCGCAACAGGTTGTGGTATACTTGTGGTATTTGATATGCATAGTCATTTTTAAAGTTTAACTAGTAGAAAAAATAGTTTTAAATAAATATAATTATCAATAATAATTTTTTACTTCTGATATGAATATGAATTCTCTAGTGCATAAAAAATAGAAAGGAAAAACAATCAAAGAATTATGTTATTGGTAGGTAGAAATTCAGTGTTTTCCCATCTTGTAAAATTTAGAAAATTAAAGACATCGGTGATGCTTATAAAGCCCCCTAATATTTTATACTTTCACCGCATAGTTCATACAGATTATGATATTTATAATTTGACAGCATCTAGTTGTACAAATAATCTAGTTACACAAATAATGTTCAATATTGTATGTCATTGATTAATATTCGCAATATTGTATAATATTGTGAAATATTGATTATTATTCGCAATATTGTATAATATTGTGAATTATTGATTAATATCCTATAATATTGTACAATATTGTTGAATAGGCTGTGCTACCAGAGTCTTATAGAACAAATGATTTAGGCAAATACACAGAATACAGCTCATTATAATTTATTTCTGCACAATTTTTCAAATAAGTAATTTTAATATTGTAAAATTACAGCAAAATCTATTTAATTTGAAGTTTTTATCAAAAATAACATACTATTACTTTTATACACCTTTAAAATGGCACTTTAAATTAAAAATAAGAAAATTCAAGTAAATAATGTATAAGAATGTGTTTATATATATATATAAATTTTGAAGATGTTAAATTAGAAAACATTTAGCGATAAATTTAGAAATACCTTTTTCTTAAGCTAATTTAACTTAATAGTTTAATTCCTACTCTCTTTTCTCTTAATTTTAATCACGCCATTCAATCCTGCAGACAGTTAAATCATTACCGTAGATAATGATGTTTAGACATCATGACACGGCATCATTTTTTTTCCATGAATGTCGGAAATATATTTTTTGATCTATAACATATATCTATTTTGTTCATTAATAAATAAATAATGCATGCATTTGAACCTTTTCAAATATCAAATAAGTTAATGTGGTAAATTAATTCCACGAGAGGGCGCTCAAAACTTCCTGTGTGAATCAGAAGTCAAAGGGGAGAGGATAGAGAGAGTCCCGACACCAAGGAATTCGGACCGTTTCTCCGCTACCGTCGGCCGAGAAAGGGTCACGACCGGAAACCGTTGAGACGATCCTCTTCAAAGAGCCGAAACTGGAATTCTTGTGTTGAAGAATTCCTCTGAAAATGCTCCAAGTGCCTCACGTAGGTGGAAAAGAGCAACTGAATATCTGCTGTTCATCTCCATGCCATTGCAAATCAATTCTTCATCAGTAAAACTTCATTGTAAAAATCACCATTTTTTAATCCTTCAATAAACCAATAGTAATCTAAACCAGTGGACTGATGAATTCAAACCCATCACACCCACATTAATGAAAATGTAGTATGAATATATATGTCTTATTTACTGAACCATTCTGCTTTTAGACTTTTCTGTGAGATATTACAAATGAATATGTAATTTCACGTGTAAAGAGAATAAAAATAACCAAATTATCACAATACATTATTTTTAGCTAAAATAATATTTACTGAATTATTATTATTATTTACTTGCAAAGTTAGTACAAGTATGCGATAAGCAGAAATTTATGGTATTTATCCTTCATTGATTTAGTTATTTTTTAGAAAATGAAATATTCATTCGATTTTTTTATTCATTTATATTTAAATCGTATGAATTCTTTTCAGATGGCTCATTGTAACCTAAAAGAAAGGACTTTTTTAGTTTCAGTAAACCCTGAATTATTAAAGTTATATTTATCTCATAAATTAATCTATTAGAAACGAAGATTACTATCATGTCAGAGCATGAGGTTTTTGGCGTAAACAAAAATACGTAGTCGAAAAATTTTATTGTCTTGCCGAGCTTCTAACTCTCCCCCCCCCCCCAGCTTTTAATAACGCTTTGCCATTGTATTTACAAAAGTTCTGATTTAAAAAATATATAAGTTAATGACCACGGCAAATAAAACCTAGAAAAATATCATTTTGAACACGTGATTATATGAATTGAGATAAATAGGAGATGTGATATTTTTTTAAATCAATGCGAGACAGGTTTTTTTTAATCGTTTGCAATACTAAAGTGATTCATTCAATAAAACAATTAAAATGAATAAATATATAACTCGACTTGCCAGAGTACGTATTGCTTGGCTGTTCAAGAAATTATGTTCTGACATGATACATTGAAATATGCACTGCAGATTTCATTTTCAAAATTGTTTTCCTTTGTTTTCAATGGACAATTAATCTCTTTAATGGATGTGTCTGGTATAAAATTGACATAGATCTTTCTAATACATGGGAATATTTTGTTTTGGATATTGTAAAAATCACTACTATATGAAATAAAGATGTGTCTGAAAATATATACAGTTAAGCTAAATTCCATCATTTACTTTATCACAGACAAAACGTTTAAATTTTTAGGTGTTCGATTTATCTCCTTTCCTTTTCTATAGATTTATAAGTCTATTGGGATATATTCTGCCTCTTATGTTATACTTTTCTTGAAACTATTTTCCTTCCAATGACAAAAAAATTGAACCTCTGTGAATCAGACAGGAATATAAAATATTGGTATAGCTTAAGGAAAAAGTTCATAATTTTTTTTTTCGATCAACATAGTAGCAATGGATCTGTTACAGTGTCTGTGCTTCTCAAATAAATGGTCAGGTGGGTTTGATTTTTTTAGATGACCGATAGAATTATCTTAAATACTTAGGAGCATTTTAAAATCCTTTTATAGCATTTGAAAAACACGTGGGGGGTATCAACTCGGTAATTTCCACCATTCCATGTATATCTCAAATGTTAGAAAAATAATTAAAACTTAAAACTGTTATTTTTATTCAGTTGCCACGTATAAAATAATCTAAATTTAATTTTAAAAAATGTGAGATATTATATTTTGGAGGATATATGAGAATGTAGGAGTTTTATTCATAGTAGGAAATTAAAATAACTATTGAACGTGCTGATAGAACTGGGAACCAGAAATTTTGCATGTCTTAACCATGACGATGTATTAACATGCATGCGATATCACACAGAAAAATTTAAAGAACATTGATTTGAGGAGCGTTTGTCGAATTGTTCATATTTTATAGATTTGTGTTACACCTAATATTTCCATTCTTTTATATAATCTAAATAACGATTGATATTTTTAAATATTTTTTAATTGAACGTACGTACAGCTTGAAATAAAATCAAACTGGTGTTTATATAGCTTTTCTTTTTGCTAAAAATATTTAATTTACAAACACCTCTTAATCTTTGAGACAAAGTGCATGTTTAACCCGCTCACTTTGACATTCTTTTTTATAAATAGTAGATGCCTTAAATGGCTTGGAATTAATTTCCTCATTTTATTTGAAAGCTATTAGCACAACTATTTTTATTTTAAGAATGCAATCAGAAATCTTATTATATTTTTGAAAGATTTGAGAAAAGCGACTGCCACTTCGGACTTAAAAGTTTCTTCTTTGTCATTCTATGTGCTCGGACATCAAAAGACCTGCCAATTCCATTCTCGGACCTTATTCTGAAGTTGAATTGTTGCGTATTTGTGGTCTTTCAAATCCTTTTGCGGTTTCGTCCTTTGAATATTTTTCACATAAGAATTTCGTAGGTTTTAAAAATTTTCTGACAGTTCTTTGGATCTCACATAAGATGGTCATTTTTCTTTATTTTTATATTTAGGTTATATATCAATTTGATAAATAAGAGATGTTTGAAACTGAAATTTTTTTTTTATTTCTAATCATAAATTCTTGCTAAAGATGACTTCTATAAATATATATTTTCTTTTAATTGTTATGACTGTAATATTTAATTTATGCGTATTATTAATTTTCATTCTGAAAAAATAAAATTTTGAGAGTTTATTTATTAAACTCTAGCTTTATGAGTTTAGGATTCCAGTTTCACTATCACTATCACTTTTCCCATTACAAAAGAACTCCTCAAATCAACGGGAAAAGACCAATCACCAGCATCCGTTGTTAGCCATGAATTAATTATAATTACCATGTGTTCGGAAAGGGTCAGCTACAAAAAATGGTCAGTTACAGACATTCCCACGATTGATTGGTGATTAATAAGAAAGCATTGCTGATTAGAGATTGGATAAGGAACTCAAATTCACCAATGAGAAAATTAGAGGCTTAGATTTGACGGAAATAAAGTGAGTAATTTTTGTTTTGAGAAGAGAGTAGAATTATGAGAGCTGTTTTATTGAAGTGTCGAAGGGTCATCAGTGTTCGAAGATGGTGTTCCTGATTCTGTGAGAAGCCCTGTGTGATTTCAGTTTCTTTATTTAGATTCATCGTTATTGATGGATTCTGGAGGGTCCTTTAAAATTGCTGTTTGAATTAACAGCCTGTTAGCGGTGTTTTTTTTGGTATTTATTCTGCGATTTGATTGAAGAACTATTTGATGATTAAAACTTTTAACTGTTGTGTGAACTTTGTAAAAAAGTATTAATCTAGATGAAAACAAGAGGTACATATATATAAGGCCGTAAATAAAAGAATGATTTTGTTACGCTACTCTCTTATTTGATCGGTCAGGATCCAGACATTACAGTATCTTTATAAAAGGATCAATAAAATTATTTCAATAAAGTACAAGAAAACTTAGTAATATATCGACACTGTAATCTCAAGAATTACATATTTTTGTAAGTATTTCATTATAGCATAAAAACCAAACCGGGAATATAATGCTTCAAATTTTACAATTATGTTCCTTATAACTTACAGATGAATTTCCATTTATTTGTTTGTCATAAAAAATGTACACACTTTCTGATGCACACAATGTGGACAAGTAAAATGAAGCTATCAGGCTTACCATATATATTCTTGTCTTCTTGAAGCGAATGTGAAATTCCCAAATCTTCAAATGGAAAACGGGGCAGCTAATTCATTGATGATATAGATGGTGTATTATAAATTCAAAGAGCAGGCCTCCACCTTGCTTAGCCGTAAATTATCGCTATTTATTAATTTTTATTTATTTTTTACTGAGTTACAATTTATTGCTACTTATCAAAATGTGTCATAAGCAGGATTATTTTTTTGTAGGATAAAATTCGCAGATGAGGTCATAGATGCTTGTTTAAAAAGACTTTAAATATAGGGTGGTTATAATTTGTTCCACTTTGAGATGGATATAAAAGAAAAAAAATACTGAGCCAAAAGTCATCAAACTTTGAACAACAATAAAAAGTTAAAAGTTAAACAGTTTAAAAGAGATCATGAGAATTTTTAAATCGCCAGAAAAAAGTTCAAGAACTCCCCACCAGAGGGAAATAGCACTGTATGCAATATTGATAAACAAAATAGGACATGGAGGGTTCGGTTTAAAAAGTTTGTAATCATTTCTGAAACTGCAACTAAACATGTTCGATGTGAAGTCTACCATTTTCTGAAAATAAGTAAGACTGCATTATTACATTTTCAACAGTAGCTTTTAACATTCTAGGAGCAATGTTACATATGTCGGTGTGCCACATCGTTCAGTTCTGCTAAGTTTATTAGATTACCACCATAAACAGCGTTTATTAGATAATATACATTGGAAATACTTTGTACCACGTTTCAGAAACGATTAAACATATTTTGAACCGATGTTTTCATATCCTGTTTTGCTTAACAATATTGAAACCATTACTAATAGGGATATTTGAACCTTTTTTTACAGAAATAAGATTCCTATATTATCCTTTAAGCTATTACTAAATTTGGTAACGTTTGATCCAGTATTTTTTCCTTTTTTGACCATTTGAAAGTGAAACTTGAATTATAATCACTCTGTATATTCGATTATTTTCTTGAACTAAATAACTTAGAAAACTGATATTCCTCATGATTTGGAAGTTGAATAAAGTAAAATATAAAAATTAATGAAAGGCCAATAAAATACCTTAAAAACTAGTTCTATGGTCTTTTCATTCTAGGAAATCAGTTTAATAATGCATTCCATAAAACGATTTTTATACTTTTCGTACTTTAAAATACATTTTCTTAATTATATTTCGTTTTTCTAGACTATATAAATTAATCTAAGTGTTCTAAGAAAACTCTGCATTGACAGTTTTTAAACTTCACTGTCAGAAAACTTGAATACTTTTTTTTAAAAAAAAGAGATTAAATTGCCGAAGCGTGACTTAAGTGTGGAATAAAAGAATAATACAACCTCTTCAGGGAATTTTTAACACAAGCTTCGAAAAAAAAAATTTTTTTAAGTGCAAACACTGAATTTTCTCTTTCAAGCGTAAGAAGTTAATTTGAGAACTATTTTTAGCAATTATGAATTTTGTACTAAAATAAGTACCTTTATATCATTAAGAAATAAAATTTATTCTAAAAGAGCAAGATTATATATAGATAAATACTTTTGACTTGCGAAATGTAAAATCTGAATACAACCTTAAATAATTCTTTTTCTTTTTACCGTGGTTATTTTTTAAACCAATTTAGTTATTTTTTAAAATTCTTGACTATATATTATTTTTAATTATACATATTATGATATTTTTGTGTACTCGTGTTTCTATATGGGTGTTGTGTTTTATGTGTGTTTTATTTTCTGATTATTAGAGGCGTTTCATTTTTATCTCTATATGGCTTAGAGAATTGGAATCGTTTGCCCTTTGCTATGATTTTTTTTTGTGTATTTAGATTTCCTTTGTAGTTTGAGTCTTATGTGTTTTTGATTGTAAAAGGAGTCATATTTTTGCGTGCTTATTTCAAATACATGCGTTAAGTATTTCATGTAATGATTATATAGACTTGGAAAAGTCTTTTCTAGAAATTCGAGTAATTCATTTCCTGAACTTCACAGAAGGGAATTAGTGCAGTATATATTAAAATAAATTGTCTTTTGTTCAATGTTAACATTAGTAGGACAAATAAAAACAATTATTTTTTTTCATGTCTCTGCACCACAAGAATTATGAGTGTTGACGAAAAAAAACGGAATAAGGATTGATAGCTTACGGACTTTTAATAGAAAATAAGTATCTCTCATTCCCACAGGATCTTAAAAGTCATCAAAGGGAAAATAAATAATTTTAAATACCCTCTTAATTTGCTTATTGTAGCATAATCTATTAAGAAATTATCTTCTAAATTAGTTATGTACTGCCATTGCTTATTTTAATTGTTATCATTATCAATCTGTACGGTTCAACTCATACATTTTATCCCAAAAATTGATTTAAATATATGCGAGATTCATTCAAAATAAAATTCTGAATTTCTAACTATATCCACAAGTAAATGAAAACAATTCTTTCTTTCATGTCCTTCATTCAACATTTACTAAGCTTAAAACAAGAAAATACTTTACAGCGTTCAAAGCACATATTTAAATCAATCTTGAAAATTCGTTGCCTTTCTAATGCTCAAATGCAAGGAACTCTTTTTAAAACTTATTAATAAAACAAATAAATGGTGATAAATAAAAATATCACTCTTACAATGAATCTTCATAATCAAGAATTACCCAGAAAATTCTGTATTAGATAAATTTCAAAGAGAGTTTGTCGATCTCAGAGAGCTAAACGAAAGAAATTTTAATCTCAGAAAAATTTCTAACTATAGAAGTA
Organism: Argiope argentata; assembly: GCA_026289955.1. Lineage (NCBI taxonomy): Eukaryota > Metazoa > Arthropoda > Arachnida > Araneae > Araneidae > Argiope > Argiope argentata. The sequence goes on from JAOUZG010000273.1 coordinate 2,556,837, forward strand.
TAGAAAACATGAACTTATGATTATGATTGAACATCTTAACTTTTGCTGAATTTTTTAAGGCGACCAGGGACCTTTAAAATGACTTTTTGCAATTTCCACCTCAGCAATTTAAAAATTTACAGGCATTAAGAGTAAAACTATAGGAGATGATACATAAAATTTTAAATCATTATAATAATTAATTTAAGAGTTAGGGGGTTAATATAATATAATATTAGGGATAAATAGCGGTAATGAAAAATGTTCCAGACGCTCCAAATTTGTTCGAAATTTATTCCAATTTTTATTATTCGTTACTCTAACTTTTTTGAAACAAAATTCGAGATTAATCTTGCAGTTTGAGTATGAAATATCAAAATTAACCAACATAATAACTTAAAACTACTGATTTTTTAAAAATTTTTTAGTTTAGAGGTATTAATTATTTTTATTAAGTAATAATAAAAATTGTAGTGCTTTTGAACAAATTTGGAGCGCCTGGAGCATTTTTCATTACCTTATTTATCCCTAATATTATATTATATTAACCCCCTAACTCTTAAATAAATTATTATAATGCTTTTAAATTTTACGTGTCATCTCCTATAGTTTTACTCTTAATGCCGTAAAATTTCAAATTTCTGCGGTGAAAACTGCAATAAGTCATTTTAAATGTCCCTTGGTTGCCTTACACATCTATACAAGATTCAAATTTACTGGATTTATCTTAGCTCACACGTTGTTTTGAATGCCTCAAATTCAAACTGCCATATTGGCTGGTGGCGCTGTGTCTTCTGATAAAAGAACTTGAAGTACACTTAATTGTTACTGCAGAGCCAACTGATGATTTGCATTATAAACTTTTATATTTAACAGTGGTATTTTCTAAAACATTTTTCGTTTTGATATACATTTTATTTACTGTCTCTTTCCTTGAGTAGGGTTCATTTCATTGTAATTAATTTTAGTATACATTTTCTTTGCATCTAATACAGAGGCCAAGATAGTAAAATTTTCATTCTTATATTGATTATCAAGCGACTTAAATTTAACTAACCCTACACAGAGTTTAACTTTCGAAAAATGTGCTTTATTTAAAAATAATATTTTATTGGTATCATTTACACAATGAATTAAACGCCGATGAAAGATTAATAGAAAACATAACCCCACATGTGGTGCCTAAGTGTATTTGTTTAAGATTGTAACGAGCTGCCGAAAGCGGTTACAAATTCTACTTCCTGTTCACTTGATAAAAAGAAATCACTATCGGTTCCCTCTACTAAAATATCCCCTTTTAATGGATATAATATTTTTAAATTGATATGGAATGACTATAATAAATTTACAACTGAACGAAATTTAGAGAAGGGATTTTCAAACAACAATGAATGCCTGAGAGGGAAGTAGACACTACTCACTCTTCAACTCTGTCAATCCTGAATGCCCCCAAGCACCTGTTCAACAAAGCAATGGTGACCGCCCGAAGCGCCTAGTTATCCATTGTAAAATATTCCCCACCTTTATTTAAGTTTCGTTGATTAAATATTCCTGACTTATTAATTAAATATACTGGCGTTGATGGGTTTTGAGAACAAGGAGACTGAGAATTCTCAAAGTGGGTCTAAACACTTATTTTCTTAGTAGAAATAGGTCCCTTCTTAGTTGAAAAAGATTTATCAGTTAAGAGAGGTCTACTTTTGTATATAAACATCTTAAGAATTTCGGTTATCGCTGTGCTTTTTGAAAAGCTAAGGAAAAAAATGGAGAAACTCTATCGTTCTAGATACGTGAGGTACCTGAATTCGAATGATCTAACGAATTAAGGAGTCGAAAATAATACCGAACAAACATTAGCGTTTCAGATGGCATAATAGATTCATATTGAAGTTTTATAGTTTTGTATTTAGATTTCGGAGACAAAAAAGTTTCTTTTTCTCGTATGAGGGGTTTACAAGATTTCATTAACAGAACAAACAAAATCAAAACAGAAAAATCTTCTAACTTGTAGGTAAAATTTGACTATAAAATATTTTTCGAATCATAAATCATGAATTAATGATTTATGATTCGAAATGGAATATTTCCTCATTTCTATTTTGCAAGTAAGCTTGTTACTTGTTTTGTGCTAAAGGAAATAGGGGGATGAGACTTTCAATCTCACACGTAATGAGTTTTTATATTCTTCCATGACAAATTACTTTGTTATTTAACATCTTTATCCTCTATTATAGACTTACAATCTACACTTATTTATTCGTAATTTTAGAACATCAAAATTACACTTTGCTTTTTCGATTTGAACTATCAAAAATTGCCCTTATTCAAGTAGTTTTTCCATGGACTTCATTTAGTAAGGGTATTTTGTAATATCGGGAATAAAAATCCAAGGACACTTTATGTAATTTTATTATCATTGAAAACTATTTTTTTAGAAATATTTAGCAAGTTATTTTTTATTCTGAATTACAAAGTGAAATTGCTTTAAAGGTCTTATATATTGTTCAATTGATCTTTTTTTTAAATCTGAAAATATCATTTAAGACACGAATTTTTTCGAAACTTGGGAACGATTTCTTTTTTAATCGATATAAAAAATTGAATGAATATAAGGCAACGAAAACTCTTTACTCTAAATATTGCGCTCTTTTCATTCGTTATCTTATTTACTGCCAAATATTTTATTTCTGAACAAAGAACTCTCTGTACATTCAGCTAGTGATGTTCACATTGAGGTTTTTTAAAATTAGATTTCTTATAGAAAAAGAAAGACACAAGTAACTTGTTAAAACTGATAGTCAGAAAGATGCACAATTGTATTTTTATTATAAATAATGTAATTATTAACATGAATTTTACTTCTACTGATAAAAACTTTTCAAACACAATGCGTGATTTACGTTATTAAATAAGATATCGCATGCATTTCCGATATTCAGGTTATGAAATGCAACCTGAGCCCAAATTTAAAAATCTTAAGTGGATAAACAAATTTTATTTGTTTCTATAAAGCATATTTGCCAAAAAATAGTTACAATAAAATGAGGGAATTCGGTTGGCAGTTTAAAACTGAGGATATCCTAAGGCGATGATATAATTTGTGAATGATAAAGGAATTAAAATATAGCGTAACAAAATTCTTCATATTTCTTAAAAACAATTAACTTTATTGTACTTGTGTTGCATAAAATATTCCTATTATATTTATTCTTAAAAATATTTATTTTAAGACAAAATATGTTCTCAAAAATAACTCGGATATCATGATAAACGTATTTATTAAGATATTTGCAATCAATTTGTTCACATGTATAAATATAAGTAAAAAGCTGCATTTTTGAGAATATTCCTTTTAATAATGAAAAATTCAAAATTTAAGGATGAAAAATTTTACTGCTTCGTAAATTATATCACATTTATTTGCCAGGAATTGCATTTATATATATGTATGCAATAAACTATTTTTTTACTTCTAATAATTAAAAACGGTTTTCTTTATAGGGTTAATTAACAGTAGTACTGCTCACATTTGAGAGTTGAAAAATGGTTATATCTCAAATTTAAATATAAAATTGAAATCTGCTATGCATATTTCAATGTATCATGTCAGAACATAATTTCTTGAACTGCCAATATTGAAATTTTTAAACTTAATTAAATGATCTAATCTAATTTTAAAAAGATTTTTATTAATGTTTGAAGAAAACATCTCAATGAAAAGTGGCAGATTTTGCAAACGCACGGATCAATCAAAAAATGTAAAATATTTTAATTCAAGTTTGAAGAAAGCCTTCATAAAGTTGAAAAAGCTGAAAAAATTATCTCAACAAAAAGTGGCAAACTGGAGATTAAAAAGGTCTTTATTTTGAAATTGCAACCATGTACCAGTATTTTTGAGTCTTCTAAGGCCTATTTTTAAGCAAGTTGAAATTTAAAAATTCATTTCCTAGCGCACGCATTTCTGTTAATGCCAAAAAACTTCATCCAATTGAATCTTCATTGAAGCACCACGTGCTCGAGCAAGTTCAATTATAATTTTATTCATTTTAATTGTTTCATTGAATTAGTAAATTTAGTATCGCATACGATCCAAAAACTTTATTTCGCATTTAGTGTTTAAAAAAATATCACATTTTTTGTTTATTTCATTTCATATAATCATGTGCTCAAAATGGCATTTTTCTGGGCTTTATTTGCAGCAGTAATTAAATTATTTTTAGTCAGATTAATTGTAAGTGCAATGGCAACGCTTTACTAAAATCTGATTTTTTGAGTTGCTAGTGCAGACAATAAAATTTTAATTTTTCACGAACGAATTTTTGTTGACACAAAAAGACCTCATCACAAAAACAACATGTTCTGACATAATGATTTTTTTATTTTATTAGATTCATAATACAGTATTTTTCAATATTACTATTATGTTATTAGTAGAGCATATGAATCTAATAAAAGTTTCACATACATCCAAAAACTTAATTAAACCCTTTCGCGATGGAGCATTCAGAAATGAATTTCAGAATGCGGCACTCTAGGCAGCCAATTCGCAGGTGGAAGATATCCGAATTGTTCCTAACGCGGCCTGCAGAGCCAATTTTGCTGGTCATTTCCCTGTAGCGACAGACCGGGGCATCCATGAAGCAACAAAAATAAGAATAACGATAATTTTAATTCGAATCATTACCTATAAATGCATTTTAGAAATTCTACTTCAGAGTGATATGCCACAAATGAAAGGCTCTAAAAGAAGCTGTTCGTTCGAAGAGAGCCTGTAAGTGCTGTTGGATCCGATTGAGCGTCGATAGCTAAGTGCCTAAAGGCGCTGTTAGCCGTGAAAGAATCAATTAAAGCTATCGAGTTAGTTTATCTGTGCAGATTATAAAGTTTTCCCGAAAGAGTTTTCGAATAAAACATGCATACAAAATGCAAAACATAATTCACATCAAGATATTAAGCTATTTCCTCTATGCTAAACATTTTTAAGGCATCCATGACAAGGTGCATATGTTTTAAATCCATCTAAACGTAAGGAGAACAATAAAAAGAATCCTAAGTACAATCTACAAAAATCTTTATAATGCACTGAAGGAAGATTAAGCAGTTTTCAACATTTGTGATCAACAAGTCTTTTTGATGTATCGCAAGAATTGCCTTCCATTCTAACGTAGTCAACAGTTAACAAAAAAAAAATAATAATTGAATCTAGTCTTTGATCCTGCATGAATTCCGTCGAAGCGGAAACTCAAAATTTCAATCAAGAAAAGAAGACTTACTGGAGGAATAAGTTTTAGCTCAAATCTTTTGAAACAGGATCATCAAAAACAAAAAATTAAGTTACGTAACAGTTGTTTTTAGTATTAGGAGGGTTCTTCGGAGGATTTAATAAGGACCAATCAAAATATTTTTGAGAATATAAGATTACGAAATAGTGCAGTCAGCATTTTATACTTTCATATGATGCAAATACCATTTTCTACTTATGTTTCTATTCTTGGAAATATTTGATATCAATTTATTTTATAGGAAAGCCCGTCTCGAATCAAATATTTTAATAGCTTTATGTTATCAATAAAATTATCTATGACTGTTACTGGATACAAATACCAATATCTAACTGATTTATAATTTTTTTCATAATTTTTATTTAAATCTCCTTTAACAATTTTCACTGTTTTATGTTTCAGATTCTAATTTATGTTTAAAAAAACATATTTTAGCGCCTTCTGTTATTTGCATCGGCCTTACGCTTCTGCCGATAAACTTATAGAGTGAGAGATTAAATCCGATTTTTTAAAAATCACTGTTTTATTAGAGCTTTAGAATCAATCTCATTTGTCGATTGCTTTTTAATTAAAGATATTTTATAAAATAATCATATTTCATTAATAGTCGATACTTTTAAATCGGAAGATTGTCTATCTTTTAGCAAACTAGAGTTTTATTCATCGGCTCATAATATTATTAATAAAATATTACAAAGCAATAATTAATATTTCCGTTTCACTATAAAATAACTCATGTGTATTATTTTATAGTGATTTTTTTTTATTTTTATAATGAAATATTTTTAATATTTAAATGAAAGACGGGAGCAGGTAAAAAAAAGTGTAAAATAATATTCACTTAACTTGAATGTAGAAATCAATAAACATCTTGAAAAATAAAGTTTTCTAAGAATTTGTTCTAATAAGTAAAACTATTTTATTATAAAGTGATATAGAAAATTTCGAATGTCATTCACTTTTAATTCTGTACTAAAAACTTTGCTAGGTATATTGCAGAAAAGAAGCCATAAGTAACTTTAAATATTTTTTGCTTACGTTATATTTAATCTGAGTTACATAATTAATTTTGAATTGACAGATTATTTTATTTATGAAATTAAAAGCTGTTCTTTTATTATTCCGAAAATAATTTTACATTCATTTTAAAAGTTTTAAAAATTAATAATAAATAAAAATTAAAGTACATTTATTGGTTTTTGGTAAATAACATTTCGAAATATTACTGGAATTTGAAACTTTTTCTTATTGGTTATATTTCTCCAGTTATTATATTTTATTAACTATTTTGAGTTACAGGTACTTAAAAAATTCTTCGATTATTGGGCTAGTTACTTCGTAAGATTTTAGGGAACAACTATGCAAATCATTCTGTTATTACATACTTAATTACCTATATAATTGCCCCTTCATTAAATTTGCTTTTTATTCATATCAGGACCAGCAAAAGATTTAGTAGATAATAGTTTTCGAGATAGATGAAATAATGGAAATTAAAGATATTCGGAGCAAATAGATAAATATTTATCGGAATGTTCTGTGATTTATATCCCATGTCTATAACAATCATGCATATATTATCATGTTAGAACAAATTGTTTTGGTTTGAGGTTTTTGAAACCTCAAATTGCGTAGGTAAAAAATGGGCGATCAATCGCTTTTGAAGCATCAGTTTTTCACTTTTAGGGTTATTTGAAAGTAATGCAGAAGGTTGTCACATTTGGCGACTTATTGCCAGAAAATCATTTAAAAATGGAAATTTCGTTAGTAATTAAAAAGTCTTGATTCTCAATATATCAGCGCATGCGTATTCTGGTAGCCACGTGATTGTTTTAAACATGTTTAAATATGTTAAAGACCAATTAATTAAGACAAGCAATATATTAAAAATTATAATGCTCTCCAATGATATTATAAAATTTGAAATAGCAGATTTCATTTTTTTTTCTTCCCTTAACACAAATATTTTATTTAGTACCTTCAGAGTAACTGTGGCATAGGCTCAGGTGTGATTTCCAATGCTCTTGAAAATTTCTTTTCAAAAAACATCACACTTCGTCTAGATATTTTCACTATAAATATTTGATCACGAATAAGGTAATTGACTTTAATATGTTGACTGAAACATTAAGGAGTGTTCAATAGATAATAATAGACAAGATAAAAATAAATTCTCTTATTGATGCCCAAGGAATATTTAAATGTTAAGCATCTAAATAGGAAACAACTTCTTAAGGGAAAATAACATGTCTTCTTATAAATATGTAAACCAATTTTTAATTAGAAGTAAATATTCCATGACGAAGATATTTATAGTATTTAAAAGGGTGTTGCTATAGGAAAATTCTAATCTTGCCTTGATTTAATCATTTCTCTTCGAGTATTTCAGACGCAGTATTTTATAATATGTTGTAACCTTAAAAATGGTGTATTTTTAGTTTTCATATTCGTTTTTAGTTTCACTGCATATCTGACTGTACTGCACAAAGTATTTAAAATGCGATTAGTAATGTTTTTGTTGAAAAACTTCAATTTTTAATTGTCACGTTACTTTCGAAATTGTTATTGTCACGAAAAATGCTAAAGTAAATTAAAATGGAAATTTTTGAAATCTAGCAATACATTTTAAAAATATTTTTCTACAGTTTCATTTGACATTTATTTTAAGACAATGAAATTATTCAAGACACATTTGATATTTCATTTAATTTACAAACAGAACAAGAAATCCTAAAAGATAAATATTATTCGCATTTAAAAATTATTCTGATTAAATAGTTTAAGCTGTTGTTAAAAATATTGAAAAATATATTTATAGTTTACTTGTATTAAGACAAAGTTATTTTACACACAGAAATTATTGATTGGAAGTGCCATTATTATATCACGAATCAAAATATTTATAACCTATTAAGTTAGATATGATATATATTATAATAAATCCATTGTTTATTGCTAATAAATCTCCAGAGATGACATCCTTTCAAATTTTTCACATATTCTCTCAACAAAGATCTTATTTCTCTACCACTACATTAAAGCAAAAAATGTTCTCTGAATGTATTTAGTTTTAAAAAAACAATAGAAATTAGTCTAAATACCTTATATCAAATTTCATGCGTCTAAATCAAAATGTTTTTGCTTTTTCATATAAACCAGCAGAGCTTCCTTAATAATATATATTTTTATATATATTTAACCTAAATAATAATATAATTTACTACCTAAATAATAATATAATATATTTTTTTTAGATTTTTTATTCCATCATTCCAAAACTATAGTTATAAAATATTCACTACATCTAGAATGTACTAGTGTTTAAATTTCAGAAATTAGTTCATTAATAATATTTTATTGGCTAATAATATTTCATTGATCGACAAGAAAGGAATCGTTAAATAAAAATGTTTAAAAATAAATGTTTCTAACCAAATTGTAATCGTTAGTAGTTAAAGTTGGCATATAACATGTTTATTGGATGCCTAAACAGTTGAATCAAACTCGAAGGAATTTTTCAGACGTGGATTAGTGAACTACATTGACGAAGTAACTTTAGATAGGCATATATCTATTGCCATAATAAAAGTATTTAAAATATGTTCATCTTACTGTCGGCGCAATAATTTCTGAGAAGAAAACAGCCCAAAAGTAATAGCTTTAGATTCCTCAACCGAATAATAATATTACAATCGAACTAATAATTATAATTCGAACACAGAATATATCCTGGACTATTCTTATACCAGTTTGAGACAAGTAGTCAAACCAAATAGAAAAGCTCGTTGTCTGAAATCATAATAGCAAATATATTTTAACTTAATCTATATATTAAATACATTTCAAAAATCCTTTTAAAAATTAACGCAAATGAAAAATATGAACTTAATGGAATCAATCTGCTCCAAATTATTATGAATGGAAACTAATGAATGTACAATTTTTTAAATAAAAGGGAATTGAAAATCATATTATGGAATTGGTGGCCAAAGAAAGGAAATTTGTTGAAATCTTACTCTTAATACTAATACAGATAAAGATTGAATGTTTCGACAGATAAGTTTAAAATTAAACAACAAATAGTTTACCGAGAGAGATTATAATTTAAGATAATGTAATAAATTAAGAAAAATTATTTAACACGAAAGAATAAAAAAAAACACACAAATGAAGGGAAAATATCGTTTTCGTGATATTAAATTTATATTACTAAAATATATTTTTTTAGTTTTAAAAATTTTCAAAAATATTTGTAGACCATAATAGTTTTGGAAGACACGGTCGTCAGTTTCAAAGCTTTTACCCAATTGGCAAAGGTTAAGCCTATATTCATTCTCAATTGAATTTTGCTTTACGCCTGTTTCTTGATATTTTTGACTTTTTGATTTCTCTAAGGGGGACACATGAAGTATTCTTCAGAAAATTTATATTAATATTTTGAAATTCTAATGAAGCGTAAAATTAAGTAAAAACATTCTATAAAGCAATGTGGGACGTTTTTGGAATGGTTTGTTTGCATTTGACAGCAATTAAGTAAAAAGTACGATTTCTGAACTACCAATGTTAGTGATTATACATCCATCCATCCATCCATCCATCCATCCATCCATCCATATATACCGGGATGGATTATACTTTAAGTAAATATAGAAGTTAAAACATCAATTCGAACGAAATCCTCCTTTCTAAACACCCTGCTTTTAATAGACGTCTGTATATATTGTCTGAATTATACTGCATATTTTACACATAATCTTGTTGCGCAACTACTTTTATGGTCACAAAAATTTACTAAGAAAATTTGCGGGCATGACATATAAAATATATCGGTTTTTAAAACCATCAATAAAAATATATTTGTTTTCAATCTTCTTTTACACTTCTTCTATTAAATAAAAGATGTTTAGTTAAAGAAAAAAAAGATTGCAAGCAATTCCATTGAGAGAAGAATACCTTTTCCTAAGTCCAGCATTTTTATATTCCTGATAGGCAACTTTTCTGTTACTTTGAGTTTATTCTTTAGAAGAAAAAAAAATCTTGTTGTGAAATCTTGCCATGAATTTTCATATCTGACTTGAAATTTCGTACTTTTAGAATATATATTTCTACTAGGATTTTGTATACTCTGTAGAACACCTTTATCATATGTCAATGAAAGTAATGGGTAGAAGAAAATATTTTGTTGGAAATAATTTCACACAAAATTCATTGTTATTGCACTGATATCGATGTATACAACATTAGCCAACAGAAAAGGAGTGATTTTGCTTCCAGACGTTGTTTCATTGACATAAAACAAGAGGGGATCTACTCACTTTAATTTCTTTTTTTATATATATATTATTCAGTTTACTTCAGAATACTGTTCCTTCTGACTAAATCTGTATTTCGTAATAGATAGTAATTTTCTTCATTAATTCTTTCACAGCTGAATTGATGTCATATAATTTATTATCCAATTTCTTTATTCTCAGTTATGTAACAATTACTTTTTTCAAATGAATAAGATATAAATTATCAACTGTTTCAAAATATATAATTCAAGCACACGAGATTAGTTTATTGAATGAAAAAGCATCTGCATGAAACTATGGAATGATTATTTTTAGTTATCAACGGCGTCCTTTAATTTTGCCTGAGTATTATATAAATTTGTATAGATTATATATATGTAGTATATCAATAGTAAAAGCGTAAACTTATGCTAAAAAATTTTTATTTATCATAATTGATTAAAAGATTTGCTGTTTAAGCTGCATATAAACAAGTTATATAAAAAGCAATTTTTTAAAATCAATTCCTACTTTGTATATTACAAAAAAATTAGTAAATTAGGAAAAATTTAATTTTAGTTACTTTTTATTGAATAATTACAATTGTTGTTCTCGTATTCCGCTTTACAATAGAAGGAGGAGTGCAGTAGCTTCTGAGACCATGGATCCCTGAGTATAACATCCGGATAACGATTACCTTAGACTCAGCACCCCAGTTGTTTAACTCCCGACAAGAAGAATTTTGAGGCCAGGTTCGAACTCGCTGTACAAGGAATGCGAATCCAACGCCCTACCAACCAGGATATCCTGACCTAAAAATTGCAACTACTATAAAGAACTATTATAAAGGCGAGAAAATTAATTTTTAATTGTTTAATAAAACATTAATAAATTAAAATTCGAAAACATTTATTAGCATCAAATGTCATCCACTACAAATTTTTTTAAAATGTACTTGAACTTGATTGATTGGATGAATAGAAAGTATTTTATTGAAGTTTGAAAAAGATTTTATATTATATATATATATATATATATGTGAGATAATAGTAGGAATTTAAAAATGATGCAAAATACTTTCTGGAAAAATTTTAAATGCTTTTTTCCATCATTTAAAATTGAACAAAGAGGTTAGTTGTACTGAAACATTTGCCCTAAAAATTATTATGAATCACAATATGGAAACGATTTATTGTATTAATTATCTTTCGGTTAACGGTAAAAATACACAAGAGCATCAAAGGTTCTCTATTGCTATTTTAAAAGAAATGAATGGAACCGTAAGAAATTTTGAATGGCGTATATCAAGTGTGACATAATCCCACTCATCTGCATAATGCCAAGAGTTTTAGTGTCTTTGAAATAATTATTCAACGAATTAAACCAAGCTCTCGATGATAAAAACCGTAATAGACATTTTTTGAACTTTTAGATGATTTGAAAAAAAAAAAACGAAATATTTTTCAAATTGTGATTTTTCAAAGAATAATATATTTATCGGCATTTCGGGTGCTGAGTATTTCAAAGAAAATATTGAAATAAAAGGAATTTGCACTTTATGTAAACTATTTTAATCTCTCATATAAAGATGAATTCAATGGATAAATAACAAACTTTCACTTTAAATACAGACATTTATAGTGGACTCGTGATGAAAGATTTAAAAATATACAAATATTATACATAAATAAATGTTATACATTAAATAAATGTTTTTTTCTCGGACCATTTTTTTTATTTCATTATACATGTTAACATATTTTATTCTTTGCGTTTTAAATTTATTTCAGCCTTTTTAAAATTACAGGCAATTATAATTCTTTTCGAGGAAGATTTTGCTTTGCTTATCTGTACAGCAAAACTCAGTAACTTTCACTAACTATAAGAAAACGAGTATGTCGTTATATGTATTCTTGAATAATTATTAGAAACCCTAGTAACACAGATTCTTGCACAATATTAGACATTATATGATATTAAACAATATTCTCCAATATTAAACTTATGCGAATATTGATGAATGTCATACAATATTGTACAATACCTGTGTGGTACTAGGGAACAGTAAGTCTGAAAAATGGGTACATTGTGGTTGGAAAAAGATATTTAAAATACAAATATGGCAATTATTACTTATGATGATTTCTAACTATAATGGAATCGCTTGACTAGACGTTAAAATGATATGAAATTTTTGTAAATGATTTTTATTGCCTGTTGTGTTCAATTGTTCTTGTACTTGGTGCAGTGGTGGGGGATCTTTATCCTGTAATCACATGAACCGATACCAGTATGTAATGGATAAGGAATACAAGTATGCAGAAATATGGTATCGCAATAAAAGTGCAAGTATACTACTAGATTTCTGACGAACGAATGAACTGAAGTAGTTTTCTTAAAAATAAAACAACAAAATTTTCAATAATGACTTCCTGTTATTTCATCTAAAGGTAAAATAATATACCATTCCTTTTTTTAATGTGATAATTCCTCTTGATTCCGCCTGCAGTTAATTTCATCTTATTCTTGAAATCCGATATCAGACTGTGTTCTTTGACAATTGCTTCATAAAAAATGATGAAATAAAAGATTTTTATTTCTAAATTATCTTCAATACTTTTAATATTTGTAATTTAAAATTATTTTTAATTCGTTTCTTATTATAATTTTTATTTAAAAAACTATTTCTTCTTAATATTATTTGCACTTAAGAAATGCCATGCTTTGAATTTATTAATTTATCAAATAAAATTTTAAAAATTGTTGCTCAAATTGCTATTAATTAAATAAAAAATAATAATTTTACCGTATTCAAAGAAATTTATAGCATAAAGAAAAATAGAAAATTATATCTTAAGAAATTGCTTTAAAATATCGATACTTTTTTTTATTTATTGTCAACAATTATTTCAATGGAACATTTCTTCCAATGTTATTCTGAATCATTTTTCATTCAATAAAGATTTCATAAAAATGAGGGTCTCTTCTATTGTTACTTTATGTTTATTCATCACTTTAGATCGTTAGACTTTTTAAGATATTGTAAATATTGATATCAGTTTAAATCTTTAGAATAAAAATAATAAAGAAATAAATATTTCTTTACTATTCAAATATTGAAATATATTATTGAATACATTTAATGAATAAAGGTTGGTAAAAACGAAATTAAAAGTTCTTTAAAGAAATTATAATAAAGCAATTTATTTTATAAAGACAGCTTACAAAAGCAAATAAAAGACTATAAAGAAGAACGTGAAAAAAATCAGTTTTACAATAGCATCCAAGTTGAATGGGATTTCAATCATGAAAGAAAATTCTTATTTAAAATAAGAGTAATTGTTGTAAAAAAATTCAATTTTATACCTAATTCCTTAAGGCACTGAAACTTTGTAAAGATATTTTCAAAAAAAAAAAAGAAAGATGGGAAATATAAGTTATATTTCAATATTTTCAAAACCAATCCTTAAGCCATACTTTCATGTTTTCATGAAAAATGTAAATTAAAATTTGAAACCAAATGTTGAAGATTTAAAAAAAATATATTAGAATTAAAAAATAATTTAAAATAATTTTTAAGTGATTATATCGCTTTAAGTTATAAGAAGTAATTTTCCTATTTATGTTCAAGACATTTTTTTGCTGTATTTGAGAAACTTGCCTAAAGAAATTTTGGTTTTCTAAACTAACATTTTCATGTAATAAAAATGTTGTTATTGTTTTCTTTGTTAAGGCAACACAACAACAACTGGAGTAATATTTTTTGATGGTTTTCTGCAATAAAAGGTGTGTTTTTCTTTGATGTAAAAATGTTCTTTGATGTGTGGTGTAATTTCAGATATTTTTTATTAAACATTCTTCTTAATGTATATATTTTTTTTTATTTCTGAAAAGTGTGTAATTAGATGACGCAGGATATTTGTTTTAAAATTTAGATTAAAAAATGCATTGAAATTTATGATTTTTAACTAACTGGAAAGTATCTCTTTTCTTTGCTATAATTATAAAATTTCTCACCACATAAAATTTACTGAATTTATTCAATTACATTTAAAAAAATTCGAATATTTAGGTCTTTATAAAATGTTTCATAATTCTTCCTTAAAATTTTAGGATTTTGTACTATGCCTTTTTTCAGTATCATTTCTGATGATGAGAGTACATTTAGAATGAAAAACAAATTCAAATATTAATTTGAATAACTTATAATTAAGAAAATTAAAGAAATTAAGAATTTTACTGGGTAATGGTTCATACAAAATAATGCATACAATGCAACATTTTATTTTCGTCATTTTTATTTTTCAATTTGTCAATAAGGCACTTCTAAATATATTCAGGCGAGCATTTTTATTGATACTTGGGACAAAGTGTAACAGGCGATAAAAAAATATTACGTTTGACATAAATATCAAATCTCCAAAGTTGAATTTCCAACATTCCGACATTTGGAAAAATATATCGCAAAAAAGTTTGTTGCTTTTATGGCTTTGCATTTTTAAATTATTTCCATATAGTGTAGCAAGCACTTTGATAACTGTCACATCAAAGTTTTTTGGCATTGAATGACATTTAAGATGACAATTTCATACTCCAGTTCCGTTTCCTGTTATGGACATACAAACCGCATTTCAGAATACATTATTTCAAATTCAAAACATAAAATTCCGTTCCCTGTTGCATTATCAGCATTTAATAATAAAACCTTTTTGCGATACTGAAGAAAATATCAAGAAAACTTCATTGTAAAAGAATATTGGCAAATATTCTTTTAAAAAACGTTTATTCGAAAATTATATTTCTTCCTTTATATCCCTCTTTAATAAATGCCGAAAATACTTAAATTTCGTCATTATCTTAATTTATTAAAGTTTCGAAAATTATTATGCATACTGATGAAGTAATGGTTTTATTTAACCATCATGGATATGAAAATAAGAAGATAGAAATGCCAACTATTGATTGTTCAGGTTTAAGTTTAAAGTATTTGATTATTGAATATAGGATAATGAATTTTCGAATCATATTAATTTTATTATATAAATTTAAGTAAACCGTACACAGTCATTTTAACAGTACCAATTTTATGAGTGGGGTAATATCTAAGTAGAAAGTCTTTACGTAAGTATTTTTCCTGTCAATGACTTAATATTTCTACAAGTACAATCTTAATCACATTTTAAATGGGGTAAGATCTAAGTGAAAGTGAAATGAAATGGGATGGCATATTTAACAGGTCAAACCATTGGTTTTATTCTTAACCAACATTTTTCAAAAACTGTTCAATATACGTGAAACCTTTTAGTAATGTTCAAGTCGCTGTAGTTCGTTATGGCTACTGAAAGTTTTCGTCGTTTTCTCCAAACCAAGAACACAGGAGCCACTACATAAACTACTTCCCTATAATCGAGTTAAATTGGATTGTCCCTCCAAAATTCTGATTGCTGCCTTATTAAGGAGAAAGTGTGTTATAAGGGGGGAATACGTCATAGTCCTACATTGTATTCTGTTGAGATCACTCAAAGCGGAAGGGCATTTCACCTTGCCAGGTAAAGCGAGCAGGCATTTAAGGTTGAATCAGCTTTTCCCCTCTAGTGAGCTAAGACGTCGGACAAATTATAGCTCATTTTCACTCTGTCATAAGACATTACTTGCCTTTTTGAAGATTTCTGAATTCATGGAAATGATCTAGCAAATTTGGATTATAGAAAACATGTAACCACATTGACAACAATTCGGAATTGAAACACTCAAATGTCATTTCAATTTCTTTTAAGGAATCTTTGATCAACAATTTGAATAACATATAACCTATCTTTTATCAAGAATTCTGAATTCAACTTGGGGTTTTAAATATGAAGTAAAGAAAGACCCCTGGATTTATATAAGACTTAAGAGACATCTTTGGAAACAATCAAAATTATATATTTGCATGCACTATTTTTATTTCTCTTCAAGCACAGGAACTCTAAAATTTGGGTGTACGGCTTTTGGGTGTATATGTAAATTTTGGGTGTATATTATAACTGAATTTTTCACAGAAAATTCGCGTTGTACTAGAGATTATAGATATAATCAATATTTATGAATGCAGTCAAAATTTCGTTCTAGTTTAATCGGTTTTTAAAAATGTCTATATATTTCAGGTGTATTCTAAGTCATATTAAAATATTTTTTGCGAGATTCTTCACCAAATAAACACATAAAAATCTATTGTTTGCCAAATGCATTATACAGGGTAAGTCAAAATGAATATAGCGATTACAAACGGCTATAACTATTTAATGAAAAAAGATATATCGATAAGATTTACACAGAATGTAGACGGAACTTCAAAATTTATTAACGTAAAGCGCACGTGCAGCCAAGCGGATGCCTGCGCATGCGCGAAATCGAACTTCGCAACGACAAGAAACCTGTTCAGCGCGGCGTCTCATTAGTGGAAATGGCTAGTCCCGTGCAGAAAGCATTCTCTGTGTTGGAATTTCACAGTTGCCGTTCTGTTATTACAGTGCAGAGAAAATTTCGTCAGCGGTACAATGAAGAACCTCCAAATGCGAACAACATACGCAGATGGCATCGGATATTTGAGGAAACAGGATGTTTGTGCAAAGGAAAAAGTAGCGGAAGGCCACGTGTTTCATCGGAAAACGTTGAAAAAATTCGCGAAACGTATCAACAAAGCCCACGGAATCGACGTACGAAGATGAACAAATGCTTCAGAATGTATGGCGTGAAATGGAATACCGATTAGATGTTGTCCGTGTGACCAAGGGAAGTCACATAGAACATCTATGACTTCTGTATATAAAATTTTGAAGATTCTTCTACATTCTGTGTAAATCTTATCGATAAATATTTTTTCATTAAATAGTTATAGCCGTTTGTAATCGCTATATTCATTTTGACTTACCCCGTATTAAGGAGTGTAATATCTTTATATTTTTGAAACTGTTTATATGAAATTTATTTATTTATTACGTATTGAAATGGAAATCCTTTCTTTGCCTTGAGATTATAATCTATTTATTCAACAAGCACTTTACCATCTTATGAATAGGACGAATTGTTTTAAAATTTTGTATAGGAAAAGCTTGACGAAAGAAAAGCTGAATTGGGATTGTTTTTCATTTAATCCTTTAATATTTCATTATTTTTGTTAACTACTCTATAACTCGGGAAATGATAAAAAAATAACGTTTTATTCTATTTTTTATTTTGTTTCTTTTAAAGAAAGCTCTGCTCTTCTGTATGAAACATGTAAAAGGTTTATAAGAAATGAAATTTTGTTATTGTCAAGTCCAAGAAAAAAAAACTGACATTAATAATTTCAGTTCTTTTAGTTACAGTGTCATTAGGAATGAATATTAAGAATGTAAATCACCGAAAATGTCTCCATATTTTATTATTTTAATATGTATGCGCTCTTGTTCCGATTAGATATTTGTGCCAAATCTGAAGCAACGAGCTTTCAAAAAATATATTTTAAAATAAATTATTTGAAATATTTTCATTAATTGTACTGTATCATAAAAAATCGTTAATTTTGTATGAAAGATGGTTCAAGATCGTTATTGTTCAACGAAAAGAACGTAATTAAGAATTTATATGCTAGTAAATTCCAATTTCCCCTCAAGGAATATTTAAAGCACCTAAGAACGAAAGAAAAAAAATACTTTAGAAGTTACGTTTCTCCATAAAAAAGATATAATTTTTTAATGAGAAATTCCTATCCATTATTCTTAATTAACTAAGTTTTAATAGTTATAATCGCTTTGCAAATTTCAAAATGATTATAAATTTGGCTGTTACTTTGAAGATAAGTTTATTTTATTAATCATTAAGGGGAATTTTATCATCTTTAGTTACGCATGTTAAAAAAATTCTTATCAAATTTTTAATTTGTGTAAATAAGTAGTCTTTAGACATGTCAGGAAATGTGACGAATAAATTATTCTTTTGAGAAGTCCGAATAATTTTTTAAATGCATTTTATAAATTAAAAATGTAAGCTTATTTTTTTCACCTGAAGTCAAAAAAGTTGTATTTAAGCTCCTATTCTACCAAAAAGCACATATGAGTTAGTAAATATATATCAAATTCCATGTGGTAAATAATATATAATACATGGGTAATGAGGACGATTTGAGATGGGGCTGCCAGTTCAGGCGTCGATTCTGTCATTCTACTAGTTCTCAGAAATAAGAGATCCATTTTAGAGTTGATGCCGAAATGGACTTAAACACAACTGAAATTTTTCAAAATTAAACTCTTCAGTCTTCATTGTTTCGTTTTGTATTAATAAAGAAGATAAATATTTGAATCCCTGAAGGACCGTCCTCATACTTAATCGATCCATAACTTACATGATTTATAATAATGCAAGTTTTAAATCTTGATTTATATGGTATGATTTATAATCATAAATGTTAATTTTTGATCATATATTCATTTACCATATGAATCCCTTTGGAAATTCACATTCTCTATATTATGTTTTGAAATATAATACAAGATATATAAAGGACTAATATAATTCTAAAAATGGATTACATGAAAGTATTTTTTTAAATTATATTTATGATAATGATGAATAAGCACTTTGATATTTATTAAATAAAACAGGTTTTCTCTAGTAATATGCTTCCAAAATATATGGTAAATCATCTAAGAAATGACCTATGTACAGGGTATAATGGGGTAAATAAGCTTTTAAGTGAATCGGAAAGAAAGTAAAATATTTTTGAAATTAAGGAAGTATTAATAAAAAACTCGCATTCAATTGTTATGGTTTCTAAATCTTAAAAAATGACTTTGAAAAAGAAATCGAAAGTAATGACAATGAATTTAATGACATCCTAATGTACCATAGATATATAAAATCAGATATTGCAATTTTAAATTTAATGCATGTATCATTAGTGAAAGTAGATAAAATGGAGAAAATTTCGACTAAATTTAATTTTCTGCCTAAATTATATTTATCTTCGAAGTGAATAGCACCCCTTACAGCAAGAAAAATGTATAAGACTTAAATTTTGCAGACTAGAAAATTTTTTCTATTAATTCTTTTGAATTGAAGATCTATATTTATTTTAAAATCATATGACACAAATGACACAAATATTATTAATGAAAAATTATTTAAATATTCTATGAGTATTAAATTCTTAAATGAAACTTAAATCTGAATTCAAACATTAACATAATGTCCAATAGATAAAAAAAATTAAAAAGTCTCGATAATTATTGACTTTACAATGGAACTTGATCAGTCTGAAATTTTTTAGCATCGGAATGCATTTAATTTTAAAATTAAAATAAAATACATTATTTATAGAGCCCGTAAAATAGATTTGAACTTTATTCTCATAAAAAGGAACAATGCTACAGATTATATTTTTTTTCTTTAAATATCAGAAAATTTCATTATTTTAACATACAACTATTAAAAAAATATAAAAAATGGCTAATTTTTTGAATTTTTAGATCATATAAAGTCGTTTAGATATAATTGTATTTTACAAAACTATCGTGAAAAAGAACTAAAGGCACTAATTTTGAAGCGCATTACCTTCACATGACGATACATAAGTGATAATTTAATTCAGCATAAAGAAATCTGAGTGTCATTCTGTTACGAGCTTGAAAAGCAATTATCGCCTTATTTTACATTATTAGCTTCTGTCAAGCAATTACCATTTTTGAAATGGGACACGTTTACTCAATTACTTTCTCTTTTCGATTTATCGTGTACTAAAAATAAGACTGAAATGGTAATACTTTTTCTTTCACACGTAGAAAGAGACACAACTTGGAAATTTGCCATTTATTTCGTCTGTAGCTTTCACACCAGTAAAACTGATTAAGCCTACACTATTTCAAGCTCGGTATTTTTAGAGTTTCAGCGAATAGCAATTTTTAGGAACTGCTTTAACTTCGATGGAAATTCGATGTAAGTCGCAATCAAAATAGAAATGTTTATACTTATAAGGAAATAAATAGCTGTTCATTTCAGGACAGTATATTAATTATATAAGTACATATGGTTGGATTTAATGTACATCAAACTGATTCTTTCTAGTTTGAAATGTATCGAAATTTAATAAAAGGCCGATGAAATTGAATGCTAATATTTAATAATATACTAATGCTAATTACTTAATAATATAGTGTACGTAGAAAAATCTTTTATTAATTCGATATATATTATCTTCATTAATTTCAAAACATCTTTTAAAACCTTATTAGCTATAAATTTTTAAAAATGGCATTAGAATATATTATTATTTTTTTTAAAAAAACCATGTTGTTGGATGTATAAGTATTAGACCGTCGATCCACCAACAACGCGCAAAACACGCCATATTTCATTTTGGTGACCAAAATTCTTAATGCTTTTAAATACATGGTAAGCTAATTTTGGCGCGCAGGCGATAGATTTTTTTTGATTTGTTGAAAATGATCGATGGCTTAATACGTTAGCACCTGTTGTTGTTAATAGTACAGTAATATTTTTACAGTTATTCATAAGCTTAAAAAAATTGTACCAACTTGAAGCTAATTATTAGAAAAATAGTAGATATTATACTAATGTAAGCATATTTGTTTTGTACGCTGCCTTCAAAACTATCATTATTATTGAATTAATCCATTAGCATCTGCTAATAATAAAGGAGAATACGTGTTTGTGTCTCTGTGTATACGTTGATGCTCTAGATGCTTTCTTTGACCAAGAGTTATTAAACTTACCAGATATGCATTTGGAAAGTGAAAATATGCAATTCGGTGTAAGATTTTTCCCGACTTCAAGGAATTAAATATGAAAACAATGCTGACATTTTCCACTATAATTACCGAAAATTTACACACAAAAATAACTTTTACGTTGTCTTAATTATTAATAATTAAGTTATTTTTTCAGTCATTTCAATTTATATACATGAAAGCTGTTTTTATATTTCGGTAATTTTTTAAAAATATTTTTTGTCTAACGGTTTATAATAGATAACATTACCTTCGAAAAATTCTAATCAATTTTAATGTCTCTTAAAATATTTATTCGCTTGGATTTCTGTAGTTGTTTTAAGTTTAGAAAAGAGTCTGCATATTATATATGCATTTTATACGACAAATAAAAAGTTGAATTAACAGTACCATGAAAGTTAAAATATAGTTTCTAATTTTTTAAGTTTTTAATTTTCTAGTTTCTAATTCTTTAATTTTATTTTCTATTTCACTTAAGTAAAGTAAATTCCAGAAATAAAAAGCAAACTATTATTACATTATATTCGAAACACATTGAATTTATTATTTTTATTTCCAGATAAAATATATGAATTTAAAGTATTTGGGACAAATTGAAAATATAAGTTCTTGAAAACACGTCCTACGTCTGGGTATATATAATGAGAATTTTGATTCTTTTTAACAAGGAATTGGTAATGTAGAGAATAGATTTGGAATGATTTATTTTCTGTTTAAAAAATAAGATTGCTTTAATCGACAACGTTCTATGTGACAGAATATAGAGCAATACACGAGCATTTGCAGGATTAAAAAAATCAAGAAACTTCTACAGATAAATTCTGTTATTGTAGTTAGAGATAAATTCGTGATTTCTGGGACTCGTAAGAGGAATTAGGAAAGAGTCTAATAAGATTTTAATAAGTCTAATAAGATAATTTATTTTGAAGTAATATAAGTATCAAAAAACCAATTAAATTCTTCTTAAAATAAGAGTCATACTAAATAGAATTATTAGTTTTCAGCTACTAATTTTAATGTGCTTTTATCAACTTTAATAGAAAGAAATATCAAGTCTTAACATCAAATTCCTGATATTTTAAAATCAATCATCTGGTAAATACATCGCAAGCCTGAAAATTATGCATATTTCTAAATATTTAATATTTTCTTCTCATATATCATAATATTTAATAATCATTTTTCATATTAGCTTGGGAAAAAAGAAATTCATTATTATTTTACAGCTATTTGCCGAGAAAATAATGGATTTCTTTCCATTATTTTCCATTTATTTCCATATGGAATTTTTGAAAATAAGGGAAAAAGGAATGCATTATTTTCTGGGTAGATGGCTGTAAAATAATAATGGATTACTTCTTCCCCAAACTAATAAATGTGCATTTGATATCTATTTTAAATAAAACTAGAGATAGAATGAATCTAAATGAATCCAAATTGACGTTATTATGTAGTAATATGACGTTAAATGAGATTTCATGAAATAATTTTGTGAAAAATAATATTTCGGAATAGTTGGAATACACTTTAAAGTATATTCTGAATAAATAATTCTATAAAACTATATTCTATAAAAAGATTTCTGAAAAACAATACGTGACGTAAATAATGTAATCAGTAAAAGATTTTCTGTAGTAACTTATAAAATATTTTCTTAACATCCCAATATAGATTCAATTTAATTCTTTATGATTATCGGAACGGACACATTTAATTCCTAGGAACTCATAATCTAGGGAACACATTAGGGTAATTATCGATTATCTAATAAATGAGGCTGTTTAATTATTACATTTTGAAAAAATACAGTGTTTAATGACTAGGAATTAAAAAAAAATGATTAGCCGGCTCAGATTATTTTAACCCTTTGCACTCGGAAAAGTAATTCGATGCATAATTCAATAAACAAGGGATTGTTTATTTCTCCAAATGTTTGAGTGTGTGTGTTTAAAATTGCATTTCTCCTTTTTACCATTCTGTAGGTAATTTCAGTAATCAAAATTGAAAAACAAAAATAACATCAAAATAATGCACCGTCTTGAATGGTGCCCAAGAGGCGTCATCGAGTGCAAAAGGTTAAATAGAAAAAAAAATTATAATGTTTTCAGATTTGCAATGACCCCTTTTCATCCTAATTATTGGAAACAAATTTAATTAAAACTAATATTTACCCGATTTTTTTAATTAATTCAACCTTTGCAATCTAATTTAGACTTTGTTTTATCTGGATTTTTCAATTTCAAAATTTTTATCGTTAGTATATCTGTTATCAAATTAACAAAAGAACTTATGCAGTACTTCAGCTAAATAATAATTATACTTGTGTTTTATGGGCTTCACTCTTCGTTTCAACATCTACTGAAACTATAATTTAAATTGGTAGTTTCATATTAAATAGTATCTTGATAAATTATGTTGATTCTCTAAAACATTGCAGACTTTTCAGGTTGTTCTTTAAATCTTAATTCTGTATATCCTTTTATTTTTATGACAATATACATTAGGAATATAAATGGTGAATATAAATGAAATTAAATATATGGCATGCCGAGAAACAAAAACAAATATTGCTTATTTAAGAAATTTGGCGATATTTTTTTCACCTAAATTAAAACTTAAACGTTTCTTTTTTATATTAAAAAAAACAAATTAATTGACACCCTACCATAAAATATAAATTTTCAAGTTTATTTCTCAGATATAAAATTGGTTTATTTTCACGTAACTCATTTTTTCCCTTTCGAATAAAAGAAAAACGCAATATCTCTGAAGTTGTTATATATAAGGCAAGAGCAGCAACCTGAACAGAAATTCTATGTTCAGGTTGCAGAATAAAATTTGAGACTAAACAAAATCGCATAGTCGTTTCGAGTTACACCCTTTCTCCATCTTAGTTTTATACTTATTACTTGATATACGACAAGGAATATTTCATGATTCTTTTTATTATTATTTTTATTCTCAAATATAAATTCGTTGAAAGAACTATAACATCGATTGGGTAAGAAGATCAAACTTTTATCGTTAAATATTTCAAAACTTTTATTAAATGCCAGCTTAAGAAGGTTTATATCAATCAGAATATATAGCACATAAAAATCGTCAATTGTTTGCATTTTTATTGCATTGTTATAAAAAATATCATTATAACAATGCAAGTTAAACAATAGGAACCTCAATAACCTGTTGAATACATCTTAAAAAACAAACTAAACAAGATTCATTTTTTTAATTATACAACGCATAATTCTTAAAGAATTTGTAGGAGTTAAATAAAAGCATAATGTGGATTGAAAAAAACCAAAGCGCTATTGAATAAATTAAAGAAAAATATATTTCTTTAAGAAATATGAATGCATTTTTTCAATAAAAATTTGCTTTAGTATATGGATCTTATGCATATTCATGAGAAAGAAAACATTGTTGATGAACGGATATATCAATCATCAATAGCCTCGTGAAAAATATAAGATGAAGTTATATTTGTTGGGATATTATTTCTGCTGAAAGTAATTTTAAAAAATTGTAATATCAATTGCAAATTAGTATAAGTTTCAATTCTTAGAGAAAGTTTTTCAGAGCTTAAGGGCACAATGAATGAAAATGAAATTCAACGAAATAAAATAAAAATTCATTAAAACTGCGAATTGTTTAATTTGGTCCTTTATGAATAGTTAGATTGCGAGCTAATATTTGTAAAAAGAATTTTCTTGTTTTGTATTCGTTAGCTCAATATAAGTTTTTATTTTTATATTTTTTTTATAAATAGGATCCAAATAGTTCTATGCAATTCTATATAAACATAAGACAAAACTTTTCATGAATAAATTATTTATGAGGCTTAGAAATTTTTTTTCATTAAAGACTCTCTAAAGTGACTATTTTTTGAATTTTTTTTAAATTAGAAAAAAATATATTTATGTTATGTTTTAATGCACATGGAACTATTTGATGTTTTATATTAATTTAATAATGTTTTCTTTTTCTTTTATCTAATTTGATTCAAAAAGTTACTGATGAATTTTGATTAATTTTATCAGTGCATTACACTGATAGAATAAAATTGCAAAAAAACATTAAAAAACTAATATACGTAATATACATAATATACGTTCATATTGACAATTATTTTCAGCAAAGTAACAAAAATTTGTTTTAAATCATTTTGATAAACATTATATCTCAAAATGTTTATATTAATACCAAATTATAAAATATTTTTCGTTTCGCATGTGATTAAAAGCGTCTCTGGTTACAAAAGATTAGATACTAAAATTGAAATATTTGAAATAAAATAATAGTTATCTTCAATACAGTTTTTTGGCCTCTCACTATGCATTATGAAATGAAAGAAAACTGAAATACTTTCAGAACAACCCATCCCTATTTACTAAAAACGTAAAAAGAATAAAGGAAATATTTATCTGCCTAATAGGTGATCTTCAATCCTCAATTGCAAGTGAAGGTAATTTTCTTAAAATTATGGGCATACAGAATATGATACCCAAGAAGCACATTATTTTGCACAATATTGTAAAATATTGTACGATTTTATATTATTTTATATTTTACAATATTAATATTGGGTACTTACGTATTAAGTCATAATTTATATTAAAAATATAATTTAAATAATAAAATTTAGATAACTGAAATAATTTAATGTAAAATTCTCTGGATACGAAGTTATCTTTCTCTGTTCTCGAATCCAGTATTATTTTACACACATTCCAATTTTAAATTATTTTTAAATCAAATAGATTAAAACAAAATTTATATAAGATGCACAGCAATAATAAATATTTTTTCGTGTGCGTATTTCACGACCACTGGTAAAGAATTCCCAAAAATAAAAGAAACTGATATATCTGTCGGAATTAAGTCTAGAACAGAGCAAAAATTCTTTTCCATTGTCCAATTTATTGAAAACCGAAAGTTAAAAGGAAAATGAAATATTTTTTAACCTCTCCACATATTTCTTCACGTCTACGCAGATTACCTCTCCTGCTTGATATTATAGTACTTTCGGTAAATCAATGTTTAGTTATGTAGAGTTTGAAGCATAGTTGAAAGGAATTCTTGCGAAGGTCAAAACAAATAGAATTAATCCAAACTTTCATGAAAACTTATTGAAAGACGGAAATCTTGTCCATTGGAAAAAGAGAATGGCCTCTTGTTTTTCGATGTGACTAGAAAAGTAATTTTCAACCGCTGTTTTATTTCTCGTTTTGAAATAAGCCTTCAGATTCATTATTTCAGTTAGGTAAATGGATTTTCAATTTTCTTTGTGGCTATGTTTATAATTACTATTTTTTTTTAAGATTTCTGAAGAATAAGTAAAAATAAATTTATTTTCATGAGACTTATTGCTTATGGAAAGTTAATTTAAGCGTGCAACAGAAGAAATAGCGAAATAGGTTGAGATTCATGGTGTAAATACTAAACTAAAATGTAACCAAATTTTCATTAACATTGATTAAATCAACTACTTTTTTACAAATAGCTATCAAACTTTTTAAAAAACTCCTGGAGTGGGTGGAGACCACAAAACACTTTCGCAATATTTAATGAGTTGAATTTGCTGTTTTATAGCACAAAAGCCATTTTTGGGCAAGCTTTGCCCCATACTCGAGTTTAAAACATCTGTATCAATTTATAATAAAATTAAGGAATGGAATGATTACTAAATCCAAATGTCTAAAAGTTTAATCTACGAGTTATGAAAAAGCGTAACATTGATGTAAGGTATAGTACTCATCTAAAAAGTGCATTTAATATTTATATACGATTATAAAAACAATATTTTTTAAAAAAAAAACTAATACCAACCAGCGGGGTTTTGGCCAGCAACTCGTCCAATTCAGGATGAGATTCCTGAAAACAAGCAAGACGTTGGATAGAAAATCGCGGACACACCGCAAGGATGTGTAAGACAGACATAGGGATGTTACACATTGAGAAAAATGGTGCTGGGGACCCAACAACAAGTGCTGGTGGGTGAATCGAGTGTACCCAACCCTCAACCTAGTTAAAATTATTTCTAGTTTTCTGCTGAGTAAAGTTGGCCAGAAATCTATAGTTGGGTTGAATTGTATGGAGCTTCTTATGGATCTGTGTGTCAAATTCAGTTTGCCGTTTAGAATGCACAAAATATTGGATGCATTATGACGAGTTTAGTTTAGTTATATCAACGTCCCGTTGTAAAGCAACACAATTTCTATTTTAGGATGGACCTCGTAATTTGAATCGATCTCAGATGCCGAGGACGACACTTTAGCTGGAATCTCCCTTTTCACGCCCATGACACCATCTGGAGGACGTTTGTCCTTGACAGATTTAGAAATAAACCACCTTACCCGACGGTTCTTCGGTGGAATTGGGTCTTGAGCCTGAAACTCTGTGGCTCATGAGCCCAGGCCTTACTACCAGGCCACAGACGACCAGAAGGTATTATGTCATCCACTGAGTAAATAGTATCAGATTTGGCCAAAGGCATTAACACGACATGTACTCATATTTTTCTTTTCTTCACATGACTTTTTAATGACCCCGTAATATGGTAATGGAAACCCGATTATACAACTTGGAAGATTTTTTTCTGAAGCAATTAAAATTCAAAATTCGACATAGCACTAAAATTTTTAGTAATATCACCTACCAAATACAACTCATGAACCAATTCATGATGAATTTTGTACGAAATTTGATATGGATCTGTATGCTAAACCTAATATTTATCTACTTCTCTACGTTTCTTTGTTAACATTCTCCCTTGCGCTCAAACTGACGTACTATTAAATTTCCTCAGAAAGGATTTAGCACATATTCAGATGCAACTGTGTTAATATGCGTTAAATTTCTGGTTATTAAATTTCATTCAACCAATTTTGTTTTTATGACATTGTATTGTTACAAGTGGGCAAGCGGCACGGAAACGCGCCAAAGATCGCGACGTTTGGCAAGGAGCCTCGCGCCAGCTTGATTGGTTTGGCGAAAGGAACAGTCTAGTAGCCGCTGGATTGCGCGCGATGTTTTAAGAAGTTTCACGAGTTTCGGGGCACGCGCTTCCTCGGCTATATAAGGGACGAGTAGCCGGAGGGAGTGAGTGAGTTGAGAGGTTTTTTTTCTCCCGGGAGAAAAGCGTCTCGCTGGACTAGAGGATTAGCGAGTTGTGCTTACGTTTGCTTTCAACATTGTATTATTGAGCTCGCTGCGATTTACTGTTGCTGTGCTATACGAAAGCTGTTTTGCAGTCTGTTTTTATCGTGAAAAAGACTTGCATTTACGCTGTAATTCACTGTTGACTGCTGGATTGTACTTATCTGAACTTTTTACTCTATCAATTATCCTGTAAATAACTGTAAATAGCTGTGGATAAATTTGTTTGTGCTGTCCTCGAGTAAAGTCCATTCAATCCGGACCCGTTACGCTAAAAACGTTACAGTATTTAAAGAAAAAAAATAAAGATAATAAAAAACGAGCTTCTTGAACTAAAGGAGATCTGAAACTTATACATTAATCGAAATCTCTTAGTAGCTATTTTTATCATCATAATTTCTCTTTGTACACGAGCAATTAAAAATGAACCCCTTCAGAATTATCTTACCTCGAGGGTAATATATCAGAAATATTAAAAAAACCATTAACAAAATCATTTTAATAAAATATTCGATTTCTGAAACAAATTATGTTAATCATAAAAAAACATTAAATAACAATCGCATGAATCAAACTCTCTCGTTAATACTGTTTAAGTAAGCATTTAGAGGTTTTAATAAATATGATACATTAATCTGTTTAGAAAAGTTTCTTTCATCTCTCCACACCATTTGAGCCTTATCTTTCAGATCAATGAATCATTACTATTTAGATGCGCAATCTTACTAATGATGTTTAACGATTCTGGTATTATTTCATTTTCCCGACAGCTATCGATTTTCCCCGAAGAATTTCAGAAACATACGACAAGCATTCTCCAAGAAAGAGCAATAAATACTTCGAGTTTTTTCTCCGTGTTAAGCGTACCTTAAACATTTGAAATTAACCCAATTAATATTCATCTTTTTTTTCAATTCCTGCTATTAGCTCACCCTCTCCTTATCTATCGTTCAAATTTTCGGTCTTAAAAAAATACTTTTTATTATCCAATCAAATTAAAGTAAAATTTTTTTAACTTGAAGTGGAGGAAATATTTTAAACTTGTAGTTTGATGTTAATACAGATTTTTACAAATATTCATTCATTATTTTTTATTAATTAAAAACTAACTTTATCGCCAAAAAATCTTCATTTCCCCGCCATGAAATAAGTAACGAATTCAGTTTGTTTTTCCTCAAACTAATGAGGTTAGGTTTAACATCTTTTCGACAGATCATTTTAAAAGGATTTTTTTTATTTTCATTGCGCAAGATGCAATTAAAATTAAACTTTGTGAATAAATCGATTTTTCAGGTTCATTTTGAAATACTTTCGAATTAATACAGAATAAAGAAAATTAAAAATGTCTAATCTGTATTGTATTATCTGTTTAGTATTATATGTGAGGATCATATAGAAAGATATGGTCTCTTCTAAATAAACCAAAAATAATAATAAAAATATTATATATATTTTTAAATTTTGGTAAAATATTTTTTTGCCTTCAGAACGGAATCAAAAACCTTTTTATTCGGTACAACAGCTAACTTCTAAGATTTACCATTTGCTTTTTTACTGAAAATTCGGATCAAAAATAGTAAAACGCTTCAATCATGCATTTTAAACAAATTTATTACCAAAATTGGTTTTCATGAACATAGGTGATTAATTATTCTTCACATTATTGAACTAGGTTAAAACTTATATTATTATAGGAAAGGGATGCCAGATATATTTTGTATAAAAATATCAGGCAAAGCTAAAAAAAGTGTGTGTTAAATTTATTATTGAAATGCGTTAAAGACTGAAGTGAACTGTGAAACTTGAAATGTAAAATTCTAAATATCATTTAATTAAATATACCGTATTGTTTTAAGTTTTGTTTTTACCTGTTATGCCCTTAAAATGCTATGCGTCTCACGTTTAAAAAATGCGGCGCATTTAATTTTGTAATAGAAAACTGGGAAAAAAGTTTAAAATAAAAACTTTCTAACTGTTCAGTAGAATTTAATTTTGAGTAAATATAAAGTTTCGATGATAGTTTTATTATTTATTTATAAACATTTTAGGTGTGACAAAACCTTCAAAGCTTTTATTTAAACATTTTATTTAAAAAATTATTACCACCGCCATTTATTCAAAAATATTGTAGTAACTTGAATTGGTTGGTTGGTTTGATTTTAATGGCGCAAGAGCCAAAAATAGGCTATACTGCACTAAAAATAGGCTATACTGCACTATGGTAGCTTGGGATAACTTGACTAAGCTTATGAAATTGTTGTGGTAGCGCATAGGACTAGGCCCGAAATCCCAATCTTATGGTTAGTTGCCGAGTAACATGTCCGTTGGGCCAAAAGTGCACTTCAGTCCGAGGGATGCTATCTGGCTTATATAGAATTCACCACATACTCTCCCACAAGTGAGTCGGTAGTTAGATGAACGATACAATTGTTCCAAGCTTACGACGAGAACGTGTGTGAATTTATTGCGAGTGATGTTAGCTGCCGTATTTAATGAGCTTCGTGGCATTTTTGTTGCCGAAGATTGGCATTTTGTTTTGATAGATGGCGTTACAACAGCAGCAAGAAATTGCATACGAAGATTGTTGGTTCAAGGTCACCAGATTCACCATTGATAGTGCTAGGCCCGGACTCCCAATCTCATGATTAGTAACCGAGTAACATGACCATCAAGCAAAAGTGACTCTTCAGATCAAGGGTTGTTATCTGGTTTATACAGCTTTTATCACAAAATAATGAAAGAAAGAACGAAGTAATTTTAATAATATATCTTTTTAAAAATACATATTTTTCGACATTGCGAGTTGCTTTAATAGGACAAGATAAATTATATTTAACACACAAATTTATTCCCCAAACTAACATTTTCAGGTAATTTCAGAAACTCCTTTTTTTTCTTTATTTAATGGAATATCCGCGAGTCAATAATTTATATACCAATTTCTTCATACAGACCGAATATTTCAAACTATGTCCCAACCATATGTGTAAATGCCCAGGTCAAAGGAAATATCGATGCAGTTGTGGAAGGGGATGACATTCGGTTAAGGAGCTAGTTTATTAAAACAGTTATACATTGTAATAATGAACCTCTTTTCTGCATTCGAAGTCATAAGTAAAATTAGGGAAATTAGAGATTCAGGTATCCTACAGGTACTTTGCTTCAGAAAATGTATGATCTCTAGAATTTTACTTTCTTGGTTAATGCCAAAATTGTGTCTTAAATATAGATCAACGAAGAAACAAAAATGAAATTTTCATAATTATTTGAAACATTAGAATTCTACCAATATTTAGAATTGGAAAAACTAAATTATAAGAGATTTTACTTCTTCGTGCATGAGAATATCTATTTCTTTTGGAGTAACTGCAAAAGGTAAAATTATGTTCAAAAGTTTACTTTTATAGAATATTTCGTTTAGCGTAATGTTTACAAAGCTTTGATTTTAAACTTTTTTTTACATATTTTCTCATGTTGAATTGCAAAAAGAGAATTGTCATGTTTTTACTAATAAAACATGAAACATTAAGATATTTCTAATATTTAAGTAAATGGAATTTGTAATTTCAGATTTCAAATTTGACAGTTTATTTAAAATAATTCAACTTACACTTGAGTAAAAAATTATTGATAGATTTCTGTACCTAAGCACCATAGAGTTGTAGTAGTCACGTCCTAAACTTACAGAAAGAAGAAAATAAACTAGAGGTTGAATGTCTTCCTGTTACTGTAAAATAAACTTTTATTTTTAAAACCAATTCGATTTTTATGTAAATTATTCGATCATTTGTGTTTGGTATAACTTTTGATTTCATTTAAATAAACCCAGCTTCAAATTAATAAGAGCATTCTAAATGAAACTGAAATGAAATTAATTTGCTCGGCTTGTTTTCGAAGCTACGCGTAAATTATGGAACAGCCTATTAATAAATAATCCAAAATCTCTTTGCGCATCAAAAGGATCTATTAATGACATCTGCTTGTTACTTCAAAATTCCTTCTTTGACGCTCGTTCTTTTAGGCCGTCAAAAGACTTGCCGTGTTCTCTTTCCCCCTTTTTCATAGGATTGCTGCATGTGTACAAACCCTTTCCAGTACTTTCCTGCTTTGTCCCCAGAATCCCGTAAAACGACGGAGTGAGAATTCATTGTTTTTGCGAAGAAATCTTTTGGTTTCACACAGGTATTGATTTTTCTTATCCCCCCTTCATTTATTTCTTTTGTTTATCCATTTCAAATCATCGGGACAGCTAAACAATGAGTCCAGGAAAGAAATCGTTCATTATTTCTACCGTACTTTCAAATTATTTAATTTTCAAATTTATTATTTTTATTCATTCATTCATTCATTGTCAAAATAAGACTGTCATATCGAAACAGTTTTAAAATTCATGAATTCAGTTATTTTAAAAACTGTTTCGATCTGACATTTTTAAATTCAATTCTTCGAAGCAATTTCTTCAAATTTTAAAGAATTCAATAATTATTCTCATTAATATTTAAAAAGTATAGCATAACGCCAAAAAAATACACTACAGTCATATCATATCACTAAAGAATTTTTCGCATATCGTTAATAAATGTTAAAATTAATTTAACGTTATTTTGAGCCGCTGTCAGTTGACGAGGACGACAACTGAGTTAGCATCTTCCTCTGAACACCACATCGCACCAGCGGGAGGACGTTTGGCCCTGATGGATTTATAACGGGCTAAAGACACCCTCACACGATGGTTCTTCGGTGGAATGGGGTCTCCAACCTGAGACCCTACGGCTCACGAGCCGATACTTTCCCACCAGGCCATAGCGGTCCATAATTATATTCAAGGATTATCTTTAATGTTTAAGAGGCTCAAAATAATAGGTTAATTATAAAACCTAATAATTACCGAATTTGCTTTTATTAGACTTCATTTTAATAATCACCATTTTCTCCATCTAATAGTGATGTAGAAACGATGAGTAATTTCATGCAAAGAATTAATATGAAATGTTCTGCACTGATACTTCTACGTTATTGAGGCAATATAGAATATTATATAATTCTGTTTCGTTAGTCATTACGTGAAAAATAATTGATTGGAAAACATCAGTATATTCAATAGCACAATGTTTCGCCCTGGCATGCAGCATTCCATAGCAGTTCTTTGCACAGTTTTTTCATCCTTGTATTTGTTCCTACATTTTAATTTGCGATTTTAGTGCTCGTAAGTGTTTTATTGTAAATATCCTTATGTTCCGGAGGACGATACAAATTGAACATCACAGCGTATCTTCACAGAATTAAATCTCGTTTTTTATTAAGCTTTAAAAATTATAGATACATTGTTCGCATGCGTTCATTCTGGGAGAGGTTTTATCATCTTTTGAATCAGCTTATTATCATCACCCTTCCATTCCAGTTTGAAACATCATCACTGAGAACTTTTATCTAACAATTTTATTTTGATTTTCATGTCATTCCGTAGTATAATGCCCGATATCCTCAAACGTTTTACAGACAGATTTTCGGATATTATACTACAATGATAACATTTTTAATTTAATGAATACTTAAATTTAAAATGTTGAAATAGTATTCATTTGAATATTAAACAGAATTGCAGCCTACAATAATTTTATTATTATAGTTAAATTTTTTTATTTAAGTTACTAACACTAATAATACTTTTTCAAACTAACATTAAATATTATGAGTAATAAATTGGATTTACAAATGCTGCGAAAGCATGTTTTTTCAGAAAGTATGTGAAAAATATGTGACTGAATTTTAAATAAAGATAATTTTTAAATCATTTTCAATATATCTGTAAGATATTCTCAATTTACAGAAACAGCTAATATGAGGCATTTCAGTCAGTATTCTTTTAAGCGTGCATTTAAAAAAATTTGATCTCTGATTATAAATCCATAATTCAATTCTAATGTGACTTATTTTGCGATTTATATTTCATTTTAAATTAGTTAACCATTTGAGTGCAGTGAAGAGCTATCGCATTTTACTTGTCGTATACCAAGATTGCAGTATTTATTCATTTCCCTTGATTGTGGCTTACAATAACATAAGAATTAAAATAAAATAACATGATAAGTAGAAATGCAGTAGAGCCCTGGATTGAGGTATGGTAGAAAAAATGAATCAATACAAAAAAATATATATACCGCTATGACTTCATTTTTGTTTAAATCCTCATCATATCTATAAGGGAAGAAGATTATTTTTACAAAAAAGATTGTTCATGTACAAAAAAAGTTATTAGAATAATTGGCTCATTTTTTCTACTGTACCAGAATACAAGGTTCTAATACATTACTTCTTACCACTGTGTTTTATTTATTTATTTATTTATTTGTAGAAAAAGTTTAGTTTTATAGTTATGAGAAATTGTTTTCATTTTTGAACTAGTGTTATATTGATAATTACGAATGCCCCTAAAATGCCCCAAGAAGGCTCCAAATAAAGTGAAAAGTTTTCTATAGAAAAATTGCTTGGGCGAAACTTGCGACAGTGTGGTGTATGCAGTAATAAAAATGGTAATGAAATTAAACTATTACAAATTAATTGGCGCTATATGTAAAAAAGGAATTTACGAAATTTATGCAGCAAAACATTTTTGTAATAAGTAAGAATAAAAAATATTTTTGTTGATCAAAATTACTTGGTACAAAATAATTAGTCTTAATTATAACTATCCTTATAGTTTTCCAAAAAAAATTACTACGCATTTCTCTCCGCATTTTTAAAATATATATAAAAAAAAAACCTTTTCAGCACGCAAACGGTTAACACACCAACTTTTATATCCGATTGATAAGGTGATTTAGATCAAAAATGCTTTTAAATACATTTTTCAAGAAGCCTCTTTGAAATTAACTTGCTGTAAAAGTTATGATACAAATTCTTCATGGAGAATAAAAGGGCAGTAAAGAGTCGAATATGTTTTAAAATAAAGAACTGTTAAAACAATTTTGAGAACTAAAAGAAATTTTTTAAAAATGATGAGCTAACTGGAATAGATTTTCTGATTATCTAACACAAATTGCGTCCTAAATGGGCTTTGCCCTGTTAACAATATCTCAAAATTAACTTACGAAATTTGATGTAAAAAATTCACTACTCATGGACATCATTAGAATGCTTTAAAAAATAAGTTATAATTTGTAGTGCATTTTCGATGAAAATGTATGACAACGCCAGATTTTTGGCTTGGTGGTAGCGCGTCTTTCTCGTGTTCTGGGAGTCCCGGGTTCGAGTCCCAATAAGGGTATGGTTGTTAATCTGTTTGCTGTCTGTGATATGTGTGAATGTTTCCTCCTGTAAAAAGCAAGCCAATGTGTATGATAGAGCTTAGTCGGTCCTCTACCTATTTCCAGGTGCTCTGGTCCTTGTGACTAACAGACTGAAATATTTCCCCAACCAGTCATTGATCTGGTCTAGCAGTGCTGGTTAATGGGGTCATGCAACAACAACAACAATGTATGGTAACATTAAGAGCAGATAAAAAGAGCTCCATTCTACAAGCAACAAATCTTCACAAAGACTTGCATAGAAACTAGTCATTAAACAACTGTAGTGTTTCTTCCAAAACTTTCTCATATTTTCTACTATATTCTTTTACCTTACCTTCTGAAGTTAAAATGTGACAATAAACGACAATTACAGTAAAAAAAACTGCATACGAAATTTGACATTTTTGAGTTATCGCGTTTACATGCTTCTGTAAAATTTGCGTGCTGAATTTTGTCTATCCAGCTCGTTTTATTTTTTTAGTTAGCATATTAACTTATAGATTAGACAATCGAACAAATATATTGTGCCAAGCTTTGGGGCTCGTGTGTATTAAAAGTTGTTAAAATAACCCCTGGAAATTCACAAGAAGTGTTTTTTTTATTGTTAAATATCTAGAAGATGCATCAAATTACAGTAATCACAATTCGCAGCAATAATTCAGCTAATATAACATGAAACGGCTTCCAAACACAGAGGTTTCTAATATCTCAGACAGTTAACAGCTTTTGTGCACTGTGGCGAACTTTTATGTATCAACGTGCTATTCTTTCTAAAGAAATGTTAAATGAGATATAGACATGCCATCAAATAATTTTGACTTGTGACTATTGGGAAAAATAATAAAACTAAACACTAACGACTAAAAACTACTTATTTACCACGGAAAAATACACTATATAGAAGTAAAGGTTTCAATTATATGTGTAATTCAAATTAAAGTAACATTATCGTAACTTCTGTTGTTGCAGTTTAGTTGACAAATATAGAATTGTGTTTTGTTACTTTTAGTAGAATGCATGCTGAATCGGAGTCATCCATGAGTTTTTAAGCGAATCTTGAATGTTATTCATCTATGAAAATAAAGACTCGTAGGGATAGGTTGATGAAAATATAATTTAAAAAACATGTGCCAGCTTCTTCAAACAGTTAAATGCGTCTGGATTCGAATTGAATATTTACAAAATTTCGGTATTGGTATTTTTACTTATATTGCTTGTTAATCTTTCTGTTTTGATCCATTCAGAATTTTTCCTTGTTTGAATTAGTGTTTAAATCCCTTTTGAACTGAACTAGAAATTAGTCAATTGCACATCATATTCTTCAATTTCCAATGAATTGATTTGGGACACGTTTAATTGATCAAATGTAGTCGCATACAAATCGTTTTGATCTTTGGGATGCCCAAAACATGGTATGTGTCATTGATTTGCCATCCCTATATTATACGAAGACTTGAGTATATTCTCTACTCTTTAATCATCATGGTCAATCGGAGGGAGGGATTCATACCAAACTTGACATGAAAATGTAGGACTTTTGACAAGGTTCTGGAAGACTCTTGGCTATTTTGCTTAGTAATGATCTTAATGCTTAGATGAATGAGTTTTCCTCAACTATCTATTTTTCACCAAAAGGTCGCTTTTTACTTAGAATTTCGATTTCGCCACAAAATCTGAGTGTTTCAGATATGTCTGAAATATTTAAGGAAGAAAACAAGTATTTACAAAGTTTGTAACAATGTTCTGAATACATATATTTTAAAATTAATTTGAAATTGAAGACCATTTAACCAAATTTCATTTTCCTTGTTTTGAGCATTTTTCATTTCTCTTGTCTATAGAAAAACAATGTCAAAAATGCATTTTTTTACATTCATGGCTGTCTGAAAGGTGGAGATTCATCCAAATATCGTCGAATTTGAAGTTTGTGAGTAAAACTATATTCTCTCTGGAATTCTAGTACAAGAAAATGAAACCGGATCGAAATAAATAACTATTCAGTAACAGAAAAAATGCATTGTCAAATATGAGATTAAAAAGTTCTCCAATAATATTAGTAATAACTCAAATTTATCTGTGGGAATAAGCAGTAACTTTTTGAATGCTCTCACTCAGCATTCAATATCTCGCATCATTTTGAAGCTTTATTTGTTATTTTTAATTGTTAAATATACCTACAAAAAGTCAGATGATGTGGAATATAATTCGGAAAAATATAAATCAAGACAATTTTTTATTTTATATATTGTTTTGGAGCAATGAGTAAGTCATTGCCTTTAGTGACTAAATATGCATCGAAGTACTTTTTCGAGTACAAAGAGTTAATAAAAATTTCAGATCTCATCTCATTGACTTTTGTTATAATACATCATAAAATAATGAAAATAAAATACGAATTTAAAGATTCTCCCCACCAATGTTAATATTTAATCACAACCGATAAATTAGCCATTTTAGAAATTAAAAAATTGGAATATAGATTTTGGAATTTGAATATTCGATAATATCACTAATAGCAGTAAATAGCTCACGTTTTTGACGATTATATTATTTTATAATATAGATGGAGCGTATAAAAATATTTGGTACTTATGAAAATTTGAAAAAGTTTCGATATAAATCCATATCCTTGCATTGAGAGATTTGAGATTATATATGCATACATGCATATACACACACATACATACATACATACATATATACACACACACATACATATACGCACTTATACATATATACATGCACGTACACACACAAGTACACACATATAAAGTGCATTTCTCCAATGCATTAGCAATTCAATAGGTATATATTTTAATTTGGTCACGGATAAAGAGCTAATGGACATATACATGGTAAAGACATAGATAAAATAAGAGACATAAAAATAATTGCTACATTTAAATGATTATATCGCATTTTTATAATGTTTATAAAGTAGCCACAGCACTTTTATAAGCGAAGTACAATGAAATGACTTAGTAAAGAAAACACAGCAGATTAAGAATTTATAACAAGTGCAATGAACTAAACAACAGCACTTTTTATAACAAAATTTAGTTATAATTCAGATGTAAGGAATTTTGAAATCACGTTTTTTTAAAGTGAAATGCACACAGTTCATTGTCACTTCATTTATACGAATGAATATATCCAATAAAACTCTGATTTTCATGAAATTATTTTTTATATTGATGTAATTTTATGTCATTGTAATATAAGTAGAAGAAAGTTGAAAGTATTAGAATTCAGATACATTTATTACGATGATCGAAACCGGATAGTATCGAATGCGATTATTCTGCTTAAAGATTTTATTTGAAGCGTGAATGAATTCCAGCTTTTTCATTTTGAAATACGTGAATGATCATCATAATTTAAATATAAAAATTTCTTTCGTTTTGAGAAATTACTCATGGATCCGGAAAATCCTATCCGATTGCATTCAATCGAGAACGATAAAAATAAAAAGGAAGCATAATGATAAGTTACAGAAAGAAAATTTGTCAGCCAAGAGTAATTTTCGGGTGCATTTCGCATGAGGAATTTATTAGCAAGAAGAATTATTTTACAGTCTGTGGTTTTAAATATAGGAACTGTTTCAATTATACTGTATTATTACACATTGCCAAGTTAATTATTATTGTTTGATTATCACTTAATTAAAGTTTAAATTAAGAAAAATACTACAAAAAATTGAAATTTTAATTAAATTATAAATTGAAATGATTGTATTTTCCATGGTAAAAACCTATAAAAATTACGTAAATTAAAGTTGAAATTTTAATACTTCCAAAATGATCATCAAGATATAAAAAATAATTTTGAGTTCATTAAAGAAAATATAAAGCAGTTTGAATTTATTAAAGTATATTTTACAGAGAATTGTAACTAACAAGGATCGGAATAATCATTAGAAAGAAGTATAAACTGAATAAATTTAGAAAAGAAAAATGTATTACTATACGATGGTTGTTAGGAAGATTTTCTAGTATCATAAATATCATTGAAAATATCTTCCAAAAAGGATTTTTTGGTTTCGTTAAATAAATTCTAATCATTTAAAGACAGAAAAATGTACAGAAAGGTTGATAATAGAATGTTATGAAAATATTAATTACATGATAAGCATATTTTAACCTCCAGCTATTTTAGCTTAATGATTGTCATGCTTATTATGGAAATTAAATAGCCAATTTCATTTCTTTTTATTTGTACGTCGCTTCAAATATCTCATCACTATCATATTGCCATAATTTTTAAATTTCCGAAAGATAATTTCACAAAAATAGGAATTATGAACACATTTAGCCTAAAGTACTTTCATGAATAATAAATCTTGTGCCAACAATGCATGCTCAAATTTCGATATCGAATCTTTAGAATCCTAAGCGAGAAATAAATATTTCATAATTCCTGTGTTTACCAAAATAATATCAAGTCAATACATTTTTTATTTCTTGGTATTACTATCAAATGTTTCGAAACCTTTGTATGAAAATATTTTGAAAATACTGAAATGAAATTAAAGTGTGCTTCATTTTTTAAAACAATTTTCTTATTAATAATTATCTATGATAGCAGAAGTTTCCTTTCATAGATAATTATTAATAAGAAAATTACATTGCATTTAAAAATTACATTGCATTTCATTATTTACATTTGATTTATTTGAATTATTTCTACATTTGGGATTATAATTCAATATTAATGTAATGATAATGTTTATAAAGAGCTTTTGAAGTATGCATAAACATGTTAGTAAAATTTGTTGAAGAGAAAAACTATTACAGGAGCAGATTTGAACAAATGAGTTACTATTTTTCGATAATATAAAATTTCGAGAATTAAATAATTTTCAAACATAATTGCAGGTAGTGAAAATTCTAAAATTAATATTTTCATGTCTTCCCGAATATAAATGTTGTTTTTGGTCTATGACAGATGTCTTACCATAGCTTTCCACTTTTATTCAGTTAATTATTTTTGCTTACAAGAAAGCTTATAATTTTATTTTTGAACCAATTTTTTTTATTTGACATACAATTAAATAATAGTTTTCTTTATTTTTAATACAAACTGTCTTATCAAGTTATTGTACCTTTTATTTGAAATTACATTCTAATCTATGATTCTTTAAGATTTAATTCCAAAACGTGACTAAACTTTGAAAGTTTGGACGATAAAATTTCTTCAGTGACTTTCCAACTTCTGATTTGAAAATTTCATTTTTGGTTAGTTCCGAAATTTCTTTAAAAGATTTAAAGTGATAATTCGTAAATTCATTGGCATTTCAAAAGATTGTTTTAGAAGTTTTTTCGTCTGTTATAGAAAACATTTATTGAATGTTCAAAACAAATTAACTTTTGAAGTATTTAAAAAAATATCAGATAATTGCTTGGTACTGTTTTATCGTTTAGATTATCTTTAAGTCTTTGCATCGGTTAATTCAGAACTAATTCTACATTTTATTATTTTCTAAGTAATAGCAATTTATTTTAAATAAGAACAAGGCAATTCTTAATTACTTTGACTATAAGAATTTTTTTTAAATTAAATTTATATTTTTTGTAACTGAATATTTATTTTCTTTCCCAATATTTAAATTTCTTTCTCAAATTCTTTACACAAAGTTAAGGAAGCAATTACTGCAGAAAATCAATAAAAAATATCACCTTTTATTGATACTTAATCTAGTAGTTTGGATTTTTTTAACAATATGATAAATTTGCTTCTAATGTTAAATTTTTAAGCTTATGCATTCTCACCGTAATTATACTTATAAATTACAATTATAAGAAATTTTTAAATAAAGAAAATTTGAAACTAAATACCATGAGCTCATTTCATTCTCATTCTCAGTTGACATTATAGTTTACATTTACAAGTCGGCAAGATAAAGCGTGATCAAGTTCATATATTCAGATACGTTCATATAATAATTGTAATCAATTAATAGCTAACACTAACCAAACTCCACCTCACTTCGACTCTTAATGGCATCAATTGCTGGTAATGGATCGTTTCTTCAATATTTGAGGAGTCCATTTATAAAGAAAAAAAGGCTTAACATCTATAATTTTGGCGTTCTTCTCCCTTGAAGACATAATGGATCTATTTGAAACGATGAAACAAATACTTGTGGCCCTTTATCTAGATGCAAAAAATTAGCAAACACAATGATTTTATTTGTTAAGAAAATCCACATCAGATGGTCCGTTGGTAGTTAATTATTTGGAGGTGGGGGGAACGGGTGGTGTTACATCTGGCTGGAATGCCAGTTACCTTATGTGGAAAAGGGGAATGGTTACAAATAGTAATATGAATAAACGAAACGTTACTCAGTTGACTCAAATGTTATTTTAATTTATCGAATTTTATATATTTTCAAGCATTAAGATGAGAATCTTCAATAGAATTTTGTCTGTAGTTCTTTGAGATAAAAAATCAAAAATTGATGGAGCGAAAAAATTTTATGTCCTCTTTATGATGACGTGTACCAGAATATATAATAAGTTGAAGATTTTTTTAACAATAAAATAAGCTGTTCTTTTTAAGAGTAATACTTGTATATTATGGCATAGATTAAAAATTGCTTAAAATCTCTATAAATACATATTACTAGTTTTAGAATTATTCAATTTTTTTCGTATTTACTTCTTAGTTAACAAATTTTTATTGAAATAAGCTTTTTTCTTGAATTATGATAAGATTCATAATTAAAAAGAATCGAAATATTTTCTTAAATAATAATTTTACAATATGAATTTACTTTTTTATTTACTAGATTTATACACATGCGCATTTTGATTATGTTAAAACATTTTCTATTTGCCCTTTTTCGTTCCTGAAGCTAAATTATTAAGGGAATGTTTAAGAACAATATATAAAAACAAGTTAATTTAAATATCATGGAACAATGCTTCGGGAGGAAGGATCTCGTTTACATTTTCCATTGAAAGAATGAGATTTCTCACTGAAAATTGGGTAATGTATTCTTGCAATCACAGATGAATTGAAACATAATAGTTACTCTCAATTCTCACTTTATCGATCTTCGCATTGCAATATACATGCAATTTAGAAAAAAAGTGTGTTGATTTCATCAAAACATTAATTCATACTCAAAACTTTTAATTCGATCCTTAACAGACTAAAAAAATTCCTAGAAGTTTAAATC
The DNA here is from genome assembly GCA_026289955.1 of Argiope argentata. Taxonomy (NCBI): domain Eukaryota; kingdom Metazoa; phylum Arthropoda; class Arachnida; order Araneae; family Araneidae; genus Argiope; species Argiope argentata. The sequence goes on from JAOUZG010000273.1 coordinate 2,599,764, forward strand.
TAAGGCCCTTCTAAAATATCTTATCTTTACAGGCGAATTTTTTAATACATAGCTGAAGTTCAAAACTGCTCTATTTTTCGAAACTACCTTCTTTTTACTTCAGGTGTCTGAATTCCTACAGATTCGTATAAAATTAGGGGAAACGATGGCAGATGTCATCCGACGAAAACATTGAGAATTGACTCAACATTTTTGAAAACGATATTTTTTGGAGCCATACTTTTCTGACTATTTCTTTGACTGTTTTCCTTTTGATAAGTCGCGATCGGATATGGATGGTTTTTTCGTGCAAATCTCTTTTTTACAGGCGACACGGATGTTATGCAACCAAAAATCTTGTGAGTAAACGTTCTATGATTCTTTCATTCCATTCTATCCGCCTATTGTAAACAACGATAAAAAAAGAATATAAGCAGAACAATAAACAATGTGTTCCTGTATTCCCCATATTACTTGGTGAGGAGATAAAAATATCGGTAGGAATCAAAAATATAACAAAACAGCGTCCCAGTGGACATAATGCAGAAATCATTATTAAGCACAGTTTATTCTTAAAAAATAGTTCAATAGTTAGAATAATCAGAAATGGTGCTTAAAATTTTCTTTTTTGGCATTTATACTCTTATTCACAATTCAAACTCTGCATAAAAAGTGAATATTTTCAAAAATCCGTGAATGTTTCTCAGATCATAGAAGACAAGAGAATAATCTATTGATTAAATACACACTTAATAATCTAATGTCAATTCGTAAAAACTGCAAACTCGCCCGGAAAAAATCACGAGGTGATCTTAGGAATCATGAAAAGAGATTATATCCAGATTCTCTACCTCCCGATGTCCTGTCTAAATGGTTAAGCATGGAAATTCCATACTGTTTTGGGGTCCCATCTTGTAAAAAACACATTGGATATCGAACATGAGCAGGAACATTGATCTGAAAGGAAGGACCTCATCACGAAAGATAAGACATGCGTTAGAATTCATTCCAGGTGATAAGATGCGTGAGACGGCCAGACACTCCTCCACATTTCGTCCATACATTGACATGAAAGCGGAGCTGTACGGCGCTTGGTGAAACATTTATGGCTCGCATGTGTTGTTGTGAATACTGAACACGCTATCACATATAAAGAACGCTTAATCAGTGAAAAAAACTGAAACTGGGTTGTGCCTATCGAACATCCTTTTTTTAAAGAAACTATTGTTCAAATACAACAGGTAGTATATAATCCACATGAAGTGTTTGGACTCTTAAAAAATAGAAAGGATACAAACCTTCCTGTGTAGAAAAGTGCCAAGAAGTTGAAACATTCGCAGTTGTTGCAATGGAAAACAGTGTTCGACAGATTTTTTTAATTCTGTTATACATGTTTGTGCACCTGTTCGTTGTCCTGCTTCGCAAATCGGAAGGATTAGTTTTCACTAAGTGTTTGACGCATATTACGAAACATTTGATGATTTGGTATTCACCTATTTGAAATATTTTTGTTACAATAACTCACTTCCCATTAGCTGGAATATAAATGAAATTAACCCTTTGCACTCGATAGTACCTCTTGGACACCATTCAAAACATTGCATCATTTTGACGTTTTATTTATTTATTTTTCAGTTTTGACTATTTAAAATACTTACAGAATGACAAATAGACGGAGCAATTCAATTTTAAACACACACACACACACACAAATTTGGAGCAATAAACAAGCCTTGTGTAGTGAATAATTATGCATTGAATTACTTTTCCGAGTGCAAAGGGTTAGTATCAGCAAACTCCGAGTTAGTGCAATTATTCATAAAAATTTCTCTAAGAATACTGCTATAAAAATAAATACGCCAATGCTGACCTAAAACACTGGTTTTTAGTTTGAACTTTTGGCGCAAAAGCTAGTCCGACTAAACAGTGCATTTGGAAAGCTGGTTCACAGCAACCTCCTATCCATTTGAAACCATGCTTTCCTATGCTATTCATGTTTCTCACCTCATCTGCGAGTGTGTACGATACGCGGTGTTCAAAAGCACCATGTCATAAAGACAATCCATATTTAGTTAATATTACACTAAGCAAATTTCTTATCTCAAGTAAATTCTTGAACGAGAAATGTACCATTTACACTCCCTATTTAGCAGTGATTGAAATTTTTTCCCCAAGCATATAAATCAAGAGATGCGATTTCATTACAACATGAACAAATTAAGGAGACCAAGACCCATAAACGTTCAAATGTCTTTACATATCTCTACGTGTTTCTCCAAGATCGTTAGACAATTCTTTAGTCTGAATTAATTGGCCTTCAATAACTCTAATCATTTGGTTCAATCAATTGTTCTATCTTGCCTTTTTTGAACTAGTATACGATTGATAATGGATTCGCCGAAATTTGAATTTATCTTGGTTTGTAAATCCTGAGAAAAGTAAATTTAAATTACCACTGACAAAAAAAATCATATTGTTTTTATTATATTAATATATAAATATATATTAGTTACCACTTTAAATCCAAAATTTGTAAACAACGACAAACATTTTCATTAGAACTCTTTTGAACGCCACTAATCATTACTGACGAAAACCTATTCACCACCATTTCCATGAAACTAAAGGAAAGAACAACAGAATTTTATCTATAGGTCTTGACAGAGACGTAGGACAAAATTTTTTCTTCCTAAGAACTTTAATGATAACGATTTAAAATTAATTAGCTTTATGTTTCGTTTTCTGTAATTAAGAAGTTAATACTCCTATACTGATTGATTGAGAACGAAAAAAAGGTACAATCGCAAAACTTTTCAGATCAAGAAAAAAAATGAAGCAAAATAAATAAATAAAATAAAGCAAAATAAAATCTATAAAATTTATTACATTTTTAAGTTAACTTCATGGCATTTGATTTAAAATATTTGAAATAAAAATTTGCATATTGCCCCGAGATGAGTTAAAAATCCTCCAAGTCGAAGAGTCCTAAAAATAACTATATATTACAGTTAGAATTTTTAAGTGTTATTTTGTGCAGATCATAAAGAAGCATTTTAATGAAGTTATTGTTATTGTTATAAGGCTACCATAACTTCATAGCCTTATAATTAATGAAGTTATTGTTTGTAAGGCTACATTTGGATTACGTGATTTACACTCACAGTAGTCAATAATTTTTTCATCATGACAATTGAGTTTAATCTTTCACTATTAGCTTATTGTATGGATTTTTATCATCGCATAATATCTTTCTTCTTTTAGAATAGCGTTTTGTACTTTCAGAATCTCCGAAGTGTTAAAAAGCTGCACTTTCGTAAAGTACTTTCTTCCGAAACTCCATTTAGCACATCTTATTTTTCAGTATAAATCAGAAGAAAAAGTTTAAGGAAGAACGCTTTCTTTAAAGCGAGAAAGCTTTCCTTAATTTTGTTATGATAGCAAATTCGTGCTTCGGATAGATTTAACACTTCATTTCCTTTTCTCTAGTGCAAGGTAAAATTGCTTTACGACAAACTAATGCAGAATTTTGTTGTTTTATTAAATGAGTCTTATTTAAAAAACACTACTTTAAAAAAACGAGAAAAAGAAACCTATTTTTACTACTATTATTAATGTGAAAGTTTGGATGGATATATGGATGATGTTAGTTAATAACGCTAGAACGGCTGAACGAAGTTGTATGAAATTTAACACAGAGATAGATTATAGTCTAGAAAAGAACACAGGCTGCTTTTTATTCCAGTTAATTGAGTGATTATTTTTTTATTATTTAAAAACTAAATTTATCGTCAAAAATTTTCGTTTCCCCACCGCCAAATGAGTAAGGCTTCACATGTCTGACCTGTTATTTCAAACGATTCTCTTTATTTTCTTGGTGTTTAAGGCCTTTAAAATTAAACAACGTTAATTAATCGATTTTTCTGATTCTACGTGGAGTATTTTTTGAATTTAAATAAAGGTACTTTTCCGTTAGCCGAGGGGAAGCGAAAAACAGGCAAAAGATTTTGGCGGATTTCTAAATTATTTGATTTTTTTTTCTTGCACCCGGTTAACGGAAAAGTACCAAAAAATTTAATAAGGGGAAATAAAGATTTCTAATCCGTATTAATCTCGCGCTATATTCGGCCATTTTACTAAAGTTTGTTGACAAACTTTTTTTTTGCGAAATTTATTTTAAACAACACCATAATGATATGGTTTGATGATCAGTCGGCAGTTCTCATTCATACACATCAAAATTTCCACACGTATGAAATCGCGGGAAAAGGTTAGTCTTTTATTAAAGATAAAATATTTTTGAATTAATTTCAGTAGTTGGTTTATTTTCAAGATTAAAGAAAATTAATTTTAAACCATTGAATAATTATATTAGTTTATTCAAATTTTAGATCCAAATTGTAATCAAAATATGGATACCTTAAAAAGCTTTTTATTGTGTGATTGATTTTGTACTTTTCTATTGAAAACTGGTTATACTACAAATGAAAATATGGAGCACCTTTGCACAATTTCCGGAAAGAGAGAGAACTGCATTTTCATTATTAGAGCAATAATATAACCTATAAATTTGTCTTTTTAAAAATTTTCCTTCAAAACTTCTATAGTGAAGTATTGATAATTGACCATATTACTTAAATTTTGATGATTGGGAGTAAAGTGATCTAAACTAAATATTTTCCAAACCTTTACTAAATTTTTAAGTTTAAAATTACTCAGCATTAAATTACATATACAAGTCTAAATTATATTTAAAATTAAGATATGGGTGATATTATAATACACTTCATATACATTAACTCTTCAAAAATAAAATTGCAATTTAATGAAAAATTTCTAGATAGGTGTAAAATTGGCAAAATGAAAAATTATATATAATTGAAAGAATGCACAATAATATGTAAAGTGTTTATTCCATAAGAAAAAGCAGTATTTTTAAATTACGTAAAAAGCCAGCATAACTACTAATTATCTCTAAAAATATACCTTTGTTAATCATTGATTAATTTGTCTCGAAATTATCTAAAAGCCGCAAAAATGTTCAAGTTTTGAATCATTTGATCTTTTAAAATAGAGTGACCATTGTTTGAGTCGATATCTGATAACATTGTTTATCAGTCACTAAAGAATATTATTTCAATTGTCATGTTTATTCAGCGTTCGAAGTGGAACTTAACCGAAATACTGTAAATGCACAATGTACGTACTCGCGACGACTAGAATTCTTGGGAACTAGAGGTACTAGGCCTTGCATTGACTTAGATTGATGGCACCAATCAATCACAGACTCTAATATTACTACTCATATTTATATGACAAACAATGTAGTGCGTTTAAAAGATATTGTTTTTTAAAAAATCGTAACAAATGTTTTTCTCGATATGAAACAGGAAATAGTTACACATATGATTTTTCTTTCGTTATATTTGTATTAATTTTGTCTACCAAAATCTGCTCCTTATATTTTAAACTATTAAATGCTATAAAAATAATTAAGCATCTGATGCTTAATAATGGATTATATATTGATACGTACAATTTTATTTATACTGATATTCCGTTGTATTTTTTTTAATTTAAGGTTTTATTCCAGCATACATTAGTTTTTACAACGTATCATTAATTATATTGATTATTAACAACATTATTTTTCTAAAACTTTCTAAAGAGGCTAAAATGAAGGCTAATTATAGTGTTTAGAATTTTAAAAAGTTATCAACACGATGATTTATTTTTTAAGAAAAGAAAAACATTTTGTTCTTTTTTTAAGTGCTCAAATTTTTTAAAACTTGAGTTTGTTCGTGTTCTTGTTTTTCAGTGGCGACAATTTTTAGAAAATATCGTTGAAAAAATTGATTTTAATTTTTATATATACTACTGTTCTATTCAAGGTGTTCGAAGAATGTCGTATAAATAGAACGAAGAGTAAAACTAATTAAAATTGAGAAAAAAGCAGAATAATGTTTATGGCATTATTTATTCTATGGTTATTTTTGTCAGTCAAAGAAAAATTTAACACTGCTCCAAATGTTAAAAAATGTGTTCATCTATATTATAAGTAAGGAATGAATAACTTAAATATAGGTGTAACTAACTAGTTCGTTTTTAAAAAAATATGCTTTTTTATATTATGCAAGATACTCAGAATATTCTTTATATGAACAGCTAATAACATTCATTTCCAATTTCTTAGGCATGATTAAGAGCGGTTTTTTTTTAATAGCCGACCACTAATTTCGTGTTCAATTTTCAATATCCATTAAAGTGGCAATACAAAGATAAATTTATCGATTTATTTAACTTCAATAAATATATTTTTTTAATAAACTACGATTTTATTTTTTATTACAATGGTTTTGTCATAAATTCAGGTGAGATTCTTTTATATTTGTTTTAAAAAATCCCAAATATATTATATCTAAAAACCTTTCAATACATACAAAAGATCATTAAAATTATCATGCTTATAGTTTTAAAATTAATTACCTTTAAAATTAAAAGCTATACTTAGCGAAATAGAACGCTATATATGAAGATACATATTTGTCATTTAAAAACAAATATATGGGAATAATTAGAAGAGTCTGATCGATATTTTAGCAGTTCTTGTTCTGAAATCAAGACAATGTCGCAGATTCAAGATAAATCCGGGGAATTGAACAACCCTTATATTCATTTGAAGCCTTTTGTAATTAAAGCTTTCTTGAAAATATCAAATTTTTATATGTAAAGAAAGAGCCGAAAATAACTTTCTAGTTTTTCTTGTAAACTATGTGGGCGAAATTTGAGTTATTACATATACATAGTATATGCTGTCTAATATTTTTTATCGTAAATGTTTCTGTAGATAGTCATATAATATCTATTAATTCATAAAACAATTGTTACACTTGTTTTATCTTCGTTTCTTAACCGATTTTCTATATTCCCTAGTTGAACCTATTAAAATTTGTAATGATTTTGCAATGAAGGATGATATTTTTCGGTATTGCCGATTTTTCTCAAGTTACAAAAGAGGATAAATTCTGTATTTTTTACATAATACACTAAAAAATTATAAAGCTTCTCAAAATTAAACGTTTTTCATCAATATTTTTGACAAATAAAATAAGGGTTTGCCATATATGTCTACGCTTCTGTAGAATTGCAAAAGGATTAGCCCTGCCTGGGCGTAGCGTCTAAGGTGAACTAAATAAGCATCACAGTATTCTTATAGGAGAAGCATTGGAATCACAATAGATCTCTTATTGGAATAATAATTCAATTCTAAAAACCATAGATAACCAAACTACTATTCGTAAATTACGATATGGCCTGGTATTGGAGTGGAGCTAATGCGACTCCAACCCATTATTTTCTTCAGAAGCAAGAATTTATCACTATAGCAGAATCTCCTAATCTTCATTTTCGAATTTCCTAAGTAAAATGCATCTTATGATTTTAAAAAGGAAATTACATATGGTACATAAAATATATAGCTCCTAACTGTATATTTGAAATTACTATAATCAATTTATCTTGTTACAATATGCGATTAGTTAATAGATGACGTGACCAAATTTCGATAAATGAAATGTCATACGACTTGATTCCATTATAAAAATTCATGCTCGGCTGAAATAAGTATAAATATATTAAAAATCGGCTATTGCATCTAAATTTAATGTTTAAAAGAACTTTTTTTGCTTAAATAATAACATAAAAGCATGAAGTGTAACCGAAATTAAAAATTATCAGCATTCCAGGAGTTCCAGCTAGTTGTCGAAACGCTGCAAGTTACAAAGAAAAATGTAACAATTGCAGGATTTTCCTTAACTGATTTTCCTTCCTTTTCTTTGGGACGAAACTATTATTTGGAAACATTTCAAGTGGTGTCCCCTTTCATTCGTAAATGCCGGGATAAATAAAACAATGCTTCGGGGTTTATTGGTTTCCGTTTGTAAGTGAAACCGGTCCTGGGAGGGAAAGCATTTATTCTTTTGAAAGAGTTTGACAACTCTTGTAAAGAAAGATTACATATACTTCCTCAAGATTAATCGTAAGACAGGAAATTAAATATTTGCTAGAATACTATTTCGTTGATGTATAGGAGTTTTGTTCCAGTTTAAATTTCTATTTATTTTCGATTTAAAGGACTATAGAGAGGATTATCCCGTCAGAAGAAATCTTGGAACATGACAAAGAATGTTATTTATTGGCATTACCGTTCGCGGAGAAGGATTGATATTTTTTATTTGTTTCTAACACTTTCTAGCTGTTTTAAGATACTAAGGCTTTACCATGGCTATTTTTACAAAGTGTCTAAGATCTCAAAAAGATCAACAAAAAATTATTGAATCGCTCATATGAAACATACTTGAAAGTTCAGTTCAATCATATTTACTCCCCGTTTTAAAAGCAACAGTAGGACGATTTTGGGAGACATCTCGTAATTTTGAACTACAATCAGATAACGAAGACGACACTTGAGAGCCCCTAACCACTCTCCCGACTTCCACCACACCAGCGGGAGGATGTTTAGCGTCGATGAATTTTACTTGCACCAGACCCATTTATAATACAGTTCTTTGGTGGAATGAGGTGTCGAACTTTAAACCCTTAGGTTCTGGAGTCGAAACTTGACCATCAAACCATCGCAGCCAATATAGTAAGTTTGTTAAGTTTTTTTTTTTGGCCTCATTTGTCTGGTAGCATTTGTTAGGCGTGAAAACAGGGTTAATAAGATGCAGATAGGATGGTTGGTTCACACTGCCCTGGTGGGTGCTGAAGTGCTATGGAGATGACAAGTCCTGTTGATGGGGAGAGGGAGGGATTTCTAATGGAAGAGGTGTTTTTTTATGGCCGTAGATGACTCTCAGAAGTCAGCCAATAATGCTGTTGCGGTGTTCCGGCCTATCAACATTTACTTTTTCAAATCCTCAAGCAAATTCAAATTCTTTTACTTGGATGACATGCTTGAGGTCAAAAACATAATAGTTTAAACAAAAATAAAGAAATATGATTAGTATCATTAAGTAAAACTTCCCCAAAATAGTTTGGTATACATGAATTTAAGTGGAGTTTTTAGTTCTTTTGTAGGTGTATTTTATTTTTAAAAAATTGTATTTAAACAGTCAGTATAAACATTTTACTACTGTATTTATCCAACGTTTTGAAAGGAATCCAATTATTTTAAAAAATAGTATTTTCTTAGCCACAATATGTAGGAATCAAAGTGCCCTACAGTGTTAAGTAATCTAAATCTTTAAATTCATGTAACTGAATTAGTTTGTTACTTGCCTTTTTTTAAGGGCGGACAACTATGATCCTAATTTTAATCCTGTGGACTCGATGGTGCCTCTTTGGTATCCTTCAAGCCAGTGCATCATTTTGAAGTTTTATTTTTATAAACGTCAAAATTGTCGAAATCGCTTGATCATCGAAAATGTCTACAGAATAGTAAAAAGACGGAGAAATTTTAGTTTAAACACACCCACACAAATTTGGAGCAATAAACAAGCTCTTGTGTATTGAATAATTACACCTCGAATTACTTATCCGAGTCCAAAGGGTTCAATTTTTTTTTGTTATATTCCTTACGTTTGGAGCGTTTCTCTTTGGTATCCCTTAAATCATTAAAGGAAACTTAATTCTCCGCAGATTTACGATAATCATTGAATTCTCAACCACTGTATTAATGCGCTGTCATTTTAATTATCCTATTCAAATCACTTACAATTTCCAGTCGAAAGGACAATCTCGAATAAAATGAAAATCTGGATATTGCTATTTTAAATTTCCTGAATATTTAGGGTACACGTTCTCCCTTGCTACTTTAATATATTTTGTACATTCTTAGAAATATTCCCTTACTGATTCTTCTCCATTCCCTCAAGGAGATCAAATATTCCTAGACATTTCAAATGACGTTGCTTTTGCCCGAGGTAGAGAAAGCAATGTTGCCGAGTTCAATGGTTTTTTAGTTAATAATAATCAGTTTATGAGGGAATAATTTATGCTGTTATGATTCGACTGAAGACTCTCACTTCTCAAAGTCTTTATTTCTAAGACTTTGAAAACTCTAATAAAAGAAAATTTCCAAAAGATTAATATTTAATTCTACATATAAGCCATAATTTTTTTTATCATACCAGAACATGATGTTTTTGAGATGACGGTTTTGGCTTCAACAAAAATACGTTAGTGAAAAAAAAATTATCTGCATGAGCATCTCAAAAAATCAGCTTTTAACAAAGTGTTGCCATTGCATTTGTAAAAGGTCTGACAAAAAATAAGATAATGACTACACCAAATAAAATCTTGAAATGTAAGCTTTTGAGCGCGTGATTATATGAAATTAAATAAATAGGAAATGCGATATTTTTTTAAACAATAAATGCTAGACAAAGTTTTTTTAGATCGTTTGCAATACAAAAATTACTAATTCAATGAAACGATTAAAATGAATAAAAGTATAATTTAACTTGCACGAGCACGTGCTGCCTGGCCGTTCAAGAATTGATGTTCTGACATGATACACTAATAGCAGATTTCGTTTTAATTTAATTATATTTATTTTGCATACGAGGTCAATTTATGAGCTGTAATTTCTTTCAGTTAAAATGTTTTTACAAATTGCTTCAGTATGATAATTATGTAATTTTGTTTCCATTAAAAAGGATATGGTTAAAAATATAAATAGACGATATTTTTAGCCTCATGTTTGTGCTTGAATCAAATTTAATATTTTCAGGATTTCAACATGTGAATATTATGTAACATTTATGAATTTTACATATTAATAAATTCTTTAAAATTAAAGGATTTTTAACTTCGAAACAGAAATAATCTGAAATATTTTTAGAATGCATTGAGATGTCATTTAGTACACATATATTTTTATCAGACATAATGTCATTGGACCCATACATATATTAGATAAAATTAGTTGAGAGTAATAAAATTATTTCTAGAGGTACAATGCAAATTAAAATATATTGGACACGCACATAGTCATTCATAAATATTTGGCTTGGAGCCAAACTCAATACCGAATTGATCCGAATGATCAATTCAAATGAAACATCTTAACCTGATAGCTAGTTTGTTTTCTCTAAAATCTAATTAGATTATCTGATTCGGGACGATTCTGCCGTGTGGATTTAAATGAAAACATGTAATATATTTGAGATATTCTCAAATATACTATATACATAAAGATACATTTTCATTTAATTTTTGTGCTGAATTACATTATTAGCAAGCTCAAATGCTGTTTTAAAGTAAAAATACCATAAATAAATGAACTCGGTGCATAAGTTAACTGGACAAAGAAACAGCAAAGACGCCAGAAAATGCATACCACTATACAACACTTGTATTGATTAGGATGGAAACAATTGGCGACAGTGAAAAACATTTATAAATGTTTAATTTTCAAACTTCCTTAAAAATTATCGAAAAAATCGAGCTATCAAACCTTTATTGCAAAAACTTTCATTTTAATATTTTTCGGTAAAAATACAGCAAAGTGATGCATTGACCTTAGCAATTCAAAGTTTTGCAGAATCTCACGAGATTATGATGATTTCTCTTCATTGTTCTTAAAACTTTCACCTTTTTGATTTGCCCATTTATGGCAAATTGTTTCTATTGCATCCCCCCCAATTTACTTTAACGTTTATATTGGCCTAATCTTCGGTAACTATTATGAATCCATCCTCCTCCTGATTGAACCTATCAAACCCTCTGTGCTTTTCCACCTAAACATCAAAACTGATCTCTCGATTTTTCTATGTAATGATATACGGGTGGTTTTTTTCTCACTATTTTGATCAGCATTACCGGCTGATCATTACATTCTCCAATCATCAGATATTTAATGTAATATATTGTCTGAAGTTTATTTAGAAACAATGCTTCATTCCGGATTTTTTTAAATCGACATAAAGATCAAATCTAACATATTTTAAAGGGGTATTTATTATAATCTTCTTCAAATTTATGTAATTTAGGATTTATAAATAGTCTTAAATTATATAAATTGTATTTATAAAATCAGATTTCTTTCTTTATTTTAAAGACATTTTTTTAAGAATCAAAGAAAGAATAACAGGAAATAAAGAATAAACAAGTTAATGAAGAAAAATGGCCTTTTAAATGTTCAAAAGACAATTCAGTCGTAGTATCATCAGCACAAACAAATATGAGAAATAGATCCATTCAGTTAGACAAGGATAAATTCATGTGGGAATTTTATTCATTCAGAAGTATTCTTCTGAAAAGAATAATATCCCGTAAAATATATTCGAATATTAGTGAACAGACGAATTTATCACAAGAATCTTTTTACATCGTGTTGCTAAAAATAAAATCAAAACTTGAAAACCACAGAAACAGAATGTTATTTGTAGACTCATAAAAATAGAAGCAATATATATAAATTTATTCTATTTTTAAAATATATGTATTTGCAAAATGCAAATCTATATAATGTCAGCATCCGTATTTCATTCTAAACATCCGCTTTTTAATAAACAACTTATCATTGAGATTAATCTTGAAAAACTCTCCATGTCGTTTTAAATAAAACTATGATAATGAAAATAAAATGTAATTATTTAGATGTTCCTTTAGAAAAGAGTTATTTTAAATTATTTTCAATCAATACTATACTATAAACAACAAGAATCTTGATTATAATACTAAAAACATAAGGACACTTATTTTCAAAAAATTATTTTGTTCATACCTTAACCACTCCGCATACAATGACGTGTCTGACACGCGCATCGAATTACTGAATTTTCATTTTCAAGTCTGAGATTAAGCCACAGAATTAAGTATTTAAATACGAATAAATCAATATGAAACTATTTGGTATCCCAAATGCTCCATATATTATTTAAAAAATCAAATTAACACTAAATTACCAAAATAGGATGTCTTTTCTGATTAGAAAGTTAAATAAATTCGTATGTCAAGTGGTTAAGCATATGAGAATTTTTCAGATAAAATTATTCTTGGATTTAATAAATGAAGAATATACCGTTTCACAGAAACTGAAAAGTTTTTCAAAATTTGAGTTTCTCCGTAACAGTAATGATTCAAATTCAGCAACAAATAAAAGGAATTATTTAGTGCGATATTTTGAAATATTTGAGAGAAAAATACTATTCCGTTTCCTCATGTTCAAGGACACAATGTAAACAATTATTTAAATAATAATAATAGTTAATAAAGTAGGTAAAATACTGTTTCCCTAACAGAAGTCAAAAGGTTTAGCTCCTATCTTGCATTTAACCCTTTGCAGTCCGAAAAATAATTCGATGCAAAATTATTTACCTGATACAAAGATTTGTTTATTGCTATGAAAAATAAAAAAAATATATAATTCTTTTAAGCCGTCTTTCTTTGAAAAATGAATCTACATCTCTTAACCATTATGAAGGCGTTTTTAACAATTAAATTTGAAAAATAAATAAATAGAACATCAAAATGATGCACAATCCTGAATGACGAGTCACACTCGACATAGGACCGCAAAGGGTTAACCTCGAGAAAGTAGCTACAAACTTCAGCAAACCTACTTCACCAGAGTCTCAACATTTTATAAGAGCGAATGCTCTCATTATTCGGCAACCCAACTTTACCAATATAAGTATTCTCTTATAAACGTATTACTACTAACCCAAAACCAATAAACCTCAAAGCGTTGTCTTCTCTACTTCGGCATTTGTGACCGAAGAGGAATGTCACTTCAAATGTCTCTAAATATTTGTCTTCTGCGAGGAAATTATATAAAATCAAAGCAAGAGGTTTCTATCGATTTATTTAAAATACGATTGCTCAGAGGAAATCCAGAATTCTTATTTATATCTCTTGTTTGAGAACAATCATCGTTATTTTAATCAAATGTTCAATCAATGTTAATCAAATGTAACTCATATTATACACTAGAAACATTAATTAATGGGTAATTATCAATATTGTTCCTTTTATTATTTCAGAAAAATATTTCTTTTTATTTATGTTGTAAATTGTAATTTGTGAAGTAGAAAGACGATTCATTTGTTAGCTATTTTAATTAAAATGCTAGTTTAGAGTTTGGCCATTGGCAACGAAAAATGGTACTATATATTATTGTTTATTTTTAAAACCCGAGAAGGTTTATGCATTCCTGAGCTTGCGATATTCGTGATACTAGTTTGTTTAACTCTGCAAAAGAAACGAATCGCAATTCTGAAGCATACGCCGGAGAATACACCTTCCTTCCTAAGCTGAATAATGGAAAAACGGTTTTATAACGCCGTAAGAGAGCTAAAGTGCTTCTTCAAAGGAATTTCAGTTATTTAATGAGTTCTTCTGCAGCTAAAAATACATATAAGATATCTTTGCTACTAATTTGATACAAATGAAATGTATACTTGTATATAACTAGAGCTGCGTCATTTTTAAGACGACATTTCACTTCCGATTCAAAAATTGGCATAGCGCCAATCACAAATCATGAGTTCTGATTTATAATAATAATATTCAGTTTCGAATTATGCATTAGTATGAATTAGAAATCCTCAAAATATAATCTTTAAAATGTGATCTATAAAATCTACTCTATCAATAATTTAATCTGAGTTTCCATTTGTCAATTACCATTTTAATGTTTACTATAGGTTTATATTTAAAGTTTGATGACATTTTGGAAAAGCATTTTATTATCTTAATACAAAAATATCTAAATACTCATACGGCAATTTTACTGACTCGAAATGTGATAAAAATACAATTGCTTTGAACTTTGCACCCATAAAACACGATGCTTGATTAGTAGCCATTTCAAAGCCTATATTAAGAATTTAATTTTTTGAATCTAATTAGGCTTTACTTTAACAGAACTATTTTTACTTGGCTTAACAAATGCAACAATAGTAAAATATCGCTCAGATATAATCCAAAAATATGATATTGGCAATCATTATTATCTCATATTCTTAAAGAATAGATGCGTCGTTTAGAATTACTTTATTAATATCACTACTTTAACAATATATATGGCTCTATACAAATCATGATATTTAATACTTTTTAGTGACTAACTGGCAAACTAGAATCTTTTAGTCACTAAATGTTCCTCAGCGTTAATTTATAATAAATACGCTAATTTAAATATCTTTTTTATAATGAAAATATCAAATTAAACCAAAAAATCACTTATCTGTATTATCCATGGACATCCAAACGAAAGGAATTGGTCGGCAGGTTTTATTTAGCTTTGAAGGTTGGAGTAAGAAGCAGCATATAATTCCAACTATTGTGGTACGGTAAAAAATTCATGATAACTTCCTGAGCGAAGTCCCTTTCAATCACATTTCCGAATACAGAAGTCTCTTCTTTAAAACCGAACTGGCGAGGGAAAATCACCAAAGCTAGAATATATCAGTCAAGATCATATTATTTGGGTCACATATATTGTCAGTTATCAAGTACATGTGGGCATCATTTTGGGCGCAATTTATGGTAAATTTTTCTTTTCAAATCAAGGTAAATGTAGGCAAGGTTTCACATGTCAGTAAGAAGAATGACCGTGTTGATCAAGGCAAAGCATTGACAAAAGAAAAGAAGTTTTGCATGTAGTCCATTACACCATATCAGTACATTCTAGGTCCAGAAAGAAAAGATTAGTGGCTTACAGTTTATCGTCTTGTAAGCTACCGACATTATTACCAGGCAAACCGAGAGACCACTTTCACCCAGTCACAGTCGCTTTACTTTTGTTTTTCGTTTTTCTCTCTTTATCAAGCTGGCAAATGACGCAACTAAAGGTTTGTTCACACAAGGGCAATTGTAGTCTCTTTACTGTTGTTTCTGTATTATCCACGTGTGAACAGTTGAAACAACGTTGGTGGCAAAAGGTTGTCACGACGGCACAATTATTCCCCTTTGCCCACTGCAGTCAAATGATTGCTCTGAAGTAGGCGTGACCTTCTATTGCGCGCAATAGATGGCCGCGTGTGAACCCGCATTAACTAAACTAACCCTTTGCACTTCGAAAAATAATTAGATGCAAAATTATTCACCTAATACAAAGATTTGTTTATTGCAATGAAAAATAAATATATACATAATAAAGTAATAAGTAAAATATATACATAATAAATATATACATTCACTCGAATTTCTTTGAAAAATTAATCTATATCTCTTAACCATTATGTAGGCGTTTTTAACAATTAAATTTGAAAAATAAATAAATAAAAAGTCCAAAGGATGCACAGTCTTGAATGTCGAGTCACTCTCGACAGCGGACCGCATTGGGTTAATAGATTAAGAACGAAGTTTGTCGAAAAACTTCAAATGTTAATTGAGTTATGAATTACTAGAAATAAATTTTTTAAAATCAATCCTTAGAAAACTATGTTTTTCAATCTGGAACGGCAGATATACTGTAATTGAAACTAATCCAGTGTCCAGAAGATCAAAACTGTGAAAAATGTCTTTGAATGACAATTATCAACGAAAAAAGAATCCTACGACTTCCGCGCAAATAATCATTTCCTTCTCTGGCTTCGAAGTGAAAAATTGAAAATTTTATATCGGTTTTCGTAAATACCATTGTGAAATGCAGAAGTCAAGGGAAATAAGAATGTTTGCATACAATTCATAGGAAACGAACAGTATCTTAATTCTCCACTAAATATATTCTTTTCCATTTAATATAATGTGTAATAATTTAAGAACATCATAAAATATAGTTTGAGATATATTTACTTTCAGAAAAATATTTCAATGAAAGAAAGTTCTGAAATTTAGAAAACAATGGAAGAAAAATATTTTGATGATTAATTTTGAACTAAATTATAAAATGATGAACTAAATTATAATCTAATATGTATTCACATATTTACTTAAATATTCTTCTTCGATTTCACTATTCATCAATCATTGAATGACTGTACCTTCATAGTTTTTCCCTATTCGTGAATAATCGAAAAAACACTATCCACTTCATAGTCTTTAAGAACCAGTGATCAAATCTTCCAGTCCCAACGATGATACCAATTACCAACTTTTTCGGTTCATATGCATGCTTATGCAGAATTTCATTTAAATTAATCAAAGGTGTACAAACTTCAATGCAAGCTGCCATGAAGTAGCACCTATATACACTAAAGTTCCAAAAAATGATTACACCTGTCTAATATCGTGTAGATCCCCACGAGCACACAGAAGTGTCGCAGTAGGGCGAGGCATGGATTCAACTAATTTGTGAAGATATTCTGTAGACAGTTCACACCATGATTCTTGCTGAGCAGTCAACAAAACCATGGAAGTGAGAGGAGGTGGGGATCTCCGATGGACAGAACATTGCAAAACATCCAGATATGGTCGATAATTCTCTTGAGAAATAGGTGCCCAAAAGAGGGAAAGAAATTCAGAAGAATGCTCCTAAAGTCACTCGGTAGCTACTGTAGAGGTGTGGGGATACCCATCATCCTGCTGGATTTGTACAAGTCCGTGAGAATGCACATAGAACATGAATGCATGCAGAGGGTAAGAATGTATGTTAGAATTCCACTGACCTGTTATGGTTGAGATTACATACATCAACGGTCCCATTTCATAACAGTCCCATTTAACCTGCAGAAGCCCCTTACCCTCACAAAGTTTCCACCAGTTTAAGCAGTCCCTTTTAGGCATGAGGTATCCATGGTTTCATTGGGTTTTATCCACACCCGTATACAGCCATCCACTCTATACACTTGCAAACGTGACTCCTCAGACCATACAACATTTTTTCCCAATCATTAAGAGCCCAATGGTAGCGTTGACAAGCCCAGATAAGGTTCAGAGTTTTGTATCTTTGAGTCACCAAAGATATACGAGATGATTTGTGCTGCTAAAGCTCACATCAATTTGGTTACGTTGAATAGTGCATATTCTGACCCCTGTTGATGTACTGTATTGAAATCCGCAACAATTTGAAGAAATGTTGAACGACTCTCTCTTATAACGATTCTTTATAAGCGTCGATAATCCCGTTCTATGAACACCTATTTCTAGCCTCACCGCTGTCGAAGATTTGAAGATTTACCGGAAACCTGGTATTCGCCGTACACTCTAAAAATGGTTGAGCGCGAAAATCCGAATTTCATATCTACTTCGGATATACTGGGCTGCCTCTCTCGTACTCAATCGATTTGTCACCGTTGAAGATAGATTAAATCTTAATAACCAGCCCTTCTAACAACAAGAATCTATGTAATAGCCTCTTCAGACACCTGCTACCTTATAAATGCACTGTAAAACGCATCGCGTTACGCTGATTGGTTAAGCACCTTCATTATTTGTATACGACCTGCCATACCAGTTTTTTTTATTCTTCCATGTATAATCGAACAATAGTAGCCTGTATAAAATTAGAAGGAGTGGTAGGAGGCAACTAATTAACTTCACTTTAAGAGTTTCTGTATCATAACATGATAGAATTGCCCCTCACAGAAATTGGCTTATGTGCTAGTAAGTCCTTACGTTCATTGGTAATACGATGAATTTAATAATATTATGAAGGAAAAAGGTATTTACAAATGATTTTAGATTTATCTCTTTCTGCAACAACATTGTCGTGAATTTTCAAACCACTCTTTACGAACTTAAAGAGGGACTAGTGTCTGTTTTTCACATGTCTGAGGTCACTTTGGCATTTTAAGGAATGAAAGAGCCAATTAGATTGCAAAGCAAGCTGCAAAGCTAAACATCAATAATCCTGTGAGTGTCTAAAAATCTCAAATTCGCAAAGATAATCACAAAAACACTCTCTTATGGAATTAGCTGTACCGGAATTCATCAACTACCTCTTTAACTAAATTATTTTTCCCCACAATTTCTCAAAGGTTAAAGATTAAGCTTTTCATCAGTGATTTTCACTAAACACAATTTCTCACTGGCCAAAGTGATTTCAACTACTGTCTCAAGAAATTTGGATTACTGGACAATGATCTGTGCTCTTATAACGTGAGTGGTAAGTTCAAAATATCAAAAACTTGCTTTTTGACTGCTCCACACTTACTGAAGGGAGGAAAGATTTTATTGTGGATTAAGCTTCCAACTCCGCTTCATGTTTTTGGGGACCACAAAATGGCATTTTTGCACTCTGTAACTTTTTTGCCTTTGCCGCTTCGGTTATTAATTAGTCTTGTTTTGTTTTTAATCCTTGTTTTTCCCCTGTTTTTTATATTTATTTTTATCTGTTCTTATCTACGTATGTAGTGATTTCTACTTACTTCTTTAAGCCTTGTGGTGCGTAAGGATTGCCTTATTACCTATATAAAAAGCACTAAAGAAAAAAAAGCACAAAATATGTTTTGAAACTACATTTTTTTAATCAAAGAGATGACAAATATACTTCAATGAATCTTTTATCAATTGGTTTACCCAGTTAATTAGAAATTTACTTCTTTTTCTTTGCCAAAGTTTATATTCCGTTATAAGATGATCAACCGTCTCATGTCTATCTATGCTAAAAAGTATCGCTTGGTCAGTTCTAATGATTGCATATCTTGTAAAGATTTAGTTTAGAAACAATTATTTTTTTAAAAAATTTGATTGAAATCACATTTTTACAAAAGAAAAATTCTTTTGTATTTCAGATTTTTGGAGCATAATTTCTTTTATTTATTACTATCCCTTCCATGTTTATTGTTTGAGCATCATTTGAATCTTATGACTTTAAATACAATAATAATCAATGGTCGTGTGCTCTTATATTCTTTTTTAAGGGGTATTACAAAGTGAAACATTGATAGGGAGCTTAATCTAATTAATTTTACATCTTTCAATCTCAATAAATGTCCCATATTGTGTCAACTAGTATAAAACACATTAAACTCATATTTTCAATATTTAAAGACACTGCATTACTTCCAGTACGTTTGCATCCTGTAATTTCGTATTATTAGAATCTTTAACAAATATCTTTTGCCATTTGTATTTTTATTTTGAATTGTAGTAAAAAATTAAAAAAATGTCTGAAATATTTTCTAGGCATATAAAAAATAATGTCTGAAATGCATGAAACTTTATTATCAATTTTATAATCATTATTGTTTATGCAGACCAAATTATTTTTTTAATCGCTTTCCCTTTTTTGTCACAGCATACCATTTTTAAACCTTCTATTTCTATAAAAAATATATTGCTTTCGAAAAAGCATTAAAAGTTCACAAGAAGCTTTTCATAGAACAAAGGAATATTGACTAGAATCATGCCTTAGTGTTTTTATTCTTGCCACAAAAATTTTTTTTTGAATATTTTATTATGAATATACTCCATGAATAACAAGTCCGGTCTCTGAAAAAAATATAAAGAAACGGAATTGGGCTGACATACATAAATAAAGCGTAAAATAAAATTGCGTCAGTAATTTTTTTTAATTTTTTTTTATTAAAAAAAGTTTCAGAAGGATTTAAAAAATATATATATTAGGTATTGTGTAGGCTTTAGATGTATTAGTTTTTCTTAAAAATAAGATTTCATACATTCCCATATTAAAAGAATATTTTGAAAAATATTAGTTTATTCAATACTCATTTTTTAAAGTTCTAATTCTATACAAAAGAACGAAATTTTTAAAACCCATAGGATTTTTTTATCAGGAAATTCTATTCTAATATCTCAACCCTCAAATTTTCCTTTATTTCCTTAATAATATACTGATGCATATTAAACATAAGTTCTGCAAAAACTTTCTCAGTGGTAAAAAACTGAATTTTATTTAAATAAATAAAGCAAATTTTGAAGGCAAAATTTGATATTTTTTACTTTATATGGGGGCAAGTATAAGAACTACAGAACATTGGAAGTAGTTCTTAAATTTGGAATGATAAATTTTGGAGTTTTTTTAATGCAAAATTATTTCATTCTGATTAACCTTTGTGAGAAAAGCAAACAAAAAAATCTTATTATTTGAATAAATTACCACAATTATTTTACAAAACACTCTTAGCCAATCACTGGGATGGCTAATTTATTGGTTTCAAATTTTGCCGAAATCGCTTAGAAGTTTCCTGATTATGTTTGCAGATTGTGCAGTAAATGGATTATATCATCTTCATTCATCAATAATTAAAACATATTCGTTATCGATAAACAAATAAGTCTATAATTAATGAGAATTTGAGTAATGATAAAACAATGGATTTATTATAAATGATAGGAAAATCAGTCATTAACTGATTTTGCCTTAAAACATGAAATTCATTATCATCTTTCAAAAGTAAACACGCGAGCAAGTTTGCTGAAAGATTTATTATTTATTTACAAACTGTTTCTCATTACCTGGAACAAAGAGGCTTGGCCTCCATCGTATGCCTACTAATCAGGTTGACGGCATGGAATAAAAATAAAACAAAATTCAACGTTATTCTGCTTTTTTCGCTGAAAGCTACTGTTTACTTGCCTAAACTTCAAACAGAACTCCTATCTTCTATTTTAAAGTATATATGAGCTTCCACGCTCATATATTTTCTACAGATACTCCTTATGTCCGCCATGGAGGAAAAGATGCATTGTTTTCCTTCGTAATTCTTTAACTTCCATGCATAATAAATGCTGGTTAGATCTGCTTTCTTAATCGAATGTGCATCGATTTTATATGTATGTGAAAGTAAACTGCTTATTTAATGTTGTTTTTCACTCTTCCAGATGCATTTTTGGAACGTTAAGATAATTTATTGACGTTATACAATTCATCTTAAGGGCACGTACATTGTAGTTTCCTTCTATTATTATGTCATTCATTCATAGTTTAATTTGTTTTATGCAAATTGAGAGCATTCTAAATTTAAGAGGATTTCGAAAATGGCAAACAGAAATTCATTTTGTCTTTAAAAATGTAAAATTTGGAAATGTAGATCTCCTAAAATTGAAAGTAGTAACTGAATTTTATTCATAAGCTTTCTTATTTATGAGATAATATTTTTAAAAGGAATAAATTACCAACATTCTTAAATTACAGGCGATATTTAGTTATAGTATTTCATACTTATTATCGCCCACTGGGGTTTTTATAATAAGTGAAAATAAATTATTGATATTCCTGAAAACCAATAACAAATTTATACAAATTTTAATGACTTTTTAAAAATAACAACTTTATATTTTTAAAATAAATCTTGGATACTAATAAAATAAGTTTATAAATGCTTGTTACCTCGAACTCATCGAAGATTTTAAGAATTTTTTTCTCTGCCAGTATATGTCACATATTTCTAATGTATTTAATTCAGGAAAAAATTCCAACGCATTAATAATAACATGTACATCTTAATCGATTATCAAATATTCTAAAATTCTTGCTACTGATGAGAGTAATAAAAAATGCAGAATTCAATGACGAATTTTAATTAGCTGCTTAATTAATTTGTTTACATTATTAATAATCCAAAATCAATGTCACTTAATCACAGAAGCGTTTTACATTTTTTCTGAAAAAAATCTTTACAGTATTATTGGCAACACCTTGCATTTTACAACAGTAAGTATTAAATTAAAAGAGTATTCAAGCGAGAATCAAGTAATCATATCTTCAGAAAAAATCTTTCGATAAAATATATAATCAAAAATAATAAATTGTAGATTTCCTAATATAAGAGGAGAAAATATAAATATTCTCAATACGAAACTTTCTTTAAATGTTGAAACATCAATTTTGAGAAATACTCATTAAATTTAAATTCTTTTCTATGGATTTAACTTCCATCTTAGCGCTTCCTAACTTTCTGTAAAAAGATATTGAAAAATTCAAATACTGTTAAGAACTTCGTTATTTTAACGCATTCTAGTTAAATAATTCATTAAATAAAATTTATCTAGTTTTAAATCCCTTTTTAATACATTTTAGTTAACTAACTTATTAAATAAAATTCTATCTATTCTTTAACTATTCTCTTGAGGAACATTAAAGTCTTGTGAAAAGAAGATTAACGTTTATACGATAAAAGCTCTATTAAATCAGCCTCCGAAGAACAAACAAATCTAGTATAATCAATCTGGGATTAAAAAGTTAATAAAAGAACACTGAAAAAATTTATTCAACTCAAGTAAGTTGTTTTTAGATATTATTCCCAAAACCCGGTTCGTTAATTCTTTCTTAAATTTAATTAAGGAGAAAATTCAAAAGAGGGTTTATGATGAACAAAGCTTTGTGATCTAATATGAATAGTTTCTCATTTTTTTAGAAACTCAATCGTTTATTTTTTTTTTAAAAAAAATAAAGTCTCAATTTAAGGAACAGTTAGAAAAAAAATACCTTTCATATTTAAGTAATATTTATTATAAGTATATTAATTATTAAATCTTTTTTCTTTCACAAAAATATAAATTTTAATTTTAAATTATTCTAAAATTCCATAAAATAAATATTAGTATACGTATAATATTTAATAGTATACATATTCATATAGAGTAATAATTAAAATATACGTATTTATTAATAATTAAAATATTAATAATTAAATAATACGTATAATTAATAATTAAAATATACGCATTTTGCATTTAAGGAAGAAATTATTTTGTAATATATAATTATTTTATATTTTTAGAAGCAAACTTCTTCAAAGCTTGAGATTTCTTCTGACAGAAAGCACTCATTTTTTAGCAATCGCACCGGGATAATTTACATAAAATTCACCAATATTTTATATGTTTTGATGCAATTGTCTAGCATTATCTGTAATTGAGTATTATTATAAAATTTGCAAAATTATCTTTTTAGTTTCTTTAACTTAAGCAGAACCATCAACATACGAGATTCTTTTGGCAGACAATAAATACAATGAAATGAAAGTCATAAAAAGCAAGAGATTAATTTGTGCTATGTATTTTAGATTTTATATTATAGAAATATTGATAGTAATATGTAGAGAAACGCCACGACTTCAATTAGACAAAATTTCATGATGTTGCTTATTCTTTGTGGTCCAGAATCTTGTAATGATTGTATCTAAGAAAAAAAATTAATAAAGTAGTCTAGATCCTATTTGATATTAAAGTAATGATTCACAATAAGTCTTTTGAGGGTTATGACCTTGAAACTGTATAGACGTATTATGTAGAAATCGCCTGTTATTGCCTGTTTCATTTTAACTCCTGTAATACGGTAAGAGATGTCGTTCGGTTTTCTATTAATAGCGATATCCAAGATTCTCTAAAATAATTATTTAAAAAAAGAGTAAATAGACGAATGGCGAAGAAACAAACAGAAGTAGCTAACCGAGTCATGAATATGGATTTCAAGTTAAAAAGACATAAAATTAATATTTGAAAACATTTATTGCCATATATATCAAGCATTACATGTTTACACACATTCACAAATATTGATGAAATTTGTGCTCACGAATAGGTGCTTGCAGGTGACACATATGACATTGAATATTTTATTGTTTCAATGACACTGAATATTTCATTGAATATTCAATGTTTCACACAAGTTGAAATTCAAAAGAATATTCTTATATTGGCTGAGATTATTAAACAAGCATAAGCTTACAATTTAAGAATCAGTGAATACAAATAAATAATGCATTTTTCATCATTTGTGCGTATACAAATAGTACAATATTGCATAAGATGAGATTAGTTACATATTTCTTCTTTCATTAATTCAGTATAGTCAGTCTTCCCCCTCAAAAATAAATAAAATTTATAAAGATTATAAAATTTTATAACAGATTATTTTATGATGTATATTCGATATTTTAAATAAAAATTAATTCCAGATATATATAAGATAGATGGAAATGTTGTCACTGTATTAGCTGATTATTTCCAGACTTTAATTCACCAATAAAGTGTAATTAAAATAGATTCAGAATATCGCAAAACTTTTTTTTTCTGATACAATAAACTATTTATTTTTTTGAAGCTGTTTAAGTAAATACATATTGATTCAATAAATATTTTCTCTTTTCAAAAATTATTTAGAAATATCTTAATAGGCATCTTAAAAGAGTAAATTGACGAATTCGTGAAGAAGCAAACAGAATAAGGAAACAGAGGCATGAATATAATTTTCAAGTTAAGATGACATAGATTTATTAATAATAGTTGGATAGATTTATAAAGAATAAGATGAAGAATTAGATTAAAAATTTTCTATACTCTTATTTGTTTTTAAGAAGAAATAATGAATACGATTTTAATTGTTACTTTGAGTAACAAATAAAATCACTTATTTAAAAATTGTCCTTTTATAGAACTTATTGACTCTTCTAAATGATGTTCTGAAAACACTATTATTGGTTTCCAGAAGATTAAAAAAGAATTTTTTTTTAAATTTCTTTGTATACACACGACACATTCATAGATCACATGACATTAGAAATCTCCGATTCAAAACAATATTTTCTTTACTTTCAGAAGTTTCGTCATAAGCCGGCCATCTTAGAAAAAAATATTATCAAATCACCTACTACATTGCTAAAATTTCTAGAAAAAGTCAATTAGGAATATAAAATAATACTTTTGGAGACAATATATCGATTTATGTAGAAAGATATGATAAGTGATTTTCACCATTTTATTTCAATGTGCAGACTACTTTCTAAATTTATTAAGTATAATATTTATTAAGAATGTAATTTCAATATTTTTAATATGAAGCGTGTTTAAATGCAACACAGTCTGAAAATAAATGAAAAACATTTTTGTTTTAAAAATAATTAAATATTTCTACAGAAGCCAGAAAATGCAACATTGTATCATTTGGTGCTCTGGTGGCAATTCAAGCCTTACACGTACTTGCTGAATGACCATTTGTGTTTGTTTGGCTTTAAAATTGATAGAAAGAGCTTAAAAAGGATTGGATTAAAAATCAAGCTAGTCCTTTACTTTGCCATATTTATTCGTTTAGTAAATTAAAATTTTCAAAAAAATAAATTATGCAGGCAAACTAGATGGCAATAGTTATTTTCTTTATATTTATTGCAAAGATAATACTCGTATACACGACGAATCTAGAATGTAATACTATGGAATTGAATCTTGAATCTCCATAAATTCGGCTTCAAAACTGAGAAGCTATCATGTGGGCATCACAGTTTTGGGGAACTAAGAATAGTAAGCATACAATTGAGCATGAACGAGTATAATTCTACGGTTTTAAATGAAAAGAAATATTAATTCCGTTTTCTTCAGAAAGTATGTCTATCGAAAGATTTTAAAAACTATCAAACCACAATGTTGAAATTTAAATTTCGCGAAATTTTAGATAATGACTTGGAATCAAATAATGCATCAAGCACCTTTAACACAATAAAAATTCTCAACAAATTGTCCTAAAATATTTTAAATAATTTGAGAATTTTTCGAATTATTCTAAATTTGAATATCAGTTTTATAAAAAATCTCTTGAGTTGTGCGGAACGACACCAGCTCGAATTTCACTAATTATGGTTAAAAATTATGAAATCCGTCCCCAAAACAGCTCTCATTTTGCTCCGATTTGGGATAATAAATTTAAAATAAGCAACCTAAGTGTATATTTGTAGAATGATATTGACGTTAAAATTTGTTAGCAGTATTTATCATTTCTTGATATTTATTTTTAAATTTTTAAATTTTGGATACTTATACAGATTAACTCAGAAAAAAATAATTTCATGATTATTAACGAAAAAAATAAAGATATTTCTACCCTAAAGTAAAAGTAAATTAATCAGGGAAAAGCGGTTTGTTTAATTGATTATTACATAAATAATTCTAAAGGTTATATCTAGACATTTATACAAAAATCAATGCAGTAAAAAAATTCTCATATCTCATCTAAATAATCTAATAAAACTCATTTGCAAACTGAAAATCAAAATCAAATTAAACTCAAGACAGAATTCTACGATTACAACTGATTATGATTTCAGACTGTGTTCCATTTAAAATAATAAGACACGCTTGTTTGATTTGAATAAAGTTTCGATAAAAAGCCTACTGTATTAATAACAAC
Source organism: Argiope argentata (assembly GCA_026289955.1). Taxonomy (NCBI): domain Eukaryota; kingdom Metazoa; phylum Arthropoda; class Arachnida; order Araneae; family Araneidae; genus Argiope; species Argiope argentata. The sequence goes on from JAOUZG010000273.1 coordinate 2,626,720, forward strand.
TATCATTAATTGATAAATATCAATTCTACTACAAGAATCATCCGAGTACAAACATCCGTTCACTATTCATATTTTTTCCTTCATCGTAAACATTTGGTTTGAAATGTAACTATCTCATTTTTTTTGTAATATTTTATGGAGATGATATTCACAATAACAATGTAACGGTAGCATATTTGCAACACTAATCACAAACACAAATACACTCATTTAATGAAGAAAAAAAATGGTATTTGACATTCATGCTGGTTTATAAAGAAACAAAAAAAATTCTCTGAAATGTCCATATATATTTCTTAAAATGTTGATCTTCTATATATTCCATGCTGCATTATTCATAACGCATGAAGTTTTATACAAATGTAACATCGCGAAAGACTGATATTAGAGCAAGTCAATATCCTCCGGTAATTGTTAATATGTACTAAATAGTGCGAAGAAATATCGAATAATTGGTTATATTTTAATGTATTCAAACCGTTACATTATCAGCAGGCACAGATAAATTCGTGTGACAGGAAAAAGAGAACTAGTCAAATTAGCGACTATAGCAGTTTTATTGTAATAACTAAAAGTAAATAACACTAATCACAAACAATTTGAGCAATTTTTTTTATCTTCATATAGAATAAAAAATTCAATTTAGGTTCCACAGTTTATTTAAACAATTTATTTATCAATTTTTACCAGAGAATATTGACATTTCTCTGATATCAGCCTTTCACATTAACATATGTATGTTAGGAAATGCCTAAAAACTTATTCTTTATTTTTGAATTTTGATTAAAAATGTTTATTAAAGAATTTTTTATTTTCCACATTGCAATTATTTAAATATATTTAAAAATTAAGAGATGACATTAACGATATTCTAATTCTTCAAACCCTACCAAGAATGAAATGCAGCTTCAAGACAGAGAATTGCCGGTTTTTAGTCCTTTTCTAGGGAATAGATTCATTTTGCACGAAAGTGTAAAAATATTATGTTTATAAAATTCCCAGGTCAATGCGAAGAGTAATTTTTTTAAAAAAAAAAATAAAACTAATTCTGATAGGGGTATTTGTAGAAGTTGGCCATTTAATGCAATCGAAAGATACATGCTGTCAATAAATCCGTTCTTATATTCAACCACATATCTGTGTTAATTTACACAGATGGTTTTATATTGAGAATGGGCAATTTGAAAAATAACAGATATTTAAATTGCACAAAAAATGCCTCTATTTTAATGACGTTGTATGCAATTTGTCATTTTTGCACAGCCTAATATTATTATTGATATTTTATATTATGTATCTTATTATATAGATCTATATCAAGAAAGTGATAATATAACCAAAATATTCCTTACATTTTGAGTTCTAATAAAATTAAGAACTTTCCAATAATTTGCAAGGTAGAGACAAACTGGATGCAAACTAACCATAGATGCCTCTCCAATATTTGTTTGCATACTTTCTAATCAAGTTTTTAGACCTCTCATCCCGAATAAAACTGCCGATATTAGGTAAAGCCGTCAATGAAATGCATGACATTGGGGGATAATAACTAGGAGCTATTGATGTCTGTGATGCCAGCATTTTTTACAAATCTATAGCGTGGCATTTGACAGTTATTCTCAGATATGCGTTTGCAATACAAGAGGTCAAAAATCGAAGTTGTATTTCTTACATCTTTTTTTTCTAACAATTAAAACTAAAACTTAAAATATAATTGCTGTTGTATTCACAATATCCCAAAAGTTCTTAATTTTATTATGATTTTATGAGCTCTGATTTAAAAAACTTAATGACTACTGCCAATAAAACCCAGAAAAATGGCATTTGAGCACGTGATTACACGTAATGAAATCAATAGGAAATGTGATATTTTTTAAACAATAAATAGGAGACAAAGTTTTTTGGATAATTTACTATACTAAAGTGACTCATTCAATAAAACCATTAAAATGAATAAAAAATATAATTTAACTTGCACGTGCACGTGGTGCTTGGCCGTTCAAGAAATGATGTTCTGACATGATACATTGAAATATGCAAAGCATATTTCATTTTATTCTTTATATTTTTTGTTTGATGTATTTTAAACCATACGTTTCAATGTAAAATATATGTTTGGCATTTAGGTTTGTACAGTAAGTAATTCTTTGCTCAAACATTTCTAGAATATTTTCTTGAGTTGTATTCCAAAAGTGAGTATTTATGCTATGTTATGGAACATTTGATTATTTATTTATTGTTTTTTTTTACTATTCTAATGCTCATGTAATGCATTAACATATGAGCATTACGAGGGTGTGGTATCTACAAAATTATATATCATTTTAGCAAAAAACATTAACTGTTTTGGCCTGATTTGCCAGCAAATGAATGATATGCTATTACAAATCATCTTACACCCAGTTTCTTAACTGAAATCTACATATTTCGGCATTATTCATCTCATTTTCTTTTAATGTGGTTAATTATTTTATAGGCATTGGGCTAATAGTTATTTAGGATATGCAACGGTCTCTTTTATAACGAAGCATTCTTTGCATTGCATATTACCAGTCAGTCCGTTCACAGAGCTTTCTGGACGTATGACTCATTTAGGAAATGATATTCGTTGACAGTTTTCTAGGTAGATTGCAAAAAAAGGCCATTCTAAAACGAAAAGACCTAAAAGTATATAATTGATCAAATTCTTAAAATCGTGATACATAATTATAAATCTATTCCCTAGGGATTTTCCTATTGATCAAAATGACCAGAATCTACGATTTATCATAATCCTGGTCATAGAATGCCTTTTAAGTTCTTTCAATTGTGGTGAGATTGATGTTCTCCATCTGAGTGACAGAGGTGGTGAATCGGTATCTGGTGCCGGTCATGTTGTCGCCACGTCGGCTGCCGTACGACTTCCTGCAGCACTCGCAGCACAGGAAATTCCTGAATTCTTTGCGAAATTTTCCTGGAAAGCAAGTTCATTTTAAAACAAGTGTGATGCCGTAAATATTTTAAACATGTGAAAATAATGTAAAAAAGTAACTCTTTAAGTTCAAATAATGTTTTGAAAAAATTAATTCTAATAATTAACTAGAAAAATAGTTTGGTAGCTTTTTGAAAGTTCAGTAATGAAAAAATGATTTAATTATTTAAAATTGTAATAGCATATAATAGTTCGAATCGTCAAGACATTAAACACAAAAAGAATCCTGAGCTTAGACATTATCAGTATCCGAAAATAAATATGAAGAAATAATGCAGGATAGGTAATCAATGAGTCATCCATAATCAATCAATAAATTGTTTCTAAAGCTTTCTCCGATCTGGACGGTCATTTGCCAATGTCTGGTACCTTCAGCTTGGTTCATATATCAAAATTTAGTTCCACCTTGATTGAAGAATTTAAATCTTCATCTGATGTTTTATTTTCATATTTTTATCAGGATAATTTTCTATTGAAATTGTTTTATAATTTAAACTCTCGTTTACCGTTTTACCAAAATTTTACGTTCGACATCATTTGAGTTGCCTTTATTTTGAACAGCTCCATAAACTATTTTATGATAAAAATCTTACTAAATGCCTTTTGAAGTATTTCCAATGCATCAATATATCTCAATTAACAAAGCCAAATGCATTACACACAAAATACAAATTGCATCCATTACATATGAATATACTTCGGCCTTTCGAAAAAATCACCAATTGTAATTCGTGAAAATTGATTCATGGATAAAAGGCACAGACCCTTGAAAAATTAGTATGAATATCAACTATTCCGGATACGGACCTATAATTTAATTGAAATATTGTAAATTTCCTCATTTAATTTATAAATGCTGGTGATGAAGTCTTTTTTCCAACTACTGTTGCTAATTTCCCACAGGTAACGTATAGTGACAAAACTGCTGAATGTGCAGCAAGAATTGATAAACTATCAAGTAAACGCCCTTTTACAATAGGAGGATGTCTTTCTACTTCATAAAGCAAATGATTCATATTAAATGGAACTTTTTCAATCGAAAATATTTCCTTTTAAAACGGTTCAATGAACTTCCAACAATATAGTAAAGGTATCGAAAGCAGTATTAATATGCCTTTTTTGCTAGTTAGCATGTCTCTCATGGAATCTCATGTCATGCATAGAATCTCTTGTTCACAAAATACAATTATTAAAGAAATTTCTGTTGTCGATGTTGATTCTATTAGCAGAAAATGCTTTATAATATTGTTCAATATCTTTCCGACATTAACCGGCATTGAGAACACCCAATGTCTTGGGAATCTCGTATAATATCTTGTGCTAGAAATAAAATTATTTTTATGCAATTTTAAAATAAAGAAAATAAACGGAAAATAAGTTTTATTTATTTATTTCTCCTAAATTGTTTTACAGCTCATATTACACGGATAATCGCTTATTTTTTATATTATACAAATTATCCTCAGATTCTTTCTTTAATTTCATTTGTATTTTTATTTAAAACAAGGAGAAAAGCGTATAAACTTTTTAAAAAATTGAGATAATTCGATAAAACAATGCTTTATTAGCTCCTTCATAAATCCTAATTTAAAAGAATAGCAAAAAGAAACGCGTGGAAATGTTTCCTGAAAATCAAAATAAAAATAAAGCATCCTTATACAGTCTATAAAAAACGACCTGATCGAGTATTCAGACATTAGTTTTCATATCCTCCATTTAGGGGTCATCTCGTGCTCTCATCAAAAAACGCTGAGCTCTAAAAGATGTCAGCCTTCGATCATGATATTGCAGTGAGACCCCAATCCATCACCCAGGAAAGTTTGAAGAACCTATAATCTGCAGGATCGTCAATTTTCGAGCAGAAGAGACAGAATTCGAAGAAAATTCAACTCACCGTTCATGAAATTGTAGATGATGGGATTGATGGAGCTGTTGGCGTAGCAGAGCCAGTGGGAGATGAGGGAGACGACAGTCGTAGCTGAATTCTGGGGAAGACCAATCGTGTATCTGCATACAAAATGAGATTGTTCATTTTAAATTAAGGATTGCATCTTACTGTTTTGGGCGTAGTGTATCAACAGACAGGGATTGGAAATGGGAGATATATCGAGCATTGTAACTTTGAAACATATAATACAAGTATTTACGGTAAAAAATTATTACTTGGCATTAGAATCTACAAGTATTGCTCTTTTTACATTCATAATGAATCAGATTTTTACTTCTTCATGATGGATGGTAGGAAACTCTTTTATATCTTATTAAAAATGAAAGCTTCTCCTATGAAGATTTAAGCAAATGCCTTCAGGTTCTCCATAGAACCAGAAGATAAACTAAGGTTTATGATTCACCTGAAAAAATCTACTTAAATTCTCAGTGAGCAGCTTTTATTTTTAGTAAATATCAGATTAATAAGATTAATTATTCATTTTCACATCCTTGACTGCCTTGACCCCAGTGTAGGGGACATTTATTCATCTCATTGGACACTCACCGATCATCTCAGTGTCACCGGTTTATTTGATCTGGTCTGACTCCATCAGACCACGATGGAGATAAGAAGAAGAAGAAATATTCATTTGGCGTTTGAATTAAATTTCTTGTCCTGAATTCAGTGTGGAATAATAATTGAAATAGATCAATTGCAATAAAAGAAAACTCACTTACCGCAAGAAAAGCAAATATTTTTCTAAAGTACCTGTGAAAAGAAAATGAAACCTATTTATCTAACGAACTTGTATATTATGCTTTCATTCTATTTTCATAAATGTTGAAGTGATTACTGTTTTAAAACTATTATACCTTTTAAGAAATTCGGATGGCACAGCTGAAGAATATTTGTTTGATGTTTAAATTACAAAAAATAAGAAAATCAAGTAGAATCGGTGTAAGTAAACTTTTTAGTAAAATTCCAATATTTTGTATTTTATAAAGATGTTTCTAAAATACTTAATACAATTTAACAAAGTTAGGAAGTGAAGATATCTCCATGATTTTTTTACGAAACGCTGTCATTATAAAATAACATTAAAGTAAATCTAAACAATCAAGACCATTGCGATTTTTCAGTAAGGAATACATTAAATGTAACTCATTTTGCGAGTTCAAATGAAAGCGTTGTAGTTTACAAAAACAAATTTTGCGTGAAGAGCAGCAATTCAATCTCGCTACATGAGATTTAAGATTTTCGTTCAGTTGTTTCTTTTTTTAACTGAAATTAAAACTGTTACTTTGTGTTTATGTAAATGAATTGCTGCAAATTAGATTTTAGCATAGCTAATTAAAGGATTTGGAAAAAGAAAGGGATAGAAAAAAAATGTTTACTATCGGGCAGCATTGTTTCGCCTGTAATAAACAGAAAGACAGTTTTTAAGCTTAATAATGAATTACATTAGGAGAGTAATTAAAAGTGACTTTTTTGTTTGCTTCCAATGAATTAAAGACTTTGAAAAGAGTTTTTTTAAATCGCATTGCAAAGCATGAACTTTTATAAACATGTGTCTGATACAATTTTGCATCATGTTTCTGATGGTACTAATGCGAACAATTCCGTGGCAATTTGTATGGAAATCAAAGAAAGATGCCCTGTTAATTTTTCTCTACCTTACTCCGAAAATAAAGCTTTAATGATAATTTTTTTAACGAAATCTAGAATTTGTTTTTATATAATTTAACCTTTAATATCCTTTAGAAATTAGTTCCAAAGCGAACTAAAGCAATTTTTCATGCATGTTTTCATGCATATAGGAAACTGGACCCTAAAAATTATTTTGATCGTTGTATGTATAAATTTTTTGAAATTAGTGCAGGAGTTTTTTTAAAATTATTTCTTCATTAAGCATCTAGATTTAGTTTAATTTTTGTGAAGAATGAAACCATTACTTTTCCTTATAGAAGAATAAAACATCGTTTAGGTAACCAGAATGCTTGATTCAATCATTGTATTGTCATATTTACAAAAACAGATGAATAATAAAATTTCCATGAAATAAAATATAATGTAAAAATTTATCGGAAATTTTCAAAAGTCAGACATTTTTTTGCATATTTAAGCGACATCGTAAGTTTAATCGTTGGAAGCGACATCGTAATGTTTACTTTTGTTCTATTTCTTTGTTTACTTATAAAATTAAATAAAAGCATTTTCTTAAATTGTGTTTTATTTGCAACAGCATTTTAAAAATTAATGTGCCAGTGAGTGCGAATATTAATGAATTTAATAATCTACAGATATATCGTTAGGAATTAAATGAAATTTTATTTTTAATATATTACACACTTATATAAATTTAAGAATAATTTATGTGAATTCATAACGTGCATCTTCATTCTGGTTTCAAAACACCCTTTTATACCATGTTTTCATTTCAATACATTCTAATATTTCGTCATTTTAATGGAATAAGAAAGGATAAGTCGATGCAAGTTGTTTGAAATTATCTATAAATCAGAAAGGACAAAGGAGATATAAAAAGGGAATTAACCAAATGCCTGAAACGACAATAATAAAAATAAATTATTTCAAATCTAGAACTTTTACACCATTTTAGTTTCTTAAAAATATTTATTATTTTCGTGAAGTGTAATTAATTTGAATAGAAGTATATAAATACAAATTTGCAGAATCAAAATTGTATCATAAAGCTGTTCTCCGTTGAAATATGAATTTTTTCAATTATTGATTTTATAGCTCTGATTAAATGGTTGATTCTTGTCTTGAAATAATCAATAAATGAAGGTTTGGTTTACTGTTCCCCAGAGAAACCATAATAGGAGACATCGATTTTAAATTCTTTAACAATAATTCTATTATTAATATATAATTATGTATACTTAAAATTTGTTATATATATATATATATATATATATATATATATATATATATATATATAATCAATGAAAATAAAAAAAAGAATTATGTAAATAAGTGTCTTTGAAATTTTTATTACAGAAGGAATTTTGCCTATAGTCTTCATATTTCGAGGAAAATAAATTTGAATTAGGTAAATGGAAATTAAAGCTGCCGCAATTCTTTAATAACGATGAAAGTTTCATAAATTTTGTCATCAATGAGACATATATTAGCATTAAAAGCTTTAAAAGCATTGTGCATTCGATTTTTTTAATGATATTTACATTGAAATTCAATTAAAATTGATAAAGACAAAAAAAAATGGCCATAACATTTTATGAAGGACGACAAAGGAATAAGTAACTGGTTTTTTTTATTTAGATGCTATAAGGCAAATTATATAAAATCTGTTATGGGTTTGCTGTGTGAAACTTCAATGTTTTTTTCTTCGCTCCTCCACTACAAAAGAGGCTATAAAAAGATAAAGAAGAGAGCATCCTGTTCTTACCGCAGAGCATTGATGAGATGCACCGGCAGATAACAGAGCCCGAAAATGACCACTACAGCGATTAACATTTTGGCGGCCTTTCGCCTGGATTGGATTTGACCTTCGCAGCTCGGATTGGCCTGGATGAGTCGAACGGTGGCTCCATTCTTACCGTTTGGCTTTGAAACAGCTGAAATGAAATCTTATGTCCATTATCAAATTCCGAAGTAACGTTAGTTTTTTTTTGTTCATGACATAAAGATACTTTACATAAAAGTAATGAGAAAATATTTTTTGTAAAGCTAAAGATAGCAAAAGACATAGGAAAATATTTTTCGGATGTATAGAAAGCTTAGTTTAGCACGTAACAATTGGTTGATTAAGATTTTTTTAAAAAATCATTAAGTCGAATACATTTTAGATCAGGCATTTTAAAAGAAAAATTTTTTTTGTTTACCACGATCTATATTGCCATTATAAAAATTTAAGACATTTCGTGAATGAGAATAACGGATTTTGTAATTAAAATTCCTTACTCATTTCTGTTGAAAACTTACTTTAAAAAATGACAAGAAAATAATGTATCAATTTTTTGTCAAGTAACAGTAAAAAATTTTCAGTTACTTTTTCAGTGATGATTTTAAGTTTATCCTGCTATATAAGTAAAGCATGCTGAATACAGATTTGAAATATTATCATTAACGATGGTAGATTCAGATATTTTCTATGTCTTATCAATATAGGAAAGGATATGCTTATAGTATCCTATTTTTGTGACTTTCTGATTATATACTGAATCTAATTAAATTTTTGAAATAAATAGTAGTATATTTAAGAAGTATATATTATATTTCTAGGGATTATTTAAAGTAAAATAATAAATTTCTTTTTTTTTAAAGTGAAAAACATTTCGAAAATTGAAAAATGCAGTTCTTTATTTTTAGTTATAATTTAATAATAACTACATGAAACTTATTTAGTAATTATATTCTAATTATTTCTTCAATTATGATTTTAAAGAATGTCTATGCAAGTAATATCAAAACAATTGTTGAAAATGTAGTTATGCTTATTATTGATACAGCAATCCGAAGATTTACAGTATTCGAATGGATGGAACCAGAAAGTAGAAGTTTCAGATCTTCATCTCCATACGGAAAATCAGGAGCTGTGGTTTATGCTATCAAAAAGGGTTACGTTGGATAAATGTTACCACTATCTATGATCATAAATGCTTTGATTCTAAGGAGCATTCTCGGAAAGCTACGCGTACAAATCGTAATGAAAGAAGCGGGATTATTAGCCTAGAGTCGCTTATTATATCGCTTCACGGTCTTGGATGATTACATACTAGTGATGCCACATTGAGCTAGTAGATCAAGACGGCTTTGAGTAACACAGTGACCCAACTTATACTTCTGACTACGCCCATCAATTATTTCTCATCGATTCTTTGATGGTGAATATTGCAATGAATTTATAGAATAAGGAATGCTTTAGAAAATTTATTGGCATGGATTTTTTAAGAAAGCAATGGAAAAAGTTCATATATCAATAATAGTAAAAATAATGACAAAATTATTTATTGCATTTTTTGTTGTTGTTGTTATTAGTGGCACTTGGTATGGACAAGCTTCACCGAAGAATCAGCCAGTTTCAAACCCAAAGGAGCGTCTCTTGTTTTGAAATAGCGCCAACTAGAGCCAAGAGTAAGACTTAGCTTATCGCATTCACTTGGACATCCCCTTTTTACAAAGGGAGGGGCACATTCATACATCTTGCAAATAGAACATAGAAGAACAACTCAAACACTGGAAGCCCAGCTTTCGGGGAAGTCGCGCTACCCTATGGAAAGACGCCAGCCTGGCATGTTCTTTCAGACAGTAATTAAAATACTTCAAAAGCAATTTTGTTTAATGTAACAAATCGGTTATCTACCATTATTTTTTACAAAATGTTTGATAACTTATTTCTTAATATTGCTTTCCCTATCTCTTCTGGTTCATTCATCATTGTACATAAAAACATAAATGATTGTTGGTTTATGTAGCAACAAATATTCTTACTGGTACGACTTGGATGATGGTTGGTTTCCGACGACCCTGGTATGTTTTTGTTCCACAATACTCTGGCTATCTGATAGTAAGCTACGGCCATCAACAAAAAGGGGACGACATACAAGAAGAATAGCAGGAACAGCTGATAGATCCTGGTGCTGCTTTCACTCCATGTGTAGGTGCAATCTGTGAGGTAGATGGTGTCCAGTGGAATGGGATGCTTTCTGGTGTCGAGAACTATAGCTTCAGGGAGGACCACAAGGATTGACACCAACCAGATGAGAAGAATGTTTGTTTTGGCACGAGCTGCTGTGCTCTTGAAACTTAGTGGATGACATATAGCATACCAGCGATCAATGGAGATGAATGTCAGTGTGAGAACTGACACACTGACAGATATACTCTGGAAGAAAATAAAATTACATACAATGGGGAAATGAAAATTTACTATAATTAGATGATTTCAAATAGTTTCATGGTGTATAAAATATTTCATAGCTGTTTCGATTAAAAGAAAATAAATTATAAGATTTTAGAAAGAATGTTAAGCAGCTAAGATGCGAGATATAATCTGTTATCTTTCATTGATTTGATATCCTAAATCCATTGAAAAAATAAGAAATAAATTATTCATTCCATCAGGAGTAATAATGATAATTAGTCTAATTGTTTAATTCCAATTTATAAATTTAGCTCTATTTTAATTTTTAAAAGTATTTCACACATTGCTTTTTATTTGAAATAATTACTTAATTTTTTCCAATAGCAATATTTTTGAAATATCGCGTCTATTGCATGAAAAAGTGCATACCGACAAATTATTATACTCTTGATAGATTTGGTTCTAAATTTGATACGGAAATTCAAAAAAGATTATTGATTAAAGGAATCAATTTTATCTAGCTATCTTTTCACATTCCGCAGTTATTAATTTCATTTACACTAGAACCATCGGAAAGATTTTCAGTTAATGGATTTTTCCTAAAATTTGATAAAAATCTGCAAATTTGATTTAGATATTATATATCAAATCTCAGCGATCTAACTCTAAATCTCTTTTTATTATTTTGTTAAACACACACACACGCGCGCGCGTATATATGAATCGGTTTTTCTGACTGAAGAAAGGCAGAAATTCTTCAAAATCTCGTGTTAGAATCTCTTGGCAATTACAATACTCTTGTATTACACACAAATTAGAACTCATTTCAAATCAATTTCACTTTGAATATTTCACACATTGAAAAGCAAAAATAACCACAAAAATAACGTAATTAAATACGCAGTTGGTTTAGACGCCTACGTTTCTCCTACGTGTTTACGCTTTGTTTATTCTAATCGTCTGCAGAGAAAAAGAATGTGGAATGCGAGCAGCAACGTATGTTTCAGTATTGAAGATAAACAACGCGTAAGACTTAACAACTGAAGAATGTGATTAACAAAATGTCTTGTTCCATGTTAATTTTCGTGTCTCTTATTCAAAGATAAATGATCATTCAATACCCAAATCATTCTTTTCTTGTTCGAGAGCTAGTTTACAGAGAGAGAGCAATACGAAATGGTAGGGATGTATCTATAAAAGCTTTTACTTCCCAAATCGATATGAACTGAGACATCACTCTTGTCATTCCATTTATTAATGATATGATGACACAGACATTGCGTGTAAGAGTAATTTATATCACTTTCTGCTATTTATTCATAAATCTCCGCACTGCCGGTCGCACATGGATTTCTGGGCACCGAAGGAAGAGACGGAAAAGGATTCGTGGGTACAATCCTATGTCTAATTGATGGTGAAATGCGTACATTTTATAATAAATGATTTTTCCTTCATAATTTTTGCCTTCTAAAGAACTCTTTTTTAAGGCTAATAAGGGTCAAATAAACTTCAAACAATGCACGCATGATAACTTTAACAGAAGAGTTTAAAGAAATGTGTATTGATCAAGTATGATGATTATTTCTTAGTCAAAACATATTGTCTTGTTTACTCCAGTAGTTTGTAAAATTAATTCTTAGATCGCTATTTATTGCTCAATTTGCCTTAAAAAGAGATTACAGTAATGTCTGAAATATATTGTTTTTGTTGTTGTTTCTAAGGGCTCTTGCAATGAACAAGCTCATTTTCGCAGTCAGCAATTTTAAATCGAGGATGTGTCTCTTGAGTACTTACGTATCAGACCGTCGATGTCAACGGTTTAGTAACTCATTGGCGACGAATTCAAATTCGACGATAAACCGTCGATGCTAACAAAACCAATAAAATGGCAGACGGCAATTAAGAATGAACAATTTTTAAAATAATGGCGGATTTTTTTTGTTGCTATTATTGGCAATTTGGCAACTCATTGGCGACGCTTTCCATATTAGCGATAAAGATCGATGGTCTAATACGAAAGTAAGTATTAAGTAGCTCTAAGGCAAAGAGTTCATCTTAATTACTAACATATATTCGCTTGGATAGCATTTTTTTTATAGCGGGGCATATCCATCCACCTCACAGGTAGAAAATATGAAGAACAACCATGCCCCGGAACTCGAACCCGACAAGCCCAGATCACAGAGAAAATGCGTAACCCCCAAATATATGTAAAATTGTTTTGCAAAAAATATATCAGTCTATTTGTTAGTACTCGGCAAAATCGTTAACCAAGAACTTCACAATTTCGATACAATTACAAATTCGGGATAATTTAGAATTAAAACTATACACTTCAATTGCCTTTTATTAAGAATTTTAAGCATTTATTAATATAAATTCAAATTGCGTCTTCTTGAATACTAAAACGCACAAAAAAGGAAACGTTTGCCTTTCAGAGAATGCTAGTTTGATTTCTGTTAAATATTTTGTTAATTTAAAAAATATTCCCACTTACCCTCCGCAGCTCAATAAATATCAATAAATTGACAGCATATGTTATTCCTAGATCACGATATGTTACTTTCTGTTTCAAGTATTATCCAAGGTGTTACTGCTCGGCGTTCCTTTCATTTTCCATTTCTAATACTTGAATTTCTAATACTTTCCTCGATGATAATAAAATTTTTGCTAATATTTAAGACATTTTTGTTGGAAATTATTTTATCATGATTCAGATTTAATTCTAAATTATTAATATAAAATGCAATAATTTTAATCATTTCAAACAAATTGTCCCTGTTAAATTTTATTGATAAAACTCATTGTGAGGACAACGGGTGAGCTAAATAATCCCTGAAAGATGACTAGCTTTTATATATTACAAACATTATTTCTGCAGTATATTTATAAAACACTGGTCGCTAAGATGAAATACTTAGATACTTTTTCCAAAATTTCAGGTCCTTTAAGTTAAGGGAAGATTTAGAAGATGAATTCAACAAAGTTTATTTCCTATATTTTTCAGATGGCTAATGGAAAAAGAAAAAAAAACTTTTGTAGTCTGATAAACTCTATACACAGAAAAAAAAAACTAAATTTTATATCTCGCCAATAACATGCATTACATTATATAGCGTAGGTTTTGTTTTCCATTTTTAATTTTGGAAGCTGTAAACATTTTTATATTACACCTTACAAATACTCAATGCTGCAAAATATAGAGACTGTATATTGTCATTATATTTATTTCCCTTAATGTTTGGATATTATAAGTAAACTACCCTTCAAGCACCAAATAAAGCACAAAATAGGTAAGGAATTGCTAGAAGAAATGTTTGTCTGTTAAAAAAATGTTTTAATATTATAATTAATCAAAAAAATTAATTAAAATAAATTTGTTATCTTATAGCTATCTCTGTGATTATTATCGGTGATTTCTCTGAATAACGATTCTTTGTATGAAGGTATTGATTGTTAGCCCGTGGGCGATGTCCAAAGCCTTGAATAAATCTGCACTTCCCATATGACTAATAAGTGAAAGTACTGCTATTGATACTTTGATATCAATTACTCTTTAAAATAGTTTGATGGATAAAGCTATAAAAATGGAAAATCATTAGTTTTTTAATTACTAACAAAAATACTATGTATTATTTTGATATTTGCTCATTACTTAATTATCTCGTGAAATTAAATAACATAATTCCATATCTCAAAAACTGCATACATAAATTTTCTCTTTATTATCATGTCAGAACAAGATGTTGTTTTGGGGATGAAGTTTTTGGCGTCAACAAAATCCGTAGGCAAAAAATTAAAAAAAAATATTATCTGCTCGGGCATCTAAAAAAATAATCAGCTTTTAATAACATGTTGCCATTGCATTTACAAAACTTCTGATTTTTAAAAAAATAAGTTAATGACTACAGCAAATAAAACTTAGAAAAACGTTATTTTGAGCACTTGATTACGTGAAATGAAATAAATAGGAAATGGGATATTTTATCAAACAATCAATGCGAGACAAAGTTTGTATCGTTTGCAATAATAAAGTGACTCATTCAATGAAACAATTAAAATGAACATAAATTAAAATGAATAAAGATATAATTTAACTTGCACGAGCACGTGGTGCTTGGCCGTTCAAGAAATTACGTTCTGAAATGATTCATTGAAATATGCATATCAGATTTCTTTTTAATCTCTTGTTTTATATTAACAAGTATTCTAACAAATATAAATCAGATTCATTTTCTACGTTTTACCGAAATTTCACGCTGGAATAAAAATTTATGTCAAACCAAAAGCCAAAATTATCTCCCAAAACATTCCTATTTATTTTATGAAAACCTCACATCGATTTCTCAAAAATTCAAGCGGACAAAAAATAAAAATTCCCCATCTGGAACTTTTTTTTCCTCTCCCAAACCTTTATCCTTCTCTCTGAGAAAGTTTTCTCCCCTTTGTGTTCCCAAATGCAATAACCGTGAGGGAAGATAGAATATGCAGAGAAGGGCGAAGGATTTCGGGGACAAAACCGAAAATGGAAAGAGAGGAATAAAATCAACCCCTCGCCATGTCTTGAGATTTGATGGGTGATTTCGCCAGGTTCCCTGCCATTTGAAGTGAGATAAAAGATCAGCTGAAAAAGACTCACGATGGACCGTGGACTTCAATTGGCTCTTAAATGAAGTTCAACAAAAGAGGAAGTTTATAGAATTCTGAAATATTTAGTGAAAGAGCTCCTATAAGCAGAGATTTAACGCAGTGTTTCATTTTTCTAGTGGTCAGAAAGCCGGTGGAAAATTTTTAGTTCCTTTGGATGCTGAGATGTTCATTTCTTGTGGCATCATCAAGAGGCTGTTAGTTGTTCTGCTCAAATCTCAAATATGTTTACTGCTCATAAAGAAATTGAACGTTTGCATTATAACAGTTTCTTTAAAGCATTTTTTTTACTTCTTTATATACGAAGTACAGTGAAAGTATTTGAATCTTCAAACAATTCAAACTCTAGATTTTGGTGGACTCTTCACGTAACAGAGCTCCTTCAGTCAGAAAAATATATTTTGTGCTTTATATATATTACGAATACGATTATCAAACACGTTTTGAGTTAGTTAGATGTTGTTGTTACTTATGGCACTTGCCATTGACAAATCCAGGTGATACATCAGCAGATTTTACGCTGAAGATAATCGTCTCTTGTTTCAAGTAGCGCCAACTAGGGCCAAGAATACGACTTTAGTTGCATACACAGTCACTTGCACAGCCCTTTTTCTTTTAACTTTCATTTTTAAATTTTCTTACTGGCAACAAAGTTTTGAGCTCGACCGACTTTGAGAAAAAAAAATTGTTTTTCTAAATATCAACGTATGTGTAATCGAATAGTCTCTTGATTGTGGGGCGTTAATAATCAAATTCCTAAATAATTATAATGTATATTTTTTTATTTGAGAATGGAAGTTATTTATTTCCATAAAGAGTGAGGAAAATTTTGCAATTCAATTTATATTGACATAATCGTGTTGAAATTGTTATCTTAACAGAATTGCTAAAACTACCTCAGAATCGAAATCAAATTGGATATAAAGCGAGGTTTTAAATTTGCGTGACTATCTCAGTACAGCAAGAAATTTATTCTTACGAGTTTCCTATTTGAATTTAGAATTTTAAAACCCGGATGTTTTTAGAACAGATTTCAATTCAAGGCCATTTACATTTAACAAATTCTAAAGTATTCATAAAACTAAAATATTACTGAACTTAGGACAAAATAGTATTATAATTTTCAAGAAAAAAGGATCAACATCAAAATATAAAATTATTATTAAGAATAATGGTATACGTTTTATGATATATAAAATGAGTTTTTTTTTTCTCACAAACGATTTTTTTTGTCAAAAGCAGGCATTTATCTTATATATGATAAATGTTATTAAGAAAAAGGAAAGATAAAAAGGTTTCATGGATTGTTAAGTTACCGAAAGAAGATTAAATGAGCCTATTTAATGTAATCGTCCCAAATTTAACGACATAAAATAATAAACCTTGGTATTAACTAGATACTCTTGATATATAATTGCTACACAATTTATATTATTAGTATTATAGTTATGCCAAATAATTTGAAAATATAATGTTTTCTTTTTAACCTTTAGTCATATGGGAAACATTTCTTACTATAAGAAGTCCTAGAAATAAATTATTCAATACCAATAAAATTGTATATAGGAAATGTACTACAAATTTAAAATACTTTCGATTCAAGAAAAAAATTGAAAATATTCTTAATTAGATGAATATAATGAAGTTATAAAATCCAAACTAACATAAATAACTAATAATAATATACTAAGCAAAATGACAATAAAAACTATCATAAATTTTCTGGCATATTCACCAATAACAATGTTCCCTCCTCGTATACCAAATTTTCTTTAACTTAAGCACTGCAGCTTTGTGAATCGAGTTTAATGGCAGAGCGAATATGCGTATTGAAAAACAGTCAATCTTTGATTAATATATTTCGAAACTTGTTATAAATCAACACTTTAGGTACTAAAGTGGTATATCAAATTTCTATTTTTAGAGCCCTTTATGTTTTGTAGTTATCGTGTCCACTGGTCCTCGAAGGATATACACATATTATCCCTCAATGGATTTCTTCACGATTGGATGAAAATCTACAAATTTATTACAAATACACTAGACAAAACTCTACCTATTCAGAGCAAATTTTCTTTTAACTATGCAGGTTCACAAACAGACCGTCACTATTCTAAAAATGAGTTTTTCATCCTTAGTGGGGTATAAAACGTGAAGAATCATCAAAAACCTGAATATGAATTTTTTAATGATTGTAACACCATTTCACGTTATAATTCCTGAACGAGAAAGTAAAAATTAGATTTATCAAATAATATACATAATATTTTTATGTAAGATTCTAATCTAAATAACAACAGATAAAAAGTTTTCATCATTAGTCTTGTACACATTGTATTTACGAACCACAGATTAGTTTAGTTTAAAGCAACATTAGGGCTATTTTGAATCGAACAACGTAATTTTGAATCCCGACCAGATGACGAGGATGACACCTTAGCTAGCATCCGATCTCCAAACTATCCCACCACACCAGAGGGAGTACATTTAGCCCCTATGGATTCAACGTGCCTCAGGCCCACTTACGTGGTGGTTCTTAGGTGGGATCTGGTTTCGAACCTAAACCCCCCAGTTCCGAAGTTGAGACCTTACAACCAGACAATTGCTGCCCCTAACAAACCGCAGAAATAATCTTTTTCACCAACAAACGCTCCATCCACAATATAGAATTCAATGCATAGAGAGAATCGTTCCTTCTGGGAAAAGAATTGCAAGATCTTCCTCGAAAACAACCTTTGATCTCGCTTCATATCAACAGAAAAGGAAATTTAAATTTTCTACCGAAAGCAACAGGCCTTCATGAGAAATAAATTTCTGCTACCTTCTGCGGGAGAAGGATTCTTGAAACAAATACATTATAAAACAGTTATTCTTTTCCAAGAAAACGGCTCCCTGCTGATAAAGTTTGATTTATTCTTAAGGTTTTTATTTCTAAGCTTACGTGAAATAATTTACATCCTTTTACTGGGAATTCCAAAAGTTATTCTTTCAATGCTTTATCAATCATGTGGCGTTTTCAAATAATCTAATTTTTTTATTTATTTTATTATTTTTATATTTAACTGAGAAGAATGTTGCAAAATCTCTATACATGAAAGGCTAACATGCGTGGCACAGAAATCGTTTTCATTGTCTATTATCGAATAACAATAATTATACATAAACAAATCACGGTACAAAAAGTGCTTCGTTGAACAAGTTTACAATTGTACTTAATTTAATAATTCAAACAGGAAATTATTATTATATATGCCTTGGATTAAGTACAAATGAAAAAAATTATTCATTCAGAATAAAAAAGATAAAAAAGTTATCAAGATTCAATCTTCAATGCCTAATCTATCTCCCAAGTAGGTTTAATTATTGTCTGATAGATAATCGCTATGACTTATTTATAAAAATAGATCACCATATCGTTCCAATTTCATAAAAATGTGTTTGGATTATTTAAAAACACAAAAAATTATCTTTTGAATGATATCAGGTTTTTTTTTGTACAGTGTTTTCTTTATTTTTAAAATTTTTTAAATATAATACATAATTTTCAAGAATTAATTTTTAATGGTATGAAATTGGAGCTCATTTATCAAATCCTTCAAACTTGTACCTGTCTTTATCGATGCTAAAAGTAAGATTAAAAAAATCTTTATATATTAAATCCTCAGTATACATCTTTATTTCATAGCATAAATATTTTTGTAATATATGCGTACTATTATTTATTGAATTATTCTTATTTATTCAATCAAATTTATATGTTTTGGTCCTGTTAAATAAAAAAACAAGAATTTGGTCTTATAAATAATTTTTAAAAATATCCATTCCCATTCATAGTTAACATTCTAAAAAGCCAATAATTTGGGCTAACAAACTGGTCTCCAAAGGTGGCTAGTTCACTTCCAGAAGTTACTTGAAAGAATATAAGGCATAATAATGATTCTGTTCATGTAAAAATTGAAAATATATGAGATAATAATAGATTTCAAACTGAACTGGAGAAAACTAACAAAATTCCCTTGTTCATTGTTTAGAATTTCATTATTAGTAATAATCAAATAATTCAAAAAGTATTTGCAGTAAATTACTTTTAATAATTTTTTTAGTTGTTTATTTAACTAATTCACAAATTTTCAAATAATCTACTTTAACTTCATGAAAACTTCCATTGCATATTCTTTCTTCATTATGGATATTTGATTTTGTAGAATATCATATTTATACAGAACACTTTACGATAAGTATTTTATATCTTATTACTTTTCTTATTATTGATGTAATCATAAAGAAGCATATATTAACGATTTGCACAATCAATGTATATACAGGCTGATTATAATTAAATCTACAATCCAAAAATCAAAATTTTAAAACTACTGGTCAGAATGACGGGGTATTTTAGCAGAACGATCGTGACTAAATTGAATTATGTTTGGTGAAGATAAAAAGTAGTACCAAAATGTTCCGATAGATGGCCCTGTCAGGGTAAAGACGAAACATTGATTAGTTAAATATATAAATATCGTTAGCAAAAAGGAAACAATAGAGTTCGGAGGTAACAAAGCAGTAATAATGACAAAATCAGAGTGCTTCATGGAACAAGCTGATGGATGATTACGGTAAATGTTCGATATGCCCTCCGCTTTGTTCCGTCACTAAAAGGAAGAGTCAAAACGGCATGCCCACAACAGCTGTATTGGTATATACAACGGTACAATGGTGTGATGCTTGCCTTAAAGTTTACTAGATTCTCAATCTGCAAACTGTAAACAACATTCTTCATGTACTCCTAAACCCAGAAATAATACGGGTTTAAGCCGGTGGAAAATGGTGGTTACGTTGTTTGAAAATAGCGGCTTATGATTCTATCATCTCCGAAATAAGCACTCAGCAGCTCTCCATAGGAATAGCAATGTGCGGAGGAGCACCATCTTGTATGAATATCGTGCGACACACGCACTGACGATGCTGAAATGTTTGAAGGACATGGGATATCCGCAAAAAATTCTTTGTACCGCATGCCAGTAACGGTACAGGAACTGGACTCTCAGGTGTGATCTCCTCGAAGAAAAACAGATCGATGATAAGCGATGCCGTTGTCATTCACCATACAGTGACCTGTTCAGACTGAAAAGGTAATGGTTGAAGTTTGAATGAATTCTTGGTCTGAATATCCCGAAATTTTGTGAATTTACAGAACCATGCGAATGGAAGTGGACTTCGTTTTGACCACAGAATGTTTCATGGCCATCCGTTGTTCACTTCAATCTGGAAAAAAATATCATAGTGCAAATGATTCACATGTTTTCCTGGTCAGCAGGTAGCAACTGCAAGTGTGCTATCTTGTATGGATAACAGAGAAAGATGCTCCATTGAACTTTACGTACCATGCTGATCGGTGTATCCAAAATTTGGCCAACTAACCGTGCGCTTCTGTTTCCCGCATCACGTTAAGTCTGTTCTTTTAAGGATTTAGCCACATCAACTACTCAGTCGAATCTGATTTCCTTCCGCTATCCCGCTTCACGTCAAATAAGCTGGTGTCTTCAAATTTAGCAATCATTTTTCGCAAACCATTTATAGTTTTTGGACCAGAAACTTCCTTTTTCTTCTTCTTATTTCCATTATGGTCTGACTGAGTCAGATCAGATTAAATAAACCGTTGACTTTGAGATGATCCGGGACTGCTAAAGGAGATGAGTAAATATCCCCTACACAAAGGTCAAGGCAATCAAGGGTGTCAGAGGGAGTGATATGGAGAAATAGGCGTTTAGAACAAAGAGGAAAGGATTTCTCGCCCCCAGAAAATTTGAGGCATTTTAGGTGTCCGCTGGCAAATTTCAAAATGCAAGTATGGGGTGACCTATCTCCCGATATATGAAGAAAGAAACCTCTGTTAGGGTCCCTTATACCAGTTGTTTGATGGAGGGACCAGTCAGTCTTCTATGACGACAGATTTTCTAAGATTTTCTAACAGATTTTCTAAGCTCCAGATAGGTCAGTTTGGTAAAAGTGGGGTATTTTGAAAGTAACTCTCTTTGTCTATTTTGTTGCCATAGGTGTCGGCATATGATGGCACCTAGTAATCAGTAATCAGGAAGTTGAGAAACTTCCTGATAGCTGTAAGTGCACACACATCAATTTTATTTAAAATAAAGCTTTAAGAGCAGAGCATGATCCTTCATAGTCAGAATCATGATGAAGTATTCAGGAAAAAAAGTTGGTGTTTTGCATATTTATAAAAGTTGTGTGTACAGTGTGCACGTTTAGGAAATTCGCATATCTCCAGTTAAATGAACCATGAACTTTATTATTTCCTTTTGGATAACGATATTCATACATTTAACGAATCCACTTTTGGTTTTCCCCCCAAAGAATCTTCTAACTTTCAAAATCTTCTAACTTACTTAAAACAATTTTTTCAGGCAAAAGGACTAAAACAAATGCTGCACAAAATGGTTAAATACAGTGAATTGAAAAATATAGCCCAATACCCTGTATCGTTATAAGATGACAGTGAATTTTCAAACTTTGTATAAGTATATAGCAAGATATATTTCTGGTAAAATATAGAACGACAACCATGAGCCTTCTAAAATAAACTAAGCTAACGAATAATAATGTTACTTCGCTTCGCTTTTCATACAGTTATTTCCAATATTTCTTTCTACTCGTAACTAAAATAAATCGTCAGAATTGGAATATTTTCCATTTTATTTCTCTTACTTTCTACCTGACGATAGTAAAATTGGTCTCTGCTCAGTCGTTGAGAGAGTTAGAAATGTTCTGAAAGAGTCGGTCATAAACATCGATGAAATGCCTTTGCTTCTAATTTTATTTCGTCCTAAAACATTTCTTGCCAGCAAAAACAGGAAATAACTGCACCAGTGTAGTGTATAAATGTAGAATGTTAGTTGTTACAAAGTTTTTCGTGTAATAAAATGGATTCGTAAACAAAATTGTTCCGATGTTTCCATTTGTTTGATTGAAGGAATAATAGAGTTTTAGTTTCAAGTTCTTTAAATAAAATGGATAATTGAAGGAAAATGCTGAAGCACCCCGTTTTATTTTAAACAATGAAAAATTTAATAATCCTAATTTTATGTCATTAAGAATTATGCAGGATTTTTCATTTGAATTGAGGGAGAATTACAGTGAACAATTTGCTAAAAATTTTAGATAATTTATCTTATTAAATCAATTATTAGGAATTATAGTATGAATAGATATCTTCAAATTTTAAAAATAAAATATGCTTATTAATGGGCAATTTTTGCAAAATTTTTAAGCAAAAGTTGTGAATATGTATTGAAGTGGTAGGAAAGTGGTATTGTTAGCATTTGTTGCTTACTAAATTTATTTTAAAGTTAAAAAACCATTTATAGTATTATATTAGTAAATTATTCAATACAAATATTAGCACAACACTTTAAAAAGTGATGACAAAAACTTGAGAATTTCTGTTTGGTGTTGCGTTAATATACATTATAAACTATTACAAATTTATTGAAATAAAACTGCTTAATGAATTCTAAAAATTCTTCAAATTATGTCTACTGTAATACCATTTATATTTTAACGCGTTTTTTTATTAAATCAATAACAAAACATCAACTATATCATATTTATTCAATGTGAGAAAATTTAAATTATTTCATTTTTTTGTATAACTTTAATCGGTAGATCTATTTGTAAAATGTTTCAAGAATTTATTAAGAACATAAATGATAATAATAACAAAAATAAATGAATAGAAAATCCTCAGTATCTTAAACCCATACTTATGGTACAGGATAAAAGTTCATTTCAAAACCAATAAAAATTACGAAATCAAATGGATATAACTAGAATGAATGAAAACTATCACTAAATCATCAAAATTGAAAAACTTAAATTTAAAGATTACTTCGACTTATTATATATCATCGATAGTAAAAATTACATTATCTTTAGACATTATCCAATATTAGCGAAAATAACTAAATGAAATCTTTTTTCAATTCCTACTACTAGCTCACACTCCCCTTGTATATATATATATATATATATA
>JAOUZG010000273.1:2650262-2687414 GCA_026289955.1 Argiope argentata
ATATATATATATATCGTGCTCCAATTTTCAGTCGTTAATATACTTTCTATCCATCGAATCAAGTTCAAGTAAAGGTTTTAAACTTGCAGGGGAGGACATTTGATGTTAATACAGTTTTTTTAATACTGATTCCTTACTTTTTATTAATTAATTAAAAATTTACTTTTTCGTTTTTGTAATAGTTTATTATAGTAATTGTAATTGTTAGATCGTGATATCCTGGTTGGTAGGGGTTTGGATTCGCATCCGTTGTTCTGCGAATTCGCACCTGGTCGCAAAGTTCTTCATGTTGGGATTTATACCACTGGGGGTACTGAGTGAAAGGTTATCGTTATTCGGGCGCTCAGGGTTCCATACCCTCAGAAGCTACTGCAGTCCTCCTTCCGTTGTAAAGCGGAGTACGAGAACAATTATTTGATAAAAAGTAACTAAAATAAAAAATTCCTAATTTCTAAATTTTTTTAAAAAAAAGTAATAAATAATTTTTTCCTAATAACGAAAGATGGAATTAATTTTAAAAATTATTTTTTATTACTTGTTTACTTTTATATCTATTGTGTATGTTTTCACTTATTAAAAAGGAAACTACTCTATTGTACGGAACATATTTGGAAAATTAATAACTAAGAGCAGATAATCAATATTTACCTGTAGATAGAGCACCAATTTGCAGGTCACACTTCCAAAGAACCAAGTTTCTGTGACATCCCAGAGAACTGTAGGCGGCAGACAAAACAAGATCACCAAGAAATCCGCCAGAGCAAGATTCACGATGAAGTAGTTGGTGACAGTCCGCATGGTATGGTTTCGGTACACGGAGACACAGACCAGGGCGTTTCCAACCAGTCCTACCACGAAGACTAATACGTGCAATGAGATGAGAATCCATTCCAGTGGCGTGGGATAGATGTAATCTTGAATCATAGCCAAGTAGTCCTCGTCAGATACACAGTATTCATTGGTGCATACAGGAGTTCCATTTTCCATAGACGACTGGTTAGGCTCACTTGAGGAGTCGTAAGTTAAATCCAAAATTTCCAAAGGTAATGAATGATTGAAAACTGAATGACCAGTGTGGCGAGAATATTTTGCATCTGAAATAATATAAAATTACTAAAATTAAAATCCTTCCAAAAATATTGTTTATATAATCACGGAATTTACATACTTACGTATTAAGCAACCGATCATTTTCGCCAAATAAAAAAAACGGTCTCCAATAGATCGCCTACACGTCAAAATTGGTTTGTCATGTACTCAAAATCATTAAAGAATTTGAGTCACTAAAATGAAATTTGGCGTGGTTGGCGCGTTATTGTCGGATTGACTGTCTAATACTTAACTAACAATTTATATCTATATAATCATACTACATAGAAACCATATGTTTTAAAAATTAATGTAGTACATACTTCGTTATTTGAATATTCATTTTCCACTTTTATCGAAAGCTCTCTGATATGCCAATATAGAGAACATCATTGACTTATACAATGTGGTCGTAAAATCTTTCCTTGATTTCAAAAAAATTCCTGTAAACAATTCTGTATTTAAAGATGTATTGTAACGACTTTTAAATAACTAAGTTAAATCACGTATGTCGGTAAACTTGATTTTTTGAGCTCGCTTGATAGATCGAAAAAGGTCTAGAGTCAATTCCAGTTTTCGCCAAGTAACGTCATTCGACATTTCGTTTGCCATTCGAGGCAAATATGAATCTCATTTTGAATGTATCAATATCTTTAAATGGCATTTCAAAGACTTATTTCAGGTAATTGAAAGTGAATAATAATGGTCAATTTTAATTCAGAGGGCTGTAAAATATATTATACCTTTTCTTTCATGACGTTATTTTGATAACTATCAAATATAAAATAACACTGTGCATCTTTTTATTTATCTTTCTATTTTCTTTTTATCTCAACTGTCGCCTGCAGACTGTAAAATAGTCAAAACCATAAAAATAGTTTGAGTTTTATTACAGTAATCAAAGCATTCTTCCGAATGATGTACGAAAATATTTTTTAAACAGTGTCAAAAAGTCATAAAATAATCCTAGCTAAATAATGTTTTGGAAAATATCCCGATAAGAAAGGAAAACAAATGAATTATTACTATTTAATTAAAATTATATTTCAAAACCCCTTTTAGGTATATATTCTTATCTTCTAAATTATATCCGAGGCAATTTTGATATTTTAGATAAAATTGGCCGTAATTGTTGAACGTTAGGAGATACATATTTTCCTTTATTATCAAAATAATGAGAGGAGTTAAGCATAAAAATGAATTTTTTCCAGGAGTTATGGATAATAACAAATTACACAGTGCTTCTACTTATTCTCTTGATACATATTTGTGCTCCCCATTTTGAAAATAAAATTTAAAAAAATGAAACTCACAAATTTAGGCTATATATTAATAAATAACTGAAAACAATGCTTTACTCATATTTATTACTTCTGACATCACCAAGAATTTGAAAAGCTAAATATTGATTGAAAACTCGGAGTTTTTACTGGAAAAGACTTGTGAACATAATTATGTTCCCTACAAAAAACTTTAAGGTTTCGATTTCTTTTTTATATAAAAAAATATTTTATAATAAATTGACAGAAAAACTAACACAATAAAGCCACTGCAACAAACTCTCTATGACTGCAAGAGTTTCACTTCCTTAGACATCAAAGATGTCAGGGAAATCGTTTGTCTAATGAAGGATCTGACTTGGATTGCTTCTGGCATTCCGATTCTTCCCAAATTGTTTCCAGGAGTTACGGAGTACAGAGAGCTCCACGTGTACCGTGGATTGCATTACAGGAAATTATTCAGACATTGAGAGCAATATAAAATAATTGCAAGAGAAAGGATCTTGGTTTATTCGAATGGCAAGTTATATATGATCATCTGTTTCTTTAATTATTGGTAATAAGCATGCAACGAAAATACATGTGCAACTGTAAAATAATATGAGGTATTAAGAGTTTAAGTGAAAGAAAAAAGAAAAAAAAAGTATATATTTTGCTTAATGCAATCAAATTTGTAGTAGTGCTTGTTATTTCAAATTTGGAATTTTAATTTATAAAAAAAATTCAACATAAAGCTCCAATCTGATGCTTTTTACATTTAGACATCTGTAAAAGAATTTGAGAAATTATAACGTAAATCACAACTTTCATTTATTTTAATAGCTTCAGTTGAGCTTGCTGCAAATATAAACTTAAGCAACGGCTTATTCTACACAGCTTAAATTTTTTATGCATATACACATGCAACATCTGTAAAACTTCAGCTTTGGTTTTTAAACATGAATCTTGGTTACTAGTCCAGTCTTGACTGACTTAAGACTTCTTGGACCGTTCAAATGGGAATAAAAAAATAGGACATGAGTCATAATAATTCGATTCATCCAACTGCATTTATGCCACCATTTCGCAGTTGGAAATGAGAATTTGTGCTGAATGTTCGCTTAATAAATTAAGATAATTTAATTAGCATTGTATACAAAAAAACTTTTTTGTATTACCTAAACAGTCTAACTGGAGTTTCCCACTTTTAAATTCAAAATACAAAGAAACTCCGCCTAAAACCACCAGCAATAAAATTCCAAAGAAAACAGAACTAGAATCAAGATTTTTAAAAGTATTTTTATAAAATATTGTCAAAAACATAAAATGCAATAATCATTTATCAGTAATTTCAAATATAAAATTAACTTCTTTATGATCAAGATATGCAGATTCCCTTTAAGAATTATTTTAAAAAATGGTTAAAAAATAAAATCTAGAACTAAATTGGGTATTGTTAAACTCTTCTGCATAATCAGCAAATTAAATACAGTCATAAAAATAGTAATGATGATCAATATTTTCTGTAAAAAATACAATAGAATAAAAGTCTCAAGCATTCTAAGAGCAGATCCTCCTTAGCAGCCCCACGCATCGATCCTCATGCGTGCCAGCGGCTCTAAGTGGGGACTGCATTTGAGAGCAGAAAATCTTTCACAGTTCATAATAGATATGGCATTAAATTGTTTTATTGCTCGTAATACCGAAAAAGACGCAGATTGCACTTAGAAAAGATTTCTTTTTACTGGCGCTCTCCGAATGGAAATGAGGTCATCAACAATATCTAATGCGACACTCATTTAACAGCTCACTTACCACATTTCATCTCTTAGAGATAATAACTGAAGATATAATTTTCACAAGTTTATGGTTAATGAGAAACAGGTTGGGAGCAATAATTATGCTCATAATTAAAGGTAATTGCAGTCGTTACTTTTTTATGATGACCTTGTTTTTATTTCTTTTATATCTCTTTTTGTTGATTCCTTGCTATTGATTCTTCATGTTGCGATATTATCAGAAACTAAATTTGTATATAAAGTGAATCGAAGAAATTTGAATAAACATTTCCTGGAGCTATGAGGATCAAAAAGTATTCCTTATCAGTATCAAATAAAATAATGCCTCAAATTATATGAAATTTAATTCCTTCAACGTGGATTAAGTTATTAAAACAACATTCATTTGTGTTTAATTTTTAAATTCAATAAAGATTAAAATGAAATCCGCTATCAGTAATCAAATGTATCATGTCAGAACATAATTTCTTGAACGGCCAAGTACCACGTGACCGTTAAAGTAAAATTATATCTTTATTCATCTTATTGAATGGGTTACTTTCATTGAATGGGTCACTTTAGTATTGCAAACGATCCAAAAAACTTTGTATCGCATTTAGTATTAAAAAAAATATCGCATTTCTCATTTGTTCCATTTCATATAATCACATGCTCAAAAGGACATTTTTCTAGGTTTTATATGCTGTTGTCATTAACTATTTTTTTAAAATTAGAGCTTTTGTAAATGCAATGGCAACACGTTATAAAAAGCTGATTTTTTTATATGCTCGTGCAGATAAAAAAAATTACATTTTTCTTGATGCCAAAAACGACATCATGTTTTGACATGATAATAACTGCGTCAATTTTAATTATTTTAATTTTCAATAATTATGTCAAATGAGTTTCGCTGAAGCTGTAACTGTTTTTCAATTAGCAATTATAGAATAGCTATTCAAATATTAAAATAGGCCCACTTACATAAAAGTTTCTATTAAACTTTACTAGATATATATATCCAGAAATTACAACAAATAGCTTCTTAATAATCAAAATTATTAACATTAATTAGAGTCTATATTTAAATTTTAGATCTGCAGTAAGATAAGCATATATTATCAATAAATTATGAAATTCATTACTTTATGGACTATGAGTATACTCATTGTTTATTAAATGATAACGCTATGCCCTAAGATACTCTATCAATGACTGCGTTACACAATTTAACGTTAATATATACTATAATAATAAACACGTTTCCGACATCGTTTTGTATACAGATGCTATCCTTAAAAATATGCATAGAGAGAAGCAAAATATTTCTTATATGAAACAAGATTGCGAATTACCATAACTAAAAACAAATATTTGATATGTTTAAAAAAAGATATTTCAATAAAAAACGTAGCATCGTTTTATAATTGCCACAAATGCTAAATTTAAAATAGTTGTTAGGTCAGAAAGTTTTGAGAATTTCCGTATTACTAAATTTTTGATCAACAAACGTATTAAATTATGCAAAACGATGACCTCGTTAATAACCAAATCATTTAAACAGCTTATATCCATATCATCCATATACTTGTAATATTTTAGGAAAAATTAGTCTTATATAATATAACTAAAGAGAGATGTGAAATCCTTGAAGTATTTAGTTCCAAATTTAATAGGAACACATTTTTACACAGGATGCATATTTTAATATCTTATCATGTGTTCTGAATGAATGGTTATCTTGATTTTTTATTACCTATCTATATCTACAACTATCTATCATTTTTGATTATCTTTTCCGATCGGCCTGATAAACGTATTTAAAGGATTAAATTAAAAAAACTTCGACAGAAATCTACAAATGTAGTGTAAAGACCATAGATAAAATTTCATTCATCTACCATAAAAGTGGTTTTCACTTATGATGTTCACAGACAAAACCACATTTCTAGAAATGTTTTGCACGCATTTCGGATAGTCAGAAATGTGTATTTACGTAAAATACTCAAATGTGACATTTTTTAAACTTTTTTTTGTAAAATTATAGTATGATGTAGTATAATTTTGTATAATTATAAAATTAAAGTATTATTTTTCATAGTAAAATTATACTTTTTATAAACAATAAATTTTCAGACTATGCCAAAGTATTTTTGTAACTATAAAATAGTTAAAGAAGAAAAATGTTACGGAACGATGTTTTTATCAATCCCAGCTGTAATATTCCTCACGAAATCTAATATAATTCCTCTTTCAAAAAAAACGTCCCTTTTTTTCATTGGTCTTTTATCTGGCACGAAGAACACACTTATAATTTTACGTAATTACACTATGTAATTAAATTTATAAAAAGATAATTAATGGTTATTTATAAATGAAAATAGAAAACATTTCCGTAAAGATCCGGTAATTAAAAATCATGAAACATAAATTAAAAGCTAGTTTAATTTCATGAATATTAAGGAGCGTGTTTGCTGATATATTTTTCATCCTATGGAAACAAATATGTAAAAACGATTGAGAAGGAGCTGCTATTCAGTTTAGTACTATTACTTATTACTTACACGACAACAAGATTGCTTTTTGTTTTGCCCAGACGTCCAACCGTAACCTTATACTCTCTCAACAATTGTTAATTGAAACCATCTGTATATTCAAATAACTTTTAAGAATATTCCATTAGCATGCGCTTAGTACTTATTCAGTTTATCAAAAACTCGTAAAAAAATATTCCAACTAAGTTTCTAAATAAGTATGTAAACGTATTCATTTATGTTTCAATGGATTTATATTTGGGTACCCTAGAGTAATAATATTTATTGTAAGTTTTGAACATTAAAGAAAAATAGTTAAATAATTATTTTTTAAAGTAACAAGAAATATAAAAAAAATATGTCAATTCCTACTAAATTCAATCACGAAATTTTTTTTAATTTTAGTTACATTTTATGAAATAATTACAATTGTTGTTCTTGTGTTATGCTTTATAACGAAAGGAGTGGGTGCAGTAGTTTCTGACGGTATGGACCCTTGAGCATTCAAAGGCAGTAGTCTGACCTTCTACCTCACACACGTTGCTAACTTCACTCATACATTTCATTCATTCATTCATCTGCATATCGCAATTTAGATCTGGAACAAAGAACGATCACCTCTGATCCTGTACCCTCGGGTATTATCTCGATATGGAGGATTTTGTGACCACGACCGATTAAACATGATCCAGCCATCACACACACGCAAAGTCTTTGACTGGCAGGTTCGAACTCGTAATCTAGCGGATGCGGATCTAACGCCAAGCTATTTTGGCATAATAATTACACTTACTACAAAGAATGAATATTTATGGCAAAAAGTTAGAGAATAAATATTTGAAAAAACTGTATTAACATCAAATGTCATCTGCTACAAGTTATAAAAAATTTATTTGAACGTGATTGGATGAATAGAAAGTATTTTATTAACGATTAAAAATTTGAACAAGATATATATCAATATAAAGAGAGTGTGAGTAGGAATTGAAAAAAAAATCTGCAAATGTAAAAGTTTTAGAAATTTTTCTATTACATTCGAAAACGTGATAATTATAATCTTCACATCATTTTTGAAACATATATCCATTTTTCTTGATAATTTTTTAAAGCAGAAATGTTTATATGTCTCCTAATTGTTCAAGAGTGAAAAGTAATTAATTGGAATCTATATAATAAAACTAAACAATTCCACCATATAAGCTTCCAATGTTTTAGAAATGCAAAAATGATCTATTCAATAAAAAATTTCGTTTTTCTTCGCGTCACCCATAACATGCTTTGCAAATTTCGCAGTATAAACATTAACCACTCGTATCGATGAATTTGTTAATTTTCAAGAAGTTTTTCAACGCATAGGTTATTACGATATCAGGTATTATTCTTCTTTATGGAAAAATTTCCTATTATCACAAAAAATTACAAACATATGAGAATTTCGAAAACAATTAAGGCATATTATAATATATTAATTCATTTCTGTTATTTTGATATTCTTTTCTAAGAAAGGGAATTGTTATTTCCTATTCAAAATTACATAATTCCCCCTTTTTAATGATATTTGGTTATGAAAGATTTAACTCTTTACATCTTATTAAACTTAGACAACTTATTTAATGATTTGCTTTTTTAATTCTGTTATAATGAAAATAAAATTCATTTAAATTCAATAAATTTATTTATAAAATATTTTGTTCTTATGAATAATAAATACTATTTTTAATATTTTTAATTCATTTTCCTTTCTTCTATATAACAGAATATTACAATATTAAGATCATTAAAAATGTGCTCATTGTATATTGTATTTTGTATATTTTATTTTCCATATTGTCTTAAATAAATAAAAAGGGTTTATGCAAATTATTGTAAATAAATAGTTTTTATATTTCTCAGTTAATGTAAACTGTGCTAAATGCGATATTTTATTGGCATATTTTAATTAATTTTGGTAATTTTTCATCAAATAGTCAGCGTTTCTATGAAAATAACGTTATTAAGTAATAGATCATGCTAAATACCCTTCTCGTATTTTGAAAGAAGTTAATATAGCAGTTTCTGAGAATATAATATTTTTTTAACAAATGGGAAAAATAGATTGACTTAAAATATGTTTATAAAGTACTTCTAGTGTTATTGATGTCAGAAATTGGTGCTTGTCTTTAAAACAGGCAGATAAATCTTCCAAATTTCAGAAATTTTAAATTCTCTGAAGCCATTCAAAGCAAATTACTATGTTTCTTAAAAATGTCAGTGTTCCGCTATATTTTTACTTTCTCAGAAAGAGTTTTAACTAATTGAGTTTGAAGGAACGGACTGAGGAATATTCTAAAAGCTGTTACAGCAAACATTTGTTTAATTTCTCAATTTAAAGTCTGACATTATTAATAAACTTCTCGACAGCAGAGCAATATTTCTGACTATGCTATTAACCATGCGGAAATCTTCACGGATATGAATGACTTACTTAAAAAATATTAGCTCGAGATTTCGTGATGGCAATGTAACTCATAATATAAAATAAGTGGATAATTTCATTTATTTAAAAAAGGAAATCCTTAAGGATTTTTCTATGGTTATCGGCATACAATTTTCAAATAGTTTTCTATATAGATATATTTTCCAATTAATTTTTGAAGTATAATGTTTAATACCTGAAGCTTGAATTCAGGTATTAAACACTATACGATGATATTTACAAAAAGTATCAGGCAGAGTTGACTGTAATGTAATAAGTAATTTACAGACAAATAAAATAAATAATAATTTTAAAACATGAAATCGATACTATTCTGCATTAATATCAATAAAATGCACATAATCTGCGATAAAGATAATTATAATCATTTCAAATTTAAAACGAAAATAGTAAAAAAAAATCTATTTTTGTCTTCTTTACTGAAAGTAATGAAACAAAAATTTATTCCAGCATAATCGCAATTATAATCATGGATATTTTTTTCATTGTAGAATGAATGATACTGAAATAAACTGGTATAACGATTTTATATATTATTCTCTAGTGTAATAAATGAATTCAAAATTTTATTTTGGAATCATTCTTTTTTATGGTGTCGTCAATGTAATTATTTAAATCTAATAGTTTTCTTCGTTCCAAACAATTTCCATCGAGATAAACTGACTCATGTGCAATTAATTTGAATTTTCAAAGCGAAAGGATGACAGTTTTTTGCGAAGAAATTTATCTGATCTGAAAAATATTATAATATTAAATGCTATTTGGGGAAATGCATTAACCCTTATTTTCTTGTTACTATTCGATTCAAACTATTTCGATGAATAATGAATAATAATTTTTAAACATTCTTTTATTTTATTTGCTGATTGTTGAAGAATAGTGTCGACTGTTGATAATAAAAGAAAAATAAAGCATTGATTATAATTAAATATTATTAAAAATGTCATTTAACATTCTCTAAAGAACTGTTTTAGATTAGAATGGATGTTTTAACTGCTTCAGATTCCCTGACAATTTGGAAAGATCTGACATTGAATAATTCTAAATATTCCGAAGAATGGTTTAAAGTTAATCATCATATAAGAAAAAAATTGATGATGACGTCGTTACCTCTTTACAGCGGAAGGAAGGGTGCAGTAGCTTCTGAGGCTATAGATTCCTGTGCACCCGAAGGAAGAATTGTGACATCTAACTCATATGAAGATAACACAGACTCATCACATTCGCTTGCAGAGCTCCTTTTTACGAGGGGGGGGGCACATTTACTCACCTCACAGATAGAACACAGAAGAATAACCCTTCCCTGACCAGGACTCGAACCCTGGACATCCAGATTAGGAGTAAGATGCACTACCTCTGTGGCAGGACTCCGACAAGTTAGCTATTGTTATCATAAATACTTAATTCAAATTTTTAAAAAAAATGTTTTAAATAAACTGTATATTCTATCTATTTTTTGAATACAAAATAAATTTTAAAAAATAAGCTACGTTTTCATGTATACCGAGAAAGATTAAGTGAATTGAAGTTTTTAAAAACTTTATTATTAATAAATATTTTCGCCTCACACATTCATATATATCCCCAAAACTTTTCGAACTCTAAGGAAATCATACAGGTGGTGATTAAACCATTCCTTTGTGTCCGAATTAATTGAATCAAGAACTTTACATGGAATCCGAGCGTAAAATTCTAAAAGCCGTTCTGTGGATGAGCCTTTCTACAGACGGCACAGTTTGCCACCGGTAGTGGGATAATCACAACTGAATAATCCAAGAGATATGAGAACCTGCTTAATTAATCCTTGAGGTGAGAGAATCACAGTTACAATCTCCAAGGGAGGTGGGAAATATTAGCAAATTCTACGGTGTTGACAGGTTGGATAGTGAGTAAACGACATTTTATTCCTTAAATATATCGAAAAATACAAGAATATATTAAGGAAATTTTATTTTTTATATATACATACGTAAAAGTTCACAGAGAAAAAAAGCCAAAAGCCCTACAATATATAACAGTAAATAGTACTATTAATAATTCGTTTAAGGTCTGAGAATTACCATCAATCAATGTGAACATTATAGAGAAACACGGTTTATTTCCTCCAATTATTATATATTTTCACCATGGTGATAGAGATGCTTTTATAATTATTGCATTTTTTAATATCTGCATTTCAGTTCATCTAGTAAACATTAAGAATATTGGTAGACATTTCTTTATTATTATAATTTTAATGTGGTTGAGAAACAGTATTAAAGATTCATCACAAAATAAGGAAACATTAACCTGATTTCTGGCAAAATATACAATTCTACATTCACGTCCATAAATTAAAGATAATGGAAGTTCAGAAAAAGAAATAGTCGTAAGGAAAATAAATGTGCCTTATTTGTAAAGCCTATTTATAAAACAAACGATAAAAAAGATGCTATGTGTTTGATATCATTAATAAAAATTGAGATTTTTTTGCTCTTTAGAGTAAGTTACAAAGCTGAAAAACTATTTTTAAAACCCAATATTACATGGTTGGTGAGATATTTAATACATATTATGTCTCCCAGACGATGCAACATAGACCGTACAACGCCTATTCATGCTGAGTATCAAATTATCGATCAGATTTTTGAGAAATATTATATCACCCATAAAGCAATACTCTCAGAAGTTCCGGTAGACATGTTGGAGGTGGTTGCGGAGCTTCAACTCGTCGGTCAGGCATATTTCACACTGTCTCAACTGGATTAAAGTCCGGTGAGAATGCTGGCAAGTTCATATAAGTGATAACCTCTTATCGAAGGCATTCATTTACGATATTTTCACGGTAAGTACGGGTTTTGTCATCCATAAACCGGAATTCTGCATCCAGGTCGCCTTGAAACAAAAATACATGTTGTTCCAAAATGACTTCCAGATAGATCTGACATGTCATGGTTCCAATTTGAGCATACAGGTCTCCTTCAGAACCCAGAATAATTCAACCCCATACGAGCAATCCTGAACATTGTAACGGAGTCGTTCAATGATTTTTTCGTGGTGGTAATGGTTACCTGGCCTTCTCCATATGGAAGTCTGGTGGGAATTAGACTGCAAGCCTAACAGAAGACATTACATTAGCCCATTATCTACAATGCATTCTCCTTACACCATTAACCGCAGGCGACAGTGACCTGCAGTAATTGGAACATATCTGAAAGGCCAACGAGCATATAAAACAATCTGCCCCAAGTGTCTATACTCAGTCTGACTGGAAACTGCCGTAACAGTGGCTGAAGAAAGCTGACGAGTCAGGTTTGATAGTTCTCCGTCTGTTTCTTTCTGCAGTAAATTCCAAATACCTGTCCTAATTCCGCTTTGTAACTCTAGGGTGATCTGCGCTGTAAGGACTCCTCACCATCATCTTCGAATCGTTGCCAGAGCCTGGAGATGACACTCTGGAATATTCCCAGTTCCTCGGATACATCCATCTAGGTACGCCCTCTTTCCAGACGGGCGATAGTTCTACCACGTAAAATATCATCCTAATTCGTCCTTTTAGGCTAACTGTGCGGTCATTGCACTGAAAGGCTTATAAAACGCTTGCGAACATTTTTGCCTATATTCATTATACATCGCTTGCTTACAATGTTGGCTTTACGATCTGGTAGCTTCCTGAAATGTGGTAATGATTTATGAAGAAGATATATGTTTTTTAGAGTTCAACATTCGCATGATTCCGAATTAACCTTAATTAATGGGCATATACAATAGCGAGTTTGTAAATTGAATTTATTTATATCTTAAAATCATAAATTTTGTAGAGTGACTTAAAGAAGCACTTTCAGTTGCGAAAGTATTAATTTTTTTATAATTTACCTTCTAAAACTAAAATATTTTTAAACATACAATTTACTTGAAAAGCATTTTTTTAAATTTAAAATATTGCATAAAAATTCTTTGAAACGTTTAAAAGAATTTTAGAGCCAATTACTCCTATGTACAAGGTGTGGCGAGTGATTCATCCAATTAAATTCGATTAACGCTTGTATGAATTAATCGCTAATAGCATTTTTTGTCCATCGTGTTCATTCAAAAAATGATTATTTACAGATTCAATGATTACAGTAATATGTGTGTGTCATGCAATTGTGTCAACTTGTTAACTGGTGTAGATGCGCAAATGAATAGTTTGCTTTATTTGCCCAAAGTTTCTTTCGATCAGGTTGTTGGAGATCTAAACCACTGCAACATCCATTAATCAGAAAGTTCAATGTTTATCATTGGAATTTCAATGGTCAATATACCACCACATGATGTTTGGAACAATCAAGCGTCCATATTTTCGTAGATTCACATAGTATCTATTAAAATTGGTTTAAATAAGCATCGTTTTATACAGAGTTGTGGGTTCGAAACCTTCCTACAGCGAGACCCACAGTTCAGTATTCGGCAGCTAATGCTTATTAAGTGGCCTTGAATTTTCATTATAATTGGACTTAAATATTTAATACTTTCTTAAACATGTAAAAGGGAAAGAAATTTTAAGTTTTAATAACCATTTTCGAATTTGGGTAAATATTATTGCTTAAGAAGTGAGTGTCCTTTTAATATTACATTTACGTACAGTTGCAATAATAATGCTTCAATATTTGTCAGAAATACAATGTATCAGATATTTAAAACAGCTGAGAATGCAAACTATATTGTTATAATAAAGATCACCAGAAATTTCTTAGTGAGAAATGTACAATTATTGCAAGTGTCATCAATACCTTTATTGGTATTGATAATACTTTGGTATATATAAATTACCCCAAAATAAACAAACCAATTTTGGGACAATGATTTTTTAATTCTATTCAATACATGTGGTACCCATTTTTTAGATGAAAAATTATAAATTATCTGTTAATTTGAAGACATGAAACGTTTTATGAAAATAAGCTGATTTTTCTTGTGTTGAAGCTGAAATATTAAGAATATTTTGTCTATCATAATTCAAAAAATTATAATTATATAGATAAAATATTTGTTTTTAGAACATCATATAAAGCAGTGAAAGTCCGTTTTATTGGTTAATAGTGGTTGAATCATAGAAAGAAACTATAAAAAAAGATAAGAACCCCCTACCACCACCACTTTTCTTAATTTTGTTCTTTAAAGACATTTTTTTCTGAAGAATCTGATTATATATATATATATATATATATATATATATATATATATATATATATATATATATATATATATATATATATATATATATATAAAGTAAAATTTTCAGAGCGTTAACACACGAATAAAAATTTCTATTTATGAAAAAAGTTTCCAGATTTGTAAATTATTGATGTGTAAAGGCCAAAGAATTCATAGAAAAAGAATGTCCGAGTTGAGCACAAGGATTTCAGTTTTCTCTGCAACGAATATTTCATGAGAATTTAAATTTTGAGTTTGATTTAAACGGAAATGGAGTGATTTGTCATCTCATTGTGGATACCTTCTTTTATACATTTTCCTTGATCTTTAGCAAAAACAACTGATTTTGCCAGTAAGTTACCATTTTGCCACTACCAGGGGAAATAAATGCATGCCAGAATTCCTTTACATTACTATCTCGCCTATTTAAATTTTCTGAATTGGGTTGATGTTAAGAAACTAATAGCAATTTTTACAATAATTATTTCCAAATTATTGCTGAAGAGAAAATGGGTTATTTATGCTATACAATCTTTTACAAAATGTTAGCGAATTCTTTGAAAAGGATTGATTGCATTTAAACATAAAAAATATAATCGATTATCTTTTTTTAAAATAAAAAGTTATATATTATAGCTAGAAATATAGTGAAGGAAAGCAAATTTAGAATGTTTCTCTCAAATGAAACTACATCAAAACGTTCCAACAATGAAATAAAAATGAACACTAACTCGAAGATAGTTTTTATTGGATATTTGGAATGATTTTTCCATTTAACCTGTTTATAAAGATTAAATCAGGTTATACATCAACAGAAAAATATAGAATTACTTAATGCATTTCATATAATACGCAATATTAGGGTAAAACTCTAAAACACTTTGAATTGTTTAAAAAAAACTTAACTGTAAAAATATTATTTTTATGAAT
Organism: Argiope argentata; assembly: GCA_026289955.1. Classification (NCBI taxonomy): domain Eukaryota; kingdom Metazoa; phylum Arthropoda; class Arachnida; order Araneae; family Araneidae; genus Argiope; species Argiope argentata. The sequence goes on from JAOUZG010000273.1 coordinate 2,665,501, forward strand.
ATAAGCTTATTATCCCAATCATAGTATTTGAACCTCTGGCATATTTCTGTTTCCAGTAGTTCGGGAAAAAATAATTACCCAATATTGCTTATTAGATAATATTTACTGAGGGGTCGTTCTTCAACTATTCTAGCTTTTATTTAATTTCAAAAATTTTAAATTGAAATATTGCATCTCGTTTTAAAAACAAGACATTTATAAATTGTTCTTCTAACTGATTTTATTATTACCAGTTATTACAATTCATGAGAAATTTATTACCTTTTATGCGCATAACTTAATCCAGGTAATTACTTGATACATTATGAATAAAAAATTATTTATATCCATTATATTCAATCCAGTTGTTTTATTTTATTTTTGTTCATGAGTTTCGATTGTAAAATATCTTTTTATACCATATAATTTTAAACTTTCTCTGAATTATGTATTATAATATCTTAATTGTTAATAAAATTTGTTATTTTCCACAATATTTGAGTTTTATCTTTTTCTTTGATGACTTACAGATGGCAAGAGAAAAGACAGATTAGATATAATAAAAATAGGATCTCTGTTGGCACCTGCTTTATTAGTATTGTAGCACCCTTCATAATCTTTCTTTTGCTAACAAAAGTGTAGACCCATATCTTCGAGCTTTTTATTCTCTCTTGTATGCTTAAGAGAGACATAAAAACTATTTTAATGTTTTTGATAGGATAAAGATTATATAATGCCAGAAATGCATTGCAATCTTCCCTACTATCGACAATGTATTTTAATTTGTGCGCTGCCATAACGCTACTTTTAGGTCTAACACCGCCCAAACAACTGTCTTGTAAATGGAATTAAAGTAATGAACTAACATCTACAATTTATCAAGTAACTTAATGTTTTCATTACCCTTTATTACGCTGATTCTGTGCGAAAAACTGATTGCTCAAAATCCTAGTCATTGGATGACATTTCAGTATTCATCCTTTCTCTCTGGATTGGATATTTCACCAGATGTTTCTGTATGAAATTCTGGACCGCTTCCTCAAAGCTTTAATGCATCCGAAACATCTCATCCCTACAAATTGTAATTAAGATAGCAGCCTTAACTTAAATTAAGGTCAGGATAACCCGGGAGAACAAATTGAATCAATTGCGAGATCCAAGCTGTGTCCATTCTCCGCATTACACTATCATAATTATAGGCTTATTTAACTAACGTGCAAATGGGTTGAAATTATTGCAGAGAGTTTTAGCTATATATAATAAGCAGAAAGGAAGCCAATAATAACTTTTAAACCTAAATCTTTACTTTGTCTTTAATTTTACTTTCTTAAAGTCTCCATTATTTAAATTTAAACACCTCCATTATTGAAACTAATAGATGAAATTTCTCATACGATTCTGAAAAAAACTTTGTCATCGACATCCGCTTTTAATTCAAGTTATTATAAATTTCAGTCTTGTCTTTTCTTCACGCTCCTGTTGGTATTACGCTTTTCACAGGGACTGAACTTTGAATTTACATAAATTAATTAATCGGGAACAATAGTTATTATTTTTTTCTCTCCTTTTTCCATCCTCCATGCAATGATGTATGATGCCTTTGCAACATAAATGATTTTGGAATAAAAATTCCAAACATTCTTAGTTCTAATTAGTAGAAAGACATGAATATAATGGCACTGTTCAGGAAGTTTTTTTAATGAAAAAAAACACTCTTAAATCAACATAAATAATTCAGTAATTTGCTGTGGAAGTAGAAGCTTGTACACAGACCGATAAAGAGTTGTCTGTACAAATGTAGGGGCAAATTAAAAAAACACATCTTGTGTTTTAATGATCAATCTTTATTATTTATTTATCCCCATTATTTGAGTTCAGAATATTATTAATTTTGATTTCATGAGAAAAGAACTTATAGATGTTTTCTCAAATGGCGTAATGTTTTGAATGATTTTATTTCTGTCTAATATTATTCTTGATATATTTCTCAGCAAGAATAAACCTAAACTGAAATAATATTAATATTATTATTTTAATAATAATTAAATTAATTTTATTATTATTAATCTAAATATTAATACGATAAAAATATAATATAATTAAAATATAAAAATGATATTAAACGGAAATAAAATTAATATCATTAAGAAAATGAGAATTTGTACTCTAAGATTCTCTCAAATACATTTTTCAGATTCCTTTTTAATTTAACTTTTAGTTTACTCCTTGCGTTACTTAACCTTCTATGGGCCCGTGTAATTTTCAGGTCAAGTTTTAATTTATCGGCATTTTACAAAATAATTATAGCTTTTTTCATGAGATGGTGCATCAATCTTAACTCAATGACATTGCAAACACAACCAATACTAGCATTCATGAACATTGCTAGCCTCATTAACCCGCAAAATTATTGCTAAATTTGAACAGCAATTAATAGCAAAATAATTTGCAGCAGCAAAATAATTTTGCACAGCAATTATTTTGTTGAAATACCAAATAATTGATGTGCAAACGGTGGCAGTAAAACGACGCGAAACCATTTGATACAATTGAAATTATTTGTGATTTTGTCAATGATTACCAAACTATATTTATGGATGCATGTACAATTATGCCTTACACCAAATGCAAATTGCTTTATGGACTTTCACATATGGGTTATTATATACAGAAGTGCAAATTTTAAAGGCCGGTGTGTCTTGAAAGTCACATAATGATTATAACGCAATAAAATTGTTTAAACAAAAAAAAATTGTTTTCATTTGCATATATAGGTTTATAATTTCTGATTTTTCGTTCCCACGATCATTTTTTGAGTTAAAACAAAAATTCGGTCCATAGAAGGTTAAGTTTCAACACACCGTTCTTTAACTGTGAAAAATCTGTACGATAACACCAGAGAATACATTTTTGAATTTTAAAATTTCCCTTTTAAACTCTTGGGAAGTCCATAATTTAATATGAATAGTGTCCTTCTTAAAAAGTTTTCAATCTAGAAAAAAATTTACTTCCATAAAACTTTGACAATCTGTTAAATAAAAAAAAATGTGCCCATCTGTATGGACTATAAGCAGTGTATTGAATATGATTTTCACGGTTTAAATGAAAAATATTGAAGCTGAAAATATGCACATTAGTAGAGAACTTGATAAATATTACATAATATTTGTAGAAAAGTTTAGGTGTACATGTGTAGTATCATTAATTTTGTTTTCTTCATAGTTTTTTTATAATGTTCAGGAACCTTCAGATAAGAATTATAATCGGTTTGAAACAAATAATCACTATAATAAATTTAAAACAAATAATGTTTAACTTGCAGGAAAAAAAAGACGATGGTATGTAAAAAAATTAAATAACATTAAAAAAATACTAATTATAATCACCAGCTGAAATGAGAATATTTTGAATCAGCATAAATACAAAATATTAAACTGTATATTTATCTATAAATATTAAAATGCAAAGAGAATATGGACTTTATGTTTTCAAGTTTTACTATTTTATTTGCTATATATCAAAGAAGATGGAATTTTAATTTCACAATGACACAGATTAAAAGGATGGGAATATTTTCAACCCCACCCAATGTTACAGATTAAATTATAGAAGCAGTAAATTTCTTATCCAGCAATAAATAAATTAATGCTACAATATAAAATAGCATATAATGGAAGTAAAAATAACATCGTATTCAAAATATATACCCCTTCTATTATAAATCTTATGTAATTTAACTAAGAAGGTGTGTGTGTGTGTGTGTGTGTGTGTGTGTGTGTGTGTGTGTGTGTGTGTGTGTGTGTGTGTGTGTGTGTGTGTGTGTGTGTGTGTGTGTGTGTGTGTGTGTGTGTGTGTGTGTGTGTGTGTGTGTGTGTGTGTGCGTGCGTGCGTTCGTGTGCTGAATTTTCAAAAGCCAAAGGTATCACATTTTTGAAAGTCTTATACGTATTCTTTTATTTTACAGGTTTTGGTTAAGCATGCTTCTACCATTATTAATTTTCTTGAAACATTCTCCAATATCTAAAATTGTTCTTTCATCTACTTCAATTAAAAAATAATAATTTAAACTCATTTGGCATTTGGTAAAGGCTGCAAATGTCTCGGAAATGTATAACTTGCGTCATAGCTACTTTGAGATATGTAAATTTCGTCCATTTATTTAAAAAATTTAGTTTCGCATCAAATGAGAAAAATGATCTCTGCCACAAAATTGCACCATCTTTAAAGAACACTTAAAGTGTCATTTAATGTCAGATAAAAACTCGATTAAAGGTATTATCTTCTATTCCCTAGAAATTACCCTAAACTATGAAATTACTTTTGGTCGGTAACTCACAACAAAAACTTATAATCACAGTTAAGATGAATTACTATTATATCAGATTGCCAAAGGTTTTTATTTATTTAAAAAAAGAGAGAATAAGAGCCTATTCCCCTGGTGCTATTAATAGGGCTTATTAAGGCTTAAATATTTTGCTGGAAAATATGAATGGATAATTTCGTCAGATAATTGCTTATTAATTCAATTAGGCTCATATCATTTTCTGACAGAATTTAAAAATAAGAAATTTATAATCTGTTTAGCAGTGCAGTTTGTCATTAGGCTATTCATTAGTTATCTTCAGCAAAAAATTAATTAGCAATAGACAGCTAATCAACAATGCATTTTCTTAACGGTATAAAAATACTATTCGGTTTTGAAAGAAATTGGAAGCAACTAAACGAAAATAAAAAAAAATGAAGGATGTAATTATTTTTTCAAAAGCTTCAGAAAGTTAACTCAAATAAAATTGTCCAGTTTTTTTTGGGGGGGGGGTTTCAAAAATATTTGAAAAGTAGGATTTAATAAAGAGTCATGCACAATTTAATAATTGTTAGCGAATCATGTGAATATATGCTCAAAATAATTTTGTGCACATTATAATATATTAATCACTTGCTTCATACAAAATTCTATTATTGTAAAAATTAATTGTAAAATCATTTTTTAAACTAAAGTTTGATTTCTAGGTATGAATTCCTTTTACAAAAGTCGAAAATAGTTTATGTTTTTAATTTTATAGCTGAATTATATTTATGCCTCAGTCCAAAGAGATTTCGTTTCTATTGGTTTTTTTAAGTTTCAAAACAAAATTTTCAGGAAAATTTTTCTTTTCTGAAATTTGGCATAGGATATTTAAAAATATTTAAGATCTAGAAATTAATAAATTAAATTAAGAATTAAAATTAAATTTTAATTTTTAATTTAATTTCGGGCAAAGAAACAATAAATTTAATATAAAATATAAATTTTAACGCTTTTTATACAAACCTATGAAATTCCATCATAAATAATAATATTCTACCAGCGTAATTTGATTGAATAATTTGAAAAATCAAGTTAATTAAATTTGAAAGAATACAAGTGATTAATAGTTAAAATAATGGAAAAACATTAGATTTATAAAGAATCTTTTATTAGTATGATGTACCACCTTTGGTATGTAATACAATTTGGATTATATGCAAAGAAAAATGAAAACCGACAAGCGTTGAAAAATTTGACGGGTTTATTTCAAAATTTGGTAAGAATGTACAATTCGGTGGCTAATTTATGCATCGAATTTTATAAATCTATATTATATTTGAATTTTGTAGACTTATCAGATTCGTTTCTGCTAGACCAAAAATAAATTTGGGATAAAATCAATATACTAAATTACAAAAATCTTGCACTGTTCACAATCACAATGCAAATATATATATTTTTAAAAGTCTAAAAAGTTACAAAACGAAGAAATTCTTCAAAAAATCAGAATTATTTTTTGATAATTATAGTATTTTCTCTTTGCATATATCGTATACGAGAAAGTAAAAAAAAAATCTAACTTTTACATTTCAAGTCAATTTTTTAACAACCAACTATTACTTCACTATGAAATATAATAATTACGTGTCAAATTGCAAGCCAGAAGCATCAACTTAAATATATTTGTTGTGTATATTGAGAGAGCAGTGGCTTTCTTAAATCTCAATAATGTGAAATTTAATAAAAATATATATAAGAAACCCTTCTGACAGCAAATATGTTTAACTTTATTTAATCAAGTTTAGATTTCTGAGATAAAGAATTGCAGTGAATTAATGCAATATATCCTAATTGCTACATTATAACAACACAAGCTGAGAAATTGTTTGAATTCTTTGACAATTTTTTGTCAAGGATTTGTCAAGAGCGAAGGCACAATTATTGCAATTATGTCTCTTCCTGTGATGAGTGAAGCTACGACAGGGTTTGGACAGACTCACTCGCGCACTTCATTAAAAAGTGTTCAATATTTCCGGATCAACGTGCCTCTTAAAAGGAATTTTTTCCCCTTCTGAGCTGTGGGTCAGCCCTTTTTCTATTATTTTGAAGATTTGAAAAATTCATAATTGACCATTCACTAGGAGGTGGAAATCATTATGTTTGGTGAATAATTTAAAGAAATAATTTTTCAAAATTATTGAAGTACATGTTTGCAAATGTTTTAAAAAATCGTATTCGTTATATTTTAAGCTTTGATTCAATGCGTTTTAGAATTAGCAATTGTGCTTTCGATTATTGATTAATGTATCTAGAATGCTACTAAAATTTTCAAAAAAAAATTATTCTTCCTAAATAAAATATAATATCTGCTTTAAATACACTTTGTTATTAATGAACTTTTAATTTACAGTATATATTTTACTAAGGTATTTGTAAATATGCAATCTATTTAGATCCAATTATGCTAATCATATATAAGAAGAAGACAACTGGGGTATAAAAGAAATTTCAAGTATGGTGGATGGTTCATAGTAATGATGTAGAGCTGAATCTCCTTTTGTCCATAGCGGAACGTGCTTCCAAAGGAATGGTTTATACTGTATTAGTGAGAGCCTTCGTCATCCGTGAAAGCTTCTTTAAAATAGTAAGATAAAAATTAAGATTCAATTAAGAATTAATTACTTTCCTTTATAGCATACCAGATCAGAAAGTTCTTTTTTCATTTCCGATCGAACTATATGAACCAATTTTCAATCCGTTTAATCATAAAATAATCATTAATGATTGGCTTTACACTTTTGGGGGAAGGAAACAAGCACCAGATCTGAGATATTAGAAACTTTGATGGTATATTTTTTAAATTTTTATTATTTGTATATGCGTGTGTTATTTATTTCCAAAAATGAAAGTATTTTATATAATACTAAACTATTTTTATGACTATCTCTTACATATAAAACATAATTTTCTTCCATATAGTTTATATCATATTTTTCGTAATTCAAGTAGTGAGAAATACTTTCATGGATTATTAGAAGGCCTACAAGACAGAAAAATTCTTTTTTTATTTTTCGCCTTCAAAATAATATTGGAGGTAAAATCATATGAAAGTTGTTTGGAACGGCAGCTTTTTTCCTGTTCTAAAGGTTTTTTATTTTATTTTTGATAGTTGCGAAGAAATGTTTTATTCTTTAGTTACTTCTTTGTACTTTAGGTTCCATATGAAAGTTTCAAGAGAAAAAACGGGAGCACAAAAGAATAATATCCTCACGTATTTCGGCGCTTTTATGAGATTTCAGGTGGCGAACATTGTTATTGGCGAAATTCCTTACAAATGCCCGAACCTGATATTTTTATAATCCAATTGAAGCCAAGAAAAAAAAACTAAGAATCTCTAAACGCTGTTGAATACTTCTCAAAAAGTATATATATATATATATATATATATATATATATATCAAAAATTTGCTGCCATGATACAAATATAAAACTATTTGAGCATTTGAAATAAACATTGAAATAGACAGCTGCAAAAAACAAGCCATTTTTTCTTTAAAATATTGGAAAATAAAGGGTTGTTTTTCTGCAAAGAAAATCTGAATATACTCTTTGACATGATAATAGTTTAACTAACATGATAATAGCTAACCAAGAATATAATTGCTCAATTTTTTGATGAGTAAAATAATAATATGAGATTATAAGATCCTTAATTAGTTATTTTTCAAACAGAGTTAAGAAAGTTTAAGTAAAGTATGAGTAAAAAGGTATAAAAGGGTGGAATGAATGAAAGTATAAGAAAATAAAGGATATATATCTTCTTCAAAGAAAAATGTAAACCTCATTGACGTCTAAATTCACTGAATGAAATTTGATTAATTTAATTACAATTAATTTTATCAGTAAGTAAGATATATAATAAATGCTTTTTAAATTACTTAATATTTCGTATATTTTTTTCGAGTACCTTAACTAAACGCTATCAAGTTTGGAGGAGATTTTTCAAACAAATATTTGAATGCTTGCATGATGCTTCATTATTTTGCTAATATAAGGATAATATGATGAACTATTGTGAAAGTATTTAAATGCATATGTACCTTTCTTAGAAAAGGCATATTTTGATGTAAATTTTAGCATTTAATTACAAAATTTAGGATTTTTTTATAGAGAAGAATTATTAGTTTTTCATTTTTCTTTGTAGCATTTAATGCGTAATATATGGTAGAATAGTAACTAACAAATATCTAAGGATTATATTTAAAAAAATAAAACACTTTTGAGCGATATATGAAATTATCCATCAAATTTTCAATACTATTGACGTTAAAAAAATTATAAATCCACTTCTAGAATATTAAACATCAAATACATAAATCATTACATTATGTATAACATAACGAGAGCTAATTAAAAATTTCATTAAGATATCTTGTATATATTTATCAAAATCATTTTACTAGTAAAATAGAATTATGCAAAAAATTGGTCGCCAGAGAAATGCTTTTAAAGTTTTTAAATGCTTATAAATAAGCAACTCCTACGTACCAATAATTTGTTATAATTTGACTTTTAATTTTCATAGAGACAAAATAAAAATATTAGTGGAAACAAAAACGCGCCTATTTTTAAAAACTGCAAAAAAAGCGTATATTCATCTAAATTCATGTTTTTAAGCAAATTGGATACCCTAAATTGATCTTAATTATTAACTCAATTTCTAAATATTAAATCATATAAATGATGTATTATTAGGCAGAAGTAATTCAATAACATAGGATCATATTTTGATAAGAATAGCAACAAAATTTATCCATCATAACAGAAAATCTAAATTAACTTTTCTGTATCCACTCATGTCTCATGTTTCCACGAATGAAATCAATTTTAATGAATCACAATTAATTTAATTTGTAAGATTTGTTTTGATGTAAGATGTAAGGAGGAGATCTGAGGAGTTACAATGATCCTGAGGGATGCTCAGGATCATTGTAACTCCTCAGTATCAAAAGCTTAAGTAAAGAGAAAAAAATGTTTTAAAAACCACAATGAGACCAAACCTTTGATTTGAGATGAAAAAAATTGTATGAAAAACATATTGCCAATAGAATAATCTATATTTTTATAACATGTTTATATCTCTTCCTTTACATCTAAACTTATATATAAATATACAGTTATTCTCAGTGCTTACCTGAATAAATTAAATTTTTAAAAATTGCATAATTTTACATTTGGAATAAAATCACCATTGAATACGATTTTTTTTAAACTTAATCTCAAGAACGAATCATGTAAAAAATCAGATTTAATGAAGAGGCACATAAAAATAAATAAAATGCAATGCAATAAGGAAACGAAACTGTTCTTCTACGAATCGTTTTCGCAATTTATCATAAGATAATCAAAAGAACTAAAGATGGAAATGAAAATAAAGAAGATGTTTTTTTCGTAAAAATAAGCCAACACATCTGCCAAAATAAAGTCTTCAAAAGTCAGAAATATTTTCGATTGGTTTATTGAAAAAAGATCAAGAGGAAAAGGAAACATATTTCACGTGCCAACAGATAATCTTTTCTTTTAGACGTAAGCTGTTAGATAATCAATGTTTTTCTCTTAAGTTCCGTGGCATCATCGGCAACGATTCTAGGAGCGTTTAGAACAAATAATATGAATCCCAAACTTTCCTCAGAGTTTCTTGAAGGACTAAAATTCTTCCAATAGAAAATGATAGAGTCTTATTGAATTCTTCGCTCTCTTAAGAAAAAAGTAATTTTTGAAGTTACTTTAAAAAAAATGTTTAAAATCGATAGAGATTCTATTGCATTAGCCTTCTACTAGTTTTTTATATACACTTTACAACTTAAATTTTTTTTAATAAATACAGTTTTTGTAGACAGTGGTATTTATTGAGAATTCATTTCATACATCAAATCATAACAATCAATTGCCATTTACGAAACAACTAAAAATTTTATCCATCAATAAGGAATCTATTGTAAATTTTAACCTACGAAACAAGCCTAAGACATAAAAAAATTATCTTTATTATAGGCATTTCCTGAATATATTACTATTTTGTCTTTTCAGTTCTTTTTAATCAAATATATATATAAAAATAAATTGCAAATATTTGACTCAATTTCTCTCTTCTGTTTGATTTTTTGAATTGCAATTACTCATCTTTAATTTTAATCATTTAAAAAAATACTGCACTGTTTTCCATTCGTTTGCTTTTTTCAAAGTTATTTTGACATTATAAAACGTTCTCGGTTAAATGAAACGCCATTCTCATTCTTAATCTATGCCAAAGCATTGATTGGCTTATAAATCTAAGTCGGATACCCGATTTTTACCGAATCTGTTATAATTCACGTCAAATGGCGCTAAATGATTTTAAAATTTGAAAGAAACTCAAGCATGACTTTTATCATTTGCTCACATCAGATACTGTTGACTAACAATATATTATTTATTCATACGCGTTAGTCATTATTGACTAAAGATAAGCATTTAAATATGTTATCTTATAAATACATTGCAATCGTGAAATCACAAAATAATGCACTTAAATGATGCAGTCTTAGAGAGACTTATATCTCTGATTGTTCAACGAATATCGTCAATTAAACAGAAATGACGCTAAAATAGAGCTTAAAGTGTCCTGCCATTTATAAAATTATACAAAGTTAGATTTATACCTGACATAAAAAGACATCAGATTTACAGTAGACGTAATAAGGTAAACTTTATTGCTTATATATTAACAAATAATTTCTCCTCTTACAAAATACAAGAATATGATTATATTTGTTAGAAAATTCTGTTTACCCTTTATTTACTGACGATACTTCAAAGTACAATTTAAGTCTGACTTATAATTTCATAATATGACTATTTTTGCCGGTGGTATTCCAAAGAAAACGGAGAATGTAACCCAAATATCAAGAAGTTAATATATACTAACAGTATTTAATTATTTAATTAAAATATTTCTAATAATTATAATTTTTTTCTTGGGTTCCCTGGGATTTTTCTGGAAAAAAACTTAACTACTGGTGCAACAATGAAGTTGAAAAATTGATGACAATATAATTTGGTAGATAAAGTGTTAATGTTTTACTTATAGGTCTATATACTCTCTTTTTTAAGTATTTGATCTATTAGATCAATAAATCATTACCACTGAGATACGAATTCTTGCTATTGATGTTTAGCGATGCTGATACGGTTTCATTCTCCTGAGAGTTATCGATTTCCAATGAGAATCTCCAAAACGCATTTCATCCTTTCTTGAGTAAGAACTATGCAGTGTCATGCCAAAAACAGGCTCTCAAAATATTTATTAGAACTAACGCATTACTTGATATTAGTTATACCAAGGAATAAAAAAATTTTTTTTTAAATAAATTCCTACTTTGGATAATAGAAATATTTTTATTTTAGTTACTTTTTATTAAATAATTACAAGTGTTGTTCTTGTGTTCCGCTTTACAACAGAAAGAGGGGTGCAGTAGCCTCTGAGAGATGGTTCTCTGAGCCCCGAAATAACGATCACCATTGACTCAGTCCCCCCAGTGCTATAACTCTGGACTTGGAGAACTTTGCGACCAGGTTCGAACTCGCAACACAAGGGATGCGAATTCAACACCCTACCAACCAGTCTATCCCGACCTAACAAACACAACTACTATAAAGGAGAGAAAATTATTTTTTAATTAATAAAAATAATGAATTAATATTTGAAAAAACTCTATTAACATCGAATGTCATCTGCTACAAGTTTTAAAAAATTTACTTGAATTTGATTGAATGAATAAAAAGTATTTTATTAACGATTAAAAATTCGAACAAAATATATATAGAGAGAGAGATTGTGGAAATGAAAAATAATAACAAGACGTTTGGGTTAGAAACACGAAACAAATTATGAGTTAATTTTTAAATGTATCCAAAATTGCGTTGAACAGTCAACAAAATTTTTACAAAGAAAAAAACAATTAGAAAAGTCTATATAGTTTTTAAGTTTATAAATCCTTTAGAACATTATATTCATACAATTTATCTGAACTGGCTGTTAATAACTCGCAAAATATTCCAGATAAACAGAATAATAAAACAATGTATATTTCCGTAGTAAAATCTGTTATTGGAGTGCAGATCATAAGAGATCCTGTTATCACGTCTATATTATCCTAATAGGCGATATTCAAAATTTAGACACAAGGAGAGGCTAACGTTAATTTACAGTGATATATGAATAAAAGAAGTCATAAAAAACTTCATTAGGCGAACTATCATGCCTTAACAAAAAATGCGACGAATTGTGTTGGATATTTAATTTAACGTACATCTAGTTTTATTTGCGTTATTAGGCTTTGAAGCATGCACGGCTATAATATTGGAAATTCTTACAAGATATTATCGAAATGAAACGTTACCAGCTAACGGTATTTATGTTACTTTCAAAAAAATATAAGCCCAGAAAACATATTGCATCTTCTAAGGCATTTAAGCTATACTGTAGAAAGTAAACCAGCATCCTACAAATCTTTTGGACTTAGAAAATGTTAAACGAGAAAAAAAAATCTTTTTATAGTAACATCCTATAAAAATATGAACTTTTATAATTATACGTCAGTCTTTGATTTATATACTCTCAGCAAAATATTGTCTAATATAAAAAGCAGTTTCTGTTAAATTTTGCAACTTTCAGAAACAAATACATTTTCTATGAAAAATCGCAAATATAAGATTCTTATCAAACGTTGTCTTTAATTTATGGATTTTTGGATGGATTCATTAAATATCCTTATTCTTAATTTCTTCAAGGAAAGAAGTAAACTTAAATTTTATCTTAGACGTTAGTTGCGAAATAGATGACATTTCATGTGCATCTTTTAATGAACAATATAAATAAAATTCTAAAATCCAAAATATAAACCAACCCTCTGAATAATGTCAATATTCTGTCTCAGTATGCAAAAATGTTCAGTATCCATTAAACAGAGAAAGCACATGAAAAGGAATCGGGCTTTACATTTGAATGAATATGGATAATTATTTGTACATTCATAAGAAAAAAAACTATTCCGTTCATTAATTAAAAACTTCTTTTAGAAAAATCTTGACGGACTGAAAATCAACTTTATCCCAGCCATCCAACTGTCGAATCCGCCGTTCAACAATCAAAAGCAGTCCTTTCCCTTTCAAGGACGTAATCCAAAATCCCATTGTGCATGTGAAGGATTTTTGAACGGAGGCAGCTCTCAACCTCAGAGTTTTTCTTTGTTATTTGATGTTTTCGACCATCGTGAAACTAACCATTTTGTCTCCCCACTTCTGTTTTCTTTTGATTGAATTTTCGCGTGTTTGCTGGCTCTTTCAAGTCCCTTTTCCAATTTGCCATCTGTATGCTTACTGCCGAGGACTGAACGGATTTCTTTGTTTTTCTGGACAAATCTTTTTTGATCTCACCTAAGTATCGATTTTTTTCTCCATTCTTTTTCATTTTGTTAGTTTGATTATTCATGTCAAATGGACCAGGTAGACAAAAGGAAGTTCCTTAAAAAGTTTCTTTTTTTTATTTCTTTCTTGACTTTCAAATTAATTTTGCTTCAATTTCTTTTGAGTAAAAAAAAAACCCCTCCCACCATAGAGAAAATGTCATTAACTTAAAAGATGGCCGGTTTTGTTCACATGGAATATACCTGTTACAAAACCGTTTTGTAGCATGATTTTATATTTTTCAAATACTCCTATTTTAAGAATGAAGTTTTCGATGTCTAAAGCTGAAAAAACGAACTCACATAAATCATTCCTGTAATCACTTGGGACTGTGAATTTATTTTAGAACTAAATTTTTTTTATAGTTTTAGGTCAATCATTCTCGAGAAATCCTGTTCCACTACTCTTAGTAGATCCGCCAGTTAATCTGGAGATTTGCATTTCTTCTTTGCAATGGTCGATGAAGTGGTCTAAATTCGCTCGTCTTTGCAGAATAGTGATATACAAATTTTTGAAAATCAGTAAGTTTTAGTGATGAATTTAGTTGAATGGAGTGCAAATCTTTTTATTTCAAATATTGTCTTCCCAAATATATTTTGTTAAACATAATGAACAGAGATGTGAAATTCATCAGAACATTTATTTACTCAAGTTAAAGATAATTATTTAATTCATTTAGGCAATTAGCTGGGAGATGTATATCAATTTCTAATTGTCAGCCTTTCTTTATAGGGGATATATTGAATATATTAAACCATGTTTTCTCTAAATAAAATGGAGTCCTGTAGATAATGTAAAAGATCATTGAAAACTTTTTCTTTCGTTCATTTGAAAAATATATATTTCTTTTCATACAGAAAGCTGAAAATCACACTTCTATATATATTTAGTTAGCAATAATAGTTAGGTCAGGTTTACACTCGGTCATTTATAAGATGGCGAATAGGCAACACATGCATAGAAAGGCAGAAAAAGGCTGCTTGGTGAATGGTAAGAAATTGTCCCGTGGTGACAAATACAAGCCGGCGTATTATATATATACAGGGTGTCCCAAAAAGATTGAAACGCGCTTTAATTCTTTAACCGTTAGAGATAAGTAGGTGATGTAATTAGAAAAAAATGTTCAAAATAATATAGGAAAGAAGATTACATTTAAAAAATCCACCTATAAATTTTAAAAAGTTACACCTTTTAAATTTTTATACAACCCCTCTATGCAAATTTGGTCAATTAGAAAGTGTTTCCTTTCCATCCCAGAAGACCATTAAAAAACTACATAACTGCATCTTTAAAATTGAGTGAGTTATGCGTAATTGAAAATTGATCGCTGTTTTTAGAGACCATATATCAAAATGGAAATGTAAATTTGAAACAAATTATAAACACATAAATTTTTTTATATTATTTACAAAACACATTTTTGCGTATTTACGGTAGATTCACGATACAGTTACAGAATTGTCTTTTGTTTTAATCTTATCAGGGGCAAGTAATTTTATGCCATGCATTCTAAATTTACATTAGAAATTTTATAAGATTTCGTTGAAAATCAATAAAAGCCATTTGACAGATTTGTATAGCAAAATTTATAAAAAAGAAAAATACTGTTAAATTAGTCTGGCAGAATTTTAATTATTTTCACATTCATCACATTTTTGTCAAACCGACATTCTAACAAATTAACTGCCTTTCATTTAACTGGAATTTAGCCGCTTTTAATACGTGTATATTAAAGTTTTTTTTTTATTTATTTTTAAGTTACATAAAGAAATGCAGACGATTATTTTTCAATTTACTTATTTAGTTCCAATATTATTTCTTTTCTGTGCAACTCAACCAAGATTTCCTCGTGCATATCAAAATAAAGTTTAGAAATCATTCAGTGATGTTGAGTTTCATACTGTTGAAGTAAAAATACTGTAACTAATCTTGCATTATGGCAATGATTTATTCTATTTTCAATAGAAATAATGCAGAAACTGCTCGGGAATTTGGACGGCTATATCCCTATTTGACCGAAATTTCACGTACATTTGTTTATCGGATGATGAGAAGATTGAGAACTACCGGTTCATTTAATCCAAGACCTGGCCCTGGTAGAAATATCTTGTACAATGAAGACCAAGAAATTGATATTATTGCATATTTTTCTTTCAACCCACGATCAAGCATTCGAAAAGCAAGTGCAATTACAAGATTACCTAGGACGTCAATCCAAAGAATACTTGAAAAACACAATTGGCATCCATTTTGTATTCATGGACTTCAAGCTCTCCATCCCTCTGATTTTAACCGACGTGGAGCATTCTCCAGTTGGTTATTAATCCAACAGGACACAGATTCAAACTTTGTGAAGAACATTATGTGGACTGATCAATGTTTTTTTTAAAAAAATATATACACATAAATGCACACAGCGATCATTATTGGAATGATACAAAACCATTTTTATGCAAGAAATACATCATCAGAGAAAGTTTTCTGTGTCCCTATGGTGTGGAATTTGGAACGGAAAACTGATTGGTCCAGTGTTTTATGAAGGAACACTTACAGCTATAAAATATTTGCAACTTATTTGAAATTGCATAGTAACAGATACTTTGGAGACGACACCCTTGTCATTAGTAAAAAAATGTATTTTCAACAAGACGGAGGGCTTACACACAAGGCAATAAATGTAAAAAAACTAGCTCAACGAAAACTTTAATAAACAGTGGATTGATCTGAATGGACCCACAGAATGCCCCCTCCCAGATCTCCTGATCTAACCCTACTCGATTTTTTTATTTTTCGGGTCGGCTTCGAACGCTAGTTTATAATACTCTCCCCCTGAATGTAACTGACCTTAAACAAAAGATAATTAATGCATGCAATAATATTACAGGAGGAGAACTCTCAAATATTTACAGGAGCATTATTAGAAGAGCCCAATTATGTATTGGTGTTGAGGGAAAACATTTTGAGAATGCTTTATGATTCGTGTGTTTTTAAATGTATTTTCGTTTTATTTATTATTATTTTTTATGTTACACTTCTTACAATCTTATGTTGTCAAAACTGTTTGGCTCCATAAATAAGGACTTTCTTTAAATGTCATTTTGGATTTCTTTTACACTTATTATCTTTTTTTGGTCGAAGAATTTCTATTATCAATTTGGACATGGTCCCTATTTTCACCGACGAAAAAGTCTTTCAGGTGGTATGGAAAAGTGAAATAAGTTCATTTTTTTTCTGTGTTATTATTCAAAAAGTTTTAAAGATACAGTTATGCAGTTTTTTTAATGGTCTTCTGGGATGGAAAGGAAAAACTTTCTAATTGACTAAATTTGTATAGAGGGGTTGTATAAAAAATTAAAAAGTGTAACTTTTTAAAATTTATGGGTGGATTTTTTTTTAAAGTACTCTTCTTTTCTATCTTATTTTGAACATTTTTTCAAATTACATCACTTACTTATCTCTAACGGTTAAAGAATTAAAGCGCGTTTTAATCCTTTTGGGACACCCTGTATATATTATATATATATATATATATATATATATATATACTTTAGATCATGACTGCAACGTGTTTATCGTCGCCAAACAGATAATGCCTATAACTTCTTTTGTAGGGAAATTAGCGCGCATGTCTTCCATTGCTATCTCGCAATATTGATTTCTGCATTATCTTAAAAGTATAAAGAAATCTTTTAAAGACATCAGGTTTTTTTGGGTCAATTTCTTTTTTATGTTCGATAAATTTAGAAAATTCAATTTTTTTCCTGCTCTAGCTTAAAATTTGGGGCAATATATCATTATGTTCCTTATTTTGAGAATTATGTCCATAAAACATTCAAAACACCGTGCTGTTGCCACTGTTTAAGTTGAAATTTTAAAAAAGTATTTTTTCTTCTTCTGAAACTATCACAACACGAATAATATTTCCGTTTTATTTTGAAGTATGCAACGTTTATAGGAGACAGGGTCCATATTCATAATTTAATAATCTTAAAAGTCAATAAAATGGGAGACAAAGTGTTTCGCCATTAGCAGTTAATATCGTGTCATTAGAAATTTTTAACAATTGATAAAATTATGTAACTTATATGTATATAATCACTGAATAAATAAAATGATCTCTTTAAAATTTTAGAAAATGTAGGAATTACTACTAGAAAATAAATCAATAAATGATTTATTTTTTCTGTGCATTCATATTTCTTTAACATCAGTGTGATAAAGAAACACACGTGTCATATGGATATCAGAACTCACATTTTATATCTTTCCTCTCCATAATTTATGTAAATGAATGAACAATGCAAAATATATAATTTTGAACACCAAATCTCAGATACTTAGATTATGACTGAAATATGGTTTTAACTCTGCAAAAGAGGAAATTTGGTATTTCAATAAATATTTTATTTATTTCTTTAATGAGAATTAGTACAGTGATTTAAATTTCATGCACCTAAAGTTCAAATGCCAAAAAAAATATATTCTTCAAAAATTAAAAACAGCAAAGACTGCGGGTATAATCTCTTAAAACCTCACTACCGAAGCGCTTTAAAAATCGTGAGTTTTCGGCATAACAAAAGATTAACTTGAAAGAATCAATCACTTATATAAATGATTCGATAAAGAAGTGGCATAAAAATAATAAAAAAAATATTGTATGTTTATGGAGCAATGCAAATTTATACTTCAAACTCTGGGGAGAGGGAAGAATTGTTGTTAAAAACTTGTTTTTCAAAAAAGAATTTGGAAATAGTTATTATTTTAAATGAAAAAATCCTTGCTTTCATTAACTATTTAAAAATCATTTAAAGAAATTTAATTCTGTGTTTTTTCTGAACACAAAACATTCATGTATTTGTTCGAAATGACTCTAGAAAATTTCATAACTTGCATTATTTTTACGATAATTAACAATGGTTTTAATTAAACCTTTAATTATTATCAATTTAAAAGAAAACTAAAAATTTCATTATAAAAAATAATAAATTTGGAAATAATAAAACGAAAAAATACTACAAACTCAATAATTAACTTAATAGCAAATTTAATACTAATAAAATAATAATAAAAAGATTAATTTAACAATACCTTTGCTATAAATATGCAGTAGAATATTTTACCCCTTTCCTTCAACGTCGATTTTTGTTCAATTATTTCTTTTCTTATTGAAATAAATACTTTAGAATGCAATTGAGATATTTTATAGTGTTTAAAAAATATTTCATAGATGAAATACTTCAATTAACTAGTGTATGCAGTCGTTCTGTAACTTTTTCATATAATTATTAAAAGACACGTTATCCCCCTTTACCTATCAAAAAAATCGTGTAAAAGACTTTGAATGCCATCAGACATCCCAAAAGAGAGATTTATGTTTTAAAATATGCTGGAGAAAACCGAATATGAATATTTTAGACACTTCTTATTCGATCAGTTAAAATCAAAATTTGGCCCAGAATTAATATTTTAACCAAGATAATGTACCAAATTTTATTTACTGAGTTATGTTTTTGATTTAGTATGCTTACAAAAATGTAAATACACAGAACATTTCTCCAACGGTAAAATACCAAAGGACTTTTATTCCAAGTCTTTAAACAGTAAAAGCGAGACAAACTTTTTGTGATCGTTTGAAATACTAAAGTGACTCATTCAATGAAACAATTAAAATGAATAAAAATATAAGTTAATTTGCACGAGAACGCTGGGCATTTTAGGAAATTAGGTTCTGACGTGGTACATTGAAATATTCATAGCAGATTCAATTTTAATCCCTTTTTTATTATTTTGTAAACGTGAAAATAAAAAAGGATTAAAAATGTTATTAGTTTCCCCGTATCTTTTTTTTTACTTCTATGCCGACTTGTTTTTTCAAACCATGCATAGAAAGCAGCATTAAAAAACTAATATTATAGCAAACAGCAAACTATTACATAAATTTTAAAAACTAGACATCAATTATCCATACTTGATTATCTTACGTAAATAGTCTAAGAAGGACACTATTTATGAAAACGTATGTTTTATTTTATGAATTGTATAGTATTTTATATTATTATATTTTGTAAAACTTTCCCAAAAGTTATTTCACGAAAGTTATTTCAGACAGAATAAAATATTTTATAAATGAAATTTTGAAAGAAAAAAAAAATTACCTGTCTGCTTGAAAAAATTACCTATTGTCAGAAAGGTAAGAACCCAAACATGTCTCCGAGAGCATCACAAAGAAGCCATGAAGACTTGTCAAAACTTATTCCATTTTCTTCTTCCAGTAAATTAACTAATTTCCTTAGAATTCTTCCTAATTATAAATGTTCTTTCCGCCTAAGGCAATATGTCAAGTCATTACTGCTGCATTTTTTTATGATAGCTATTTTTTAAGAAAACTGACGATTATTTAAATGCAAAAACTTCTCTCTCTCTTATTTGGCATATAGTCTAGATTAGAGTTTTCAGTCGTTGGTTTTCGTTTATAGAAGCACCCGGTATTTTAAGTCATGCGTGCATTCTTCAAGAATGCATATGATTATTTCTGCATTAGGAAGTAGTTCTGTATCGTCTGGTTTCTTACCTTACTGCCACGGAAACAGAATATTTGAAATGCGGGAAGATTAAAAATTTCAATGCGTGACTAAAGCTTCAAGGAACGGAATGATATATTTCTAAAAGGAGTTTTAACTCCACGTTTAAAACTTTTGTTTCAACTTACTACTATTAGAATTCTTTGAAATAGGTGAACAGAAATTTAATTCTTACGTTATTTTTAAAATGTAAACATTTAACGATAAAACAAAATAAAATGAATTCCAAAGTAATATAAACAAATTTAGGATTTAAAAAAATATTTTGTCGTTAAAGATTATTCTAATTTAAATAACATTTAATAAATTCTAAAAATTATTTTTATGGTTTTTGCAAATAATTAGTTTTGTACGTTTCCACCTTAAATTGTTGATTATTTTCAGTGTTTGAATTACACATTATTCTGTATGTATGCATTGCTTTGCATATTTATGTATATATTTCTCATTATAACAATTTAGTTCACCTTACACACGAAATTTACTATGCATTGTAACTAAAAAATAATTTTTTAAAAGAACATTTGTTTTTACAAGTTCAAATAAGCCATTTTTACAGTTAAATCTAACATTTAGTCAATATTTTTTTAATTCCTACTATTAGCTTACACACTCCCTATATATATATCAAAGCAACGAAAGTAAATTAAAGGAAATCCAGCCTGAAGACTTTCTCAAGGGTCATTATCAGGCAGGGATTCCAAAAATTGGGCATTCTTTTCTGTCAACGGTTTTGACTACAGTCCAAAAAAGAAAATCTGTTGATGACCCGAAAAATTCTAAAATCCAAATTTGAAAAGAAGCATCAAATTTACTAAAATACAGATAAAAACCAGAAAAAAACTTAATAAATTCAGCAAACACTAAAAAGCGAACAAATATTAGAAATAGGAAATTCAACCACATACCAGTAGTCTTAGAGTAACAAAATTTCTCACAAAGAAGCCTTCATCTGAAGACCCCTAAGGAGAACGACGCGACCCAGCAAAGTAAAAAGTTCCAAATGGAAGAGAGGGGAAAAATCTGTTAAAGTATTGGTGGTTGCGAAAAAGATTGGTCCAATGGTTTCAATTTATGCGAGTCTGTGGATTAGTGAGGAGAGCATCAATGGCAAATTTGGAAGTTTTAAGTCTGATTTTTTTCTTTTCTACTCATGTTTAAATTATTATGAAAATGTTGACAAAAATTAGGGGAATATTTTAATTTACACAAGGTTTGTTAGAAGCATCTTTTAATTTTATTAATTTCGTATGAGGCTATTGAAATTGGGTGAAGAGGTAGTTTTTCGTGGTGGTCTAAGATGGATAGTGCAATGTGCATTGTAGCAGGTTAGGTGCCATAATAATCAAAATTTTCTTTTCTTCAATTTTTTTTAAAAATTGATAATAAAAATTATTCTTTTTGTATTTGTTGTTCTTATATACCTTGTTCAAATTTTCAATCGCTAATAAAATACTTTTTACTCATCCAATCAGGTTCAAATATATTTTTTAAAATTTGTTTGTTTGTTGCATTTAATGTTAATTGTTAATGTTTAATGTTAATGTAATTTGTTGTAT
>JAOUZG010000273.1:2687424-2715846 GCA_026289955.1 Argiope argentata
TGTAATTTGTTTGTTGTATTTAATGTTAATTGTTAATGTTTAATGTTGATGTAATTTGTTTGTTGCATTTAATGTTAATACAGTTTTTTCAAATGTTAATTCATTAATTAAAAACTAACTATTTTACCTTTATGGTAATTGTAATTGTTAGGTCGGGATAGCCTGGTTGGTAGGGCGTTGGATTCACATTTTTTGTGCTGCGAGTTCGAACCTGGTCGCTAAGTTCTCAATATCGGGAGTTATAAAACTGGGGTAGCGAGTCAGACGTTATCGTTATTCGGGTGCACAGGGGTCCATACCCTCAGAAGCTACTGTGCCCCTCCTTCCGTTGTAAATAGGAACACGAGAACAGCACTTGTAATTATTCAATAAAAAGTAACTAAAATAAAATTTTTGGTAATTTCTTAAATTTTTCCTAATATCCAAAGTAGGAATTTATTTAAAAAAATTGATTTTTATATTACTTGTTCTAATTTAAATAGTTGAAATTTCAAATTGGGTTTTACCCAGATTTTAAAATAGGTTTTTCAAATACTGTAATTATTTACCTGTAGGAAGTTTCCCTGCTGTTTCTATATGCCAAAATGAATAAAAGTCTCAAAAATGCATATTAATTTGATATAAGAAATCTGGAGTAGGATTTTGGTTAAATTCAATTTCTCAACCGTTAACTTTTGACTGAAGTAAATAAAGAGTTGAGCATGCATTCATTTTCCCGTGAATGTGATACACAAATTTGTAAGAAGGTGGAAAGATGAATTTCAGTGGGAGTTTTACTTCAAAAGTATAGACCTAAGTTAAATTTTGGACTAAATCCAAACAAATTAGTGAAACAAAGTTAGAATAGAATGTAGAATCATCCCATTTAAAAGTACGCATATATATGTGCTGATACCAAATATTATTACATGCGGGATATTTTCACGAGTTTATTAAATTAGCTTGACCATGATTTTAGGCTTCTTACATTTTTCTTGATCTCTTTGTTCATAAGATACTACTTTTACCTTTTTAAAACTTGTTAAATCACTTATTTGAAAGAAACAATTGGATATATGAGATGTTATAGAGCAGAATATCACTCATGAAAAGTGTTATGAAAATATCATTTGTCTACAAGAAGATGCGGAAATCTTTTTTCAAATAGCCGATTGCTAGCAAATATATCTGCGATAATCAGTTTCAGCAATTTCTGTAATAATTCTGCCCTTTTTCAACATATTATTTTCCGCATATTGGTTTATAACACTGCCATAAAATAAAACTTACCACGACTTTTATGCATTAAATCATATATTATGTAATATGCTATGTATCATGTAACGTCTATTTGTGAAATATGCATTGCTTTTTTAGCTATTTTATCTTTCAGAATTCCTGTTTACATTGATAACAGGCATTGAAACAAAAACAATCATCAGAGACAATTAAAGATGTCTAATATCAATCATCGGAGTCTATTATTGATGTCTATTATCTATCATGGAATGCAAGTATCATGAAAAAAAAATCAAAAGGCTTTTTTTATGGAAACTAGCATGAGAAAAAACTCGTTTCTTTTATAAGAAAAAGGACAAATAGCTGCGATATTTGTGAATGCATGCAATCGGGCAATGACCTTTATTCACAAGATAGCGAAAATAATTTTTGTTTTACTTTTTCTTTTTCATTACCGAATACTATCCTTTATTGAACTAGTAGTATGGATTTCTTCCATCTTTGCTCAAACTTTTCATTCCGGAGTTTCGAAATTTAACTTAACAATTCTTTAAAATAATAAACAAGACTTTTATCTAAAAAAATCTTCATAGAAATTGTCTTCTATACAATTTCTTCTTCTCAGTAAAAAAAATCTTATTGTTTGATTATAACAATATTTCACTCTTTGGTTTTATTATATTAGGTTGGAAAAAAAAGAAATCTGTTTTTATAGCCATTTACTGAGAAAATAATGGATTTATTTCGATTATTTTCCATATTTTCCGTTCTTTTCTTTCCATATGGAATTTTTGAAAACAATGGAAAGAAATCCATTATTTTCTCTGTAGATGGCTATAGAAAAATAATGGATTTCCTTTTCCCCAGCCTAATACATTTTTTTTATGTTTTTATAAATTTTCTCAAAATTTTAGTAATATACATTTAACGACATATTTTCTATAATATTTTTAAGCTTTTTTTACCTAAAGGTGGAATTTCTTTTCTCATAAAAAAAAATTCGGTGGAAGCTAACATTAAAATGTCTTACTCCCAGTTGTAATTATCATTTTGAATTATTTAATATATTTTTAAAACAATTTACAATTTATAACAAATAACAAAAATATAATTTACGACATTTTACCGTCTAGATTATTGTCATCAAATTATCATTTCAAAATATTTTTACATTTCATTCTAGATTGGTAAATCTAGAAATGACACTTCCCAAAAAAGGATGTTGATTGGTTTAAAATGAAATTTTTAGTTATATAATTCTGGCCTTCGAAGTTCAGATTTTTCTGTAATATATATTATCCTACCAAGACTTATTATTAAATATTACTAATAGGACCATTAGATATGAAACAGGATTTCGTAAATTCTTCAGTTGTACAAATATTGATCAACAAAAACGTTAGCATATAAATATCTACTTCATTTAAAGCATCTTTCGAAATTGAAGTAAGGGCTTATCTCGAACAACTTCGATATTAATCATTGGTCCATGATTATTGACAATATGCTGTATGAAAAATTTTCAAGATTATGTAACGTTTATTCATATGTGAATGCTTTGACCAGAGATTCATGCATGCCAAAAAAATAGTAAAGAAATTATGATGATCTTTAAGATGAATATTCTTATCATTTTAATATTGTTTCACTTCATTGAATATCAAATTCTGGATTTGCTAATACGAGTACATGTTTAATGTTGATGCTATTTCATGTTTAAGCACATGTACAAACCATAAATCACTTTCAAAAAGTTATTGTGATTTTAGATCTGAAATTAAAAATTCCTCCTTCAAAATTACATTCGTTGCAATTCAAACATTATGTTTTTAAAATAAATTGTTCTTTCATTAAGCATGTTGGTATGGAATCATGTTATCGGTCTTGCAAACCAGAAAAAGTATCATACATTAAATAAAGTCTTGGATTGGATTAATCAGGAAATGCAGCAGCGACCCATTTTATAATTTCAATTTTCTCAAGTGTTTGAAATAGAGAAGGCGAGAATAATATTATGTAAAATTATAAAATAAATCATCAGGGCATTTTTTTATCGCAACTATCTTTTCGTAGCAAAAAGTTTACATTATAAAATAAAAGATTATTCTTTTTATGTCCTTACTATCGAAAAAAATCTTTCAACTGTCTATATGATTTATTCTTTCAAAAAATAAATTTGATTTAACAAGTATTGTAAATTGAAGTTTCTTAAATTGATATACTTCTCATACAAAATATCAATTGATCGAGCTTTATTCCTTCAAACATATGTAAGAACAAACATTTCTTTTCTTTTTATGTCATATTTTCTTATATAAGTAGCTCAATTATACAACCAATTTGCATTACATTCCAATATAAATATATTAGGATACTATATCATAATTTTTAATTGACCAAACATCTATTAATCATTACACGAATTAAAAGAATTTTGTGATTTCTGAGTTTTATAATATTTTAGGTCATATAGTAATGCAGGAATCTATAAAACCATTCCTTGTTACATGTCACGTACTATGCCTTTTTTGCTTGGATTAAGGATATGGAATTATTTAAAGCTGATACAATAATCAAAATCTTCGGATATAAAGAGAAAAACATCTAAGCTAAATTTATAACTCAACTTCATTTCTTAAAATAGCAGAGTTTTAAAAAAAATTGAAAAGAAAGGAAAGAAACCATTCCATAAAATTCACCTTCAAATGGAGCTTCAAATCGCCAGGAATCCCATGCTCTTATTTCTTGCAAGATATTAAAGTCCTTAAAGAAAAAAAGTTTTCAAATACGTGCTGGCTCAGATTTCTCATTAGTTCTTTATCACTTCTTCAACGTTCTCATGTTTCCCATTTCTTTATCATTACATCATAAATTTGTGAGACTTTTTTTATGAAAAAAATTTGTAAAATTTATTTTTTTAACTTGAAGTTATTTTTTGCTTAATACGTTGAAGTTATTTTGCATTTCGTTACATAATTAAAAGCTCTGAAACCTTTGAAGCAAAATCAGACAGGGATTAAGCTTTACTTTCAATACATACAAATATTTTGAATTTGAATAGTTCTTAATTATAATTAATGGGGAAAAAGTAATAAAAAAACAATTCGTGTACCAGCACATAATTAAAAAAAACTATATTACAAACAAATCAAACCCAACCGATTTTTCTTGAAAAAATAAAAGTAAAATAATATATATATATTAAAAAATATAATAAATAAATGAAATTAAAAAGAAAAATAACATAAAGCTAATGGGCGATACTATTCAACAGACGATTTTAACTTCTAAATTGTTCATAAAAAAGAAAAAAATACTGGATAGATATAGCTTATAAGTTTGGATTAAAAGTTATATTTCTTGTTAATTTTCTTCTATTTTCTACGACAAATAAATTTTTTCTTCAATTTTGCTTTTTAAAGAATTATAACATGTATTTGTATTCTAATTCATGTATCATTTGAAAATAAACATTAGATATAAATACGAATATAATATAATATGTTAATATAATGAAACTCTTAAGTTTAAGTAAAAAAATTAAAAAAAAAATTTAAAAAGAAAGAAAGCGTCAGAAAATTTACAAGAAATTCGAATTTTTTAGAAATCGGATCTTTAATGTTCTATACAATTTCCAATAAAACTATTCATTAATTTTAAAATGTAAATAATAAAAGTTAAATATGCATATATTTTATGAGAAATCTTACACATAATATATTTTTTCATAAGTTTGATAATATTGCCAAAAGTGTTAGACAGTCAGTAAAATTAGTATAATAATTCTTTTACAATATTTCTTATGAATATAAAGAAACATTTCTTCGGCTGTTCATTTATGTTAATAACGTTTATACAAAAGTTACAGACATAATTATGTATTTTCCTTCTTAATTAAAATAATACATTTTTAATTATTTAAAAATTATTAATCATGTAATAAAAATTATAAATAATCAATGATTTATTGCTGAAAAGTCGCCCAATTTGGCCGCATTTGTATGGAGAAATGTCCAGTACTTTCAGTTACAAATGATTATAAATTCTACATGAAAAGCTGAACGCACAGACACATACTATCGATGTACTCAGAAAATAGCACATGCAGTAGACAGGAATAATCAGTATTTGCCAATTTCAATATCAATATTTAAATAAATCTAAGACAGAAATTTAACAAAAAATATAAATGTCTTAAAACGAACTTCCAGGAGAGAGATTTCACTCAACCACTGGTGTCTCTCGACTCATCTATTATTTTTACTCGTTCAATAATGCAGCATCCCTTCGAATCCAGAGTTTTTGTGGCCTCTGTGAAATACTCTGGAATATTCTAAAAGGTTATCGTGTCATTTACTCATATTCAATATATCACCAAAATTCCAATAGTTCAGGTGTTTCCGTTTCTGTTACCAACGTGGCCAAATCCAGAGGGAAATGGCTTTAACCCTTTATCTACTGAATTATGTTGCCATCAATTTTCCAACTTCATTTTTGCACCATAGTTCTTACAGAATAGTGCCAGAGAACACAAGAGAAATGTTTTAATTAAGAAATATATATTAATTTAATTTTAAATTAAATATTTTCATTCCTATTTTTAGCTTATATTAACTTCTTGCTATTTGGGTTACATTCTCCGTGTGTTTTAGAATACCATCGGCAAAAATAGCCATAATACAAAAATATTATCCAGGATTAAACGGTACTTATATGTACCATCAGTAGATAAAGGGTTAGGATTGTCCCTAAAGAAGAGTAATGAACTGTTATCTGTAAAATTATCTTCCTAACACTACAAACCACTATTACTAATTCGTAATAATATTTTACAAATTTTTGCTTTATTACAAGCTGTATTAGCTTGTTAAATATAATTGTCTAAAAATTGTTTTGTTCAAAAATGAATTGAAATAAATGCTTTGTTACATACCAAAAATCAAGAAACCTATGTTAAATATAAAAAGGGCAAAAATAGAAGTATAAAGTTATCACTAAAACCAAAATGTTTTGGTCCATTAGAAAACTTTTACCTTCGAAATCTTCAAAAATATTTATTCTACTTTTAACTTCATTGAAACGTTGACCTTAGGTTTAAAATTATATCTTCATCATATGTTTTATGAAGGTAGTTTTTTTTTAAACCCAGTCATATAGTATAAATTAGTTTTATGTATTAAAAGAAAAAAAATTACTGCAACTGAAAGAATTTCCTACAATTTTATTTTGACAGTAAATTCGTGTTTTAGACATAAATGGGGGCTTTTTTTGCTGAATAAGGTAATACTACCACTGGGAAAACTTGAGCACTGAACATCTTTTAAAAACTAAAACCAACTTAAATAAAGGAACTTTTATTCCAAAGTAAGAAGACAATTCTTTTAATCACATCTAAACATTTCTAGACACAAGCATTCCAGTTTGATAAAATTTAGAAAATCAAGTACCTTTTAATGCAATTTAAAGTTAATGCAATGTACACGAATCTTTTTATTAAATAAATTCAAATTTTTTTTAGTTTAAGTTAGAGAATTTTATTTCCTGTATTGTAAGAAGATAAAGGAACTTATAATAAAAAGAATTAAATATC
Organism: Argiope argentata; assembly: GCA_026289955.1. NCBI lineage: Eukaryota > Metazoa > Arthropoda > Arachnida > Araneae > Araneidae > Argiope > Argiope argentata. Next base: position 2,694,233 of record JAOUZG010000273.1, read on the forward strand.
GTAAGCTGACATTCAAAACACAGTTCTAGAAAAAGATTCGAAACTTTATGTTCTAAAAATATAAATATTCGTTATTTAGTTCAGTTGTTTTGATATTTTTTGAACTGGATACATTACTTTTTAATCCATAAGTGGAATTTAAATGTGAGTGATTTAATTGAAATTCGCTTCTTAAGTAACTATATATTTATTTTGCACACTATATATTTATTTTGCACACTATATATTTATTTTGCACAACTAAATTGGATTACAGAATAAAGAGGCTAAATTATATACAATAAAAAACAATAGTTTTTAACTGTTCTTTCATTACTACTGCATTCATCCATCATTAATCGTCACATAAATACACTCCTGTCAATAAATTAAGGACAATGTAAGTTCTGGAAAGGATGAGTCAGAGGCAAGACAAATGTGACTTATTTGTAAAGCCTATTTGTTACACAAAAGGTAAAGAACAAAAAAAGTTTTCATATGCTTGATATCATTAATAAAAATTACTATTTTTTGCTCTTTGGAGCAAATTACAAAAAGTCCTATTTACAAAAAACAATATTGATTGATATAGTTATATCATAGGATGTCTCCCAGACGATTCAATATTGTGATATCTTGGGGCCAGGGCTCCTGGCGAGTTGCACCCGAAAAAAATCCATTGTTTGAGTTATAAAATCCAGAATTTATTTCCAGCTATACTACAAATATATTACACACAGTTTCACTTTCTTGATTAATTAGGTTGCATGTACATAAGTAGATCATATGTACATATAACCTATGTACATAAGTACATGTACCTTTGTACATGTACGTATCATCAAACGTACATGTAACCTATGAACATAACCGATGAATACATGTTCATCAGATCAGAGTTTCACTTGTGGAAAGGTGCTGTTTTTCAGATAAGCGAAAAGACTCTCCTTGAGGTGAAGAGATAAGACGGAGTTCGGGAACTCCCGCAAGATTCAGCCCGAGGTTCGGGGTTTATCCGCTCTTTGATTAACTTGCTGGGATTGCCGGAAACGTTATTTGATAAACTTGCTGGAAGAGTAGCCCAGAAGACAAAGGTGCCTAACTAATTGAAGTTCTCCCAAATCTCGGATGAGCTTTCACAATTTCGACGGGATGCACGGCGGTCCGAATTTGATTCACGAAGTTCAGATGACCATATAGACCAATTTTTTCTAAGTGTCCACACATGGTCTGCCTTGAAACCAGTAGTTGAAGATAGCTGACGAGACAGGTCTTTTTGATGAGATTCGTTTCTTTTTGCAGTAACTGTCACATGCCGATCCCCATTCGGTGTTGTAACATGAAGACGACCAGGTGCTGTAACGCCAATTCACATTACCACCATCTTGGAATCGTTGCCAAAGCCTGGAGATGATACTCTGGGAGATCCCACGTACCGTCGGATACCTCCAGTTGGGTACACTCATATTCCAAACAGCCAATAATTCTAAGATGTAAAAATTCATTCAAATGCGTTCTTTGTATTCTAAATATGCGGATATTGCAGTGAAATATTTATAAAATGCTTGGGAACAATTTTACTTCTTTGCCTGTGTTTCTTATAGATAACACTCTCGTCATCGTAACGTACATTTGGCGGGTGATATATGTACTTTAGAGTCCAATTTCTGCTGGACGCTGAATTATTTTTAATTTATGGACATAAGTACAATTCTACATACACTGAAGTGACAAAAATCAAGGGATGACTGTTAATATCTAGTCGGTCCTCCTTTTGCCCGGCGAAGTACAACATTTCGACGTGTCGTGGAGTCCACAAGTCGTTGGAAGTCCTCTGCAGGAATATTGAGCCATGCTGTCTGTATAGACGTCCATAATTGTGAAAGTGTGGATGGTGCAGGAGTTTGGGAACGAACGGACTTTTCGATGATGTCCCATAAATGCTCGATGGTATTCATATCTGGAGATCTAGGTGGCCAGATCATGCGCCGGAATTGTCCGGAATGTTTTTCAAACCAATCGCGAACAGTTCTGGCCCGGTGACATGGCGCATTGTCATCCATAAAAATACCATCGTTGTGTGGGTACGTGAAGTCCATGAATGGCTGCAAGTGATCTGCAAGCAGCTGAACATAACCATTTCTAGTCAATGATCAGTTCAGTTGCCCCAGAGGACCGAGTCCATGCAATGTAAAAACAGCCCACACCATTATGCAGCCACCACCAGCTTGAACAGTGCCTTGCTGACAGTTTGGGTCCATGGCTTCGTGGGGTCTGCGCCACACTCGAACTCTACCATCAGCTCGCAACAACTGAAATCGTGACTCATCTGACCACGCCACGGTTTTCCACTGGTCTAGGAACCAGTCGATATGTTCAAGAGCCCAGGAGAGTCACTGCAGGCGATGTCGTGCTGTCAGTAAAGGCACTCGAGTCGGTCTTCTGCTGTCATAGCCCAAGGAAGACAAATTTCGCCGCACAGTCCTATCGGTCACGTCCCTCGTATGTCCCACATTGATTCCTGCAGTTATTTGTCGAAATGTTGCGTGTCTATTAACATTGACCATTCTACACAGACGTCGGCGGTGTCGGTCGTTAAGTGCAGGTGGTCGCCCACTGCTCTGTCCGTGATGGGATGGGATGGGATGCCTGAAATTTCATACTCTCGGCACACTCTTGATACTGTGGATCTCGGAATGTTGAATTCACTAACGATATCCCCAATGGAATGACCCAAGCGTCTAGCTCCAACTAACATTCCACGTTCAAAGTTTGTTAATTCTCGTCATGCCACCATAAATTACGAAAATCCTGTTCACATTAATAACTTGAACACAAATGAAAGCTCTGGAAAAGGAACTGCGCATTTATACTTTTTCGCTGCGATACTACTGCCATCTGTATATTTTCATATTGCTATCCCATGACTTTTGTCACTTCATTGTATATTTCTTGTCGTATCAAAATTTATTCCTTGAATTAGAAGAAAAATGTGTAGCATACGTAAACGCATGAAGAAGGATTAATCCATTATATTTTGTAAACAACGAGAATAAAATGCACTTATCTAAAGATGTCAAATTTTGGGAGAAATTTAAACGATAAATGATTTTATGTTATCAATCAATCTGTATGTTGTTTTATCTACAAGAATAAGAAAAAGAAGCTTATATTCAAACTGACATCAAAGAAAATGACAATAAGTATTTTATATGTATACGTAAAGCATAATGCTCGCTTCGAAGATTTAAATAACTCTTTTTTGAATGAAAGATGTAATTAAATATTTCAGAACTATGAAAGCAAATCAATTAGATCAATATTTAGATAGTCACTTTATAATAGATTACAAAAATTAATTATTTCTAAAGTATATGTATGCTATTTTAAAGATTTATCCTATTTTCATACCGATAGAATAATGGATGATTCATCAATGATGGTAGAAAGAGAATTTGTGCAAAAAGCATTATTGATTTTAAAATGTAACAAATAAGATTAAGTTATATATTCTGTTTTTCAGTTCCTTCGGCTTTCGCTTTATATTTCCACTTTAATTTCAAAAATAAATGAAATTTTGTAAAACTTTTTTATAATTTTTTATTTGTTATCAAGTATGTTGCCATTTTCATAAAGATTTTAATTAGGTTCTGTAAATGCAGAACTTATTTTTAAAAATTAATTTCTATTTTGTACTCTCCAACTTTCAATTACTATAAATATGATAGAGTCTTGGAATAAAGTTTCAATATAATTTTTCAACAAAACCATTTTTTTTTATTTTGCAGTCATAATCCAATTTCCTTTATCAAAATCTATTTCTAACCTTTCATGTTTTACCATTAATAGTAGTTTGCAAAGTAAGGGCTTCAGAAACTGGGTTATTATATCAAAAATTATCTAAAATAAGATTGTTTTAATCAAAACTCTCTAATTATTTGTTTTAAAAACTAAACAATCTTTTGAAAAATATTTTGTTTATTTTACAACAAAGCCTCATATTTTCATGTACTTGACTTTTGTTTAAAGAAAAAAAAATGAAAGAAAATGGTAAATATAATTTACAATTTCTTTTAAATATCTAAAATGGTCAAAATAGTTAAGCTCTTTGCAAATCAATTTTTTCTCCTTAATATTTTGAATAATTCGAAGTAATTATTCCGAAAATGTCCTTTTCAAGTTAATATAAAGACAACTTCATCGATATAATTGGCCGATAATTTTTTTTTAATCCCGGAGATTGGTCTCCACTAATTTTTTGTACTGCTGATCTGTCTGTGTGATAAAAATTACTAATTTGTTAATTATCATTTGCTTAGTTATTATTATTTATTCAAAGACTAAATGATTAATTGGTGTATTTAAGAATTTAAAGAGGAATTTGTTATAAAATGAATGAATAATAAGTTGATAAAATGAAATATTTTTACTTTCTTACTTGTTTTGCTAATTTTGTATGTATATTCCCCGCTTATATATTTTTTTAAAAATTGGTAAAAAAACAAATTAAATTTGTTTATCAAAACAAAATTTTGGTACAAGTAATTTATCATCACCAATTTTCTATTGTTTGAACAGATTCAACCTTGTAAAATATTTCAATGGAGCCACTTCCCAGCAATTCATAAAATTTACAAAAAAGAATATGCTATTCATAAATATTAAGGTCCCCCGGTTGTTTTTCAATATTTCAATATGCTGAGCATTATGTACAAGAAATTGCATGAAGTGTATGACGTATGATGCTGCGTATAAACTGTCACTTTTGACGTTCATAACAAGCTGCCTTATGTTCTGCACATCAGATATGCAGGTTTGCTGCAGAACATCCACGGCATTACACTGTATGATTTAGAAGGATTTTACCAGTAATGACGCTCAGGTAAGAGTATATAAATAATCAATCGCAAACAACAGTCAAGAATATATCTAAAGTCAAGAATAAACTGCTACTAAGCCATTTTCTCTTTGTTTTTTATAAGTAATGCATGGATCTTTGTCACCCATGCACGGATTTTGCATAATCCATCTCCATGTACAAAATTCGTCATTCATATGCGATAGCAGCGCCAATATTACTCCTATCTCAACTTTTATCAATTATGTTTTTTTTTCCTTATGAATTCATCTTCCCATGCTCGTCACACTCTCTATATTGAATGTGGTTTTATTTTGTTAATTTGTTTTAGCTGCAGGTTATTTTATGATCATCTTATTCTAACTACATTACATCAATTAGTCTATATTTAATAGGCTGTTTGAAATTGTTACAAGGCTGCAAAGTTTCTGACCAGTTGAAGGCAGTTAGTTCAATTACTGAGAAGACCGTTTTACGATAAGCCCTGTGGCAGCTGCATCAGTGATTTCAGAGTTTAGCGGCAAACATGGCGACCATTTGGCGACGACTTTAGCAAACAAATAGATAATGCTGGAAACTTTGATAATTTTTACGATCAATCCAATAGGAACTGATATATACCTAATTGTCCCAGAAGGTTCCTTGCCCACCACTCGGGAACTATATCCACTTGGGCCAATCAATAGCCTCACTTTATTTGTTTAAGCTCATTTAATTAGCCAACCAGAATCCTAGCTTTAAGTAGAAAAACCACCATATCTATAAATACAATCCTCCAAGAATCCACCTACCTAATGACACTATATTAAAAACAATACTACTACGTCTTCCCAACCAAGAAGGGTATAGTTCACTTAAGAGGAAGGCAGCCACGACAAGCCTACCATCAAAGTCGAAGTTGCAAAAAATCGCAAATGGAGTCGTAGTGAAGTATCGAGACTTTGAGAGGATTTCGAAGCAACTTCGCAGTGCCAGCGTTGTGTGGAGCCGAAGATATTACTGAACTAAGATGAGTGCCGAGTTCTGTTGTCTATTGTGGAAGAAGCATCAAGTTGTATGTGGAGTAGCCAATCATTCGATGGTTAGTCTGCAGTTAGACAAAGCTAAAGCAAGGAGACAGTAGAGCGAAGTTCAGAAAATTTCCTTTTGCTAAATTCTGTCTGGCAGCTTTGTGTGGACTGTTTCTGTAGTTTTTTTCTGTTTCTTCAACGCGCTTTTCTGTGTCTGCGTCAGCTGTGTAATTGTAGTATTTGTGTCAGTGTCTTCTTGTTAACACTATGTTTACGGGACGTGTCATTTTGACAAAATCGAATTTTATAAGGAAAATTAAAACACCCGTTTGCATTTTTATTTTATCTCTTGTAATTACTTATTCATGGATCCATGGTAAATATATGTTGAAATATAATTTCTTCGAATGCGTTGAAATATTGAAATTCTCTTTGTGCTATAAACATCTCTACGGAAATGCGTCAATTTGACACGATCGTAATTTAGATAAAATTTTGAGTAACCATGCAACCATCACCTCAATAATAAATAGGAATGTACCGACAATACTTCGATCCGTTATTCGATATCATTATCTCAAATGAAACAATCGATAAACAACTGTTGCCGATGAGCAATAATAGAAAAAACAAACACTTAATGTCAATTGATGTTAGAGTGCGAAGAGATTTTGAAAGTTTCAGCTGTTTATCTCGAGTATTAAAAAATAAAATTCTAGAATATATTTTGAATTATTATTTGAATTATACGTCCGTAAATCTACTGTTTAATAAACGTCACTGTTGTTTTCTTCAGAACTCTACTATTTGTTTTCTTACCATACATCTACTTGAAGCGAACCCATTGAGTTTACGGACTTAATAATAGTTGAATCTGTAACAATATCAATTGTTCGGCACTGATAGTTATGGGCTTTTAGTTCAATGGGTTTTAATTGCACACAATAAATGGTTTTTATATGTTAAAAATTTATAACCTTTTTGCATTTAGTTGGTAAAAATCGTATTTTTTCCTAAACAATTTGAATTTAAAAAAAACATCAGTTCTACAGTAAAGGCAGCAAAAGTTCCATTATATGTTCCCTTTCCCTTACAAAATTAAATAAATTTATTTTTTTGAGTCCACAATTTTGCATTCCTGATTAGGAATCAAATTTTCCTAAGCCATGGGTAAACAACGTTTTTTCTTTAATTTATTTTCCATTTCAAGTAAAAGAAGTTAAAAATTGCATATCTATATTTACTTATTGGCGAGGACCATATAAGTTCTTTTAAAAAGCATGTGTCGTCTATTGAGGATCGCTGAATCGCAAGGCAAACTTTTAAAGACATTTATTTCCAAAATAGGAGTTAAATGCTGATTCTGTGTACTGACGGGAAAAAACCGCTCGAAAAGCCAGACATATCTCGAAATCCATATTCATATAAAAGTGACAGCACTTTTTTGAAAAATATAGCATCATCTTTGCCAGCGGCGTGAATCTCCTCCGATAATATTATGCTATATTTGACGCAAATCGTCACTGAAATTTATACTTTTCATTTTATTTCCTTTTTTGGGCTAACATTCTTTTTTTTATTCGTTTGTCCTCAGATAGAATTCCCTTTTTTTTATTGTAGGGTGAAATGTCGCCATAGATTACTTTGAATTTTAATGAATTAAGCGTTTAAAAATTTTGAATTTTTCATATATTTATTTAAGTCCACTGACCTTTTATTCAAATGACAGAAAAATTTTCAATAAAAATATTTTATGCATGTATAAGCTATTTCAGTACTATTTTTTTCCGATAGAATTTTTATTGCATTCATCATTATCTTATTCAATGTTCTGAAAATAAATTCAAAAGAGTTTTAGACTGCACTCATAAAAAGGGGCGACCGTAAAAAAATAGTAAAAACGCATAAAATATTTTTCTGGTATTCATTTGCATTTGGAATGGAAGCAGCAAAAAAAATTGCTATGTTTATCCATAACGTATCATCAGATATGGAAATTTTTATGCGCGTGAATAAGTAAAAAAGTAATTTATTTCTTGCTGAAGCGATAGCTAGTAAATGAATTCAAAAGTTATTAATGAGATGACTAAATTTGTTGGCAAGAAGCTTAATTTTAAAGAAAAACGAGTAGTTTGAAAGGGGATCCCGAATTATGTGCATGTTTTCTTTATGAACATATTATAGGCGACTAAAAAAATATAACTTAAAAAAATTATAATCGGAATTTTAGTAAAATTATAACGTTAATCATTTGAAGAAAATATCATTAATGTAATTTTCTTACTATAAAATGATATGAATAATAATTTTATGAGTAATAAATTGCTGCTATGAGTAATAATTTTGTGCTCTTAAATCATATTCATAAACTGTAACATAGTATTGAAAACATCAGAGTAAAGAATTAAGCATTTATGATGCAAGCAAAAATAATTGATACTCTACTACAAATTTTAAAATAATTGTGCAGACAGAAATTAAAATGAAATTTCTCCTTAAATCAAACAGGTTTTAAATATAATTAATATTCTTAAATTTAAAAATTAATATGGTGATTATTAAATAAGAACTTCATTCTTTTCCTTTGGTAGTTTTGCAACAGATCTGATTGAATGCATGCCTCCGTGGGATCATAAAGAAATTATATCTTTAAAAAAATTTAAATCACTAAATAAATTATATTTCGTGATTTTTTTAAAATTTTTTGAATGTTTGTAATTTTTATTTTGTCCTTTATTTTCTTATATGTTTTCATATATTGGAATCTCAATTTCATTCGAATCCTCATTCATTCTTATAAGGAAACCCTTTTTTATACTAATAACAATCATTTACAAATTATAAAGTTAACAACAAAAAAGTAATTTCAAACTGGAAATACTGTAAATACCAACCCATCTAAATTAACTTTAAATTTCTACAATATTTTTAGTCTGATCTGAAATTTGATTTCAAAATGTTATAAGAAATTATATCGTTACCCTGTATTCGTTTGGTATATGCACCCTGATAAGTCCACCAGAAGAAGAAGCAAATAACGTTACTACATTCAACTCAAAATCCGTGTAACAGAACAATACATGCAGAAAATCAATAATTCATATTCCACCAATGCTCACTAAACGATGGCCTTCAGAGCGAACTCAATGGAAATGAACATTCCGAACCGACTTCCTTCAACTTCTCTATCGCAACTCCTTTATTACTCATTCGGGCTCAACACTCTATTGACTGATTTTCATCTATGCATTTTTATAGATGCCATAATGGAGCATCGATTGTTATAGAATAAATCCCTGAACTCAAATCAAAATGGAGCTATCGTCAAGATTCATGACCCTTCATTTTCGCAGTAAATCAAAAAATTGGTCTCCTAACAATCGCCGTCGAGAAGGGTCATTGACTTTGCATCTATTCAGCATTCATTAGTGTGTTTGGGAAACTATTTTCCTTACTACGGGATTTACTGCATATGAATGTAATATTACAATTTCGTAAATGTTTGTTCAATCCCAAGTAAAGTTATGAATTCCTAGAAAATTTTCTTACTCATTTCTCATCATTTCCTTTAGAGAAGATAATCAATTATATTAACGTTCCGTTTTTAAGAAAGATTTCCTAATTTTGAATTGAGGTCAGATGACAAAAACGGCACCTGAGCTGTCACTGCCTTTTCTAACTTCCATATAGGTGGGAATGCGAAATCTGTAGAGAAGGATACATATATAGAGGTATTTCAAGTATATTACACACCATTTATAAAAAAAAATATCTATCAAGACTGTACAAGAGCAGTAGTAAGCATTTCACTCTTTTATAGCACTTTAAGCTACTTCTATAGTTGTATTATAAAAGCTGTCATTTTTGTGAATGTAAATTTGCAGTTGAAGATAACTCCAGTATACAAGAACCAGTTAAGAGTTACATTTCAAAAAGCATTAATACATCCTCCTTTTAAATAAATGTTTACACTGTTAAATAATGTTAGTACTGTCGTGTTCAGAGAACTTAAACCTTAATGTGATTTTACAGTACATTCATTTAATAGTCAAAATATGGTTTTTGATTTTTGTAGCATAAAATTAATTGAAAAAAATGAAATAATTAATTGAACTATATATTGTTGCAATAAAATGATATTTTAATTAGCAGAATTTACCCTTTCCACCAATAAAGAGGGGGATCTGTAGAAAGATATAGAACATCATTTATCAATATCATTGGCTAGCAGTAAATCTCTATAAGTTAACTTTTGTTACTTGATTGATTTTGATTTGATATGTAAAATTAAAATCATCTAAATTAAATTTAATATAGAAGTACTTTAATAAAAGGGAAAAAAAGCGTTTATTTAGCTATTCATGTCATGTAGAATGATATTCTGCCGGGAAATTCTTCAGTTTTCTTTTATTAATTCATATAGAAAGCTTCCTTATATTAATATTTTTTTAAAAAAAATTGAAACATATTCAACTTAATATCTGTTAGTCTTCAAGAAAATAATTAAATAATCTTAGGTGCGGAAATTAAATTATTATCCAGTTTCGAAAAGTTATTTAAGCTGAATACTTTAACTAATCCTTCAAGGCTAAATATTTTATTTAATTAAATTCATTAACTTAATCCTCCAGATTTTTCGAACGATAGTCAAAAAACGCGTGAGTGATTCAACAAGAAAAAAATATATTTTTCAGGAATATATAATTACTTTAAGAAAATTTGTATACTGTCAAACTCGTTCAATAATGATTTCTTTTAAAACCTGTTAAGTTATCACATTAAAAGAAATGTTTTGTCTTAGTATTGGTTTGAAATTATTTTTAAACTGGATTATATTAATTGAAATTAGAAGTTGCGTCCATTTTTTTTATCGTTTTCACCTCCATGTTTTGTTACCTATATTAATTCTCTTAACATTCAACATCAGGTAAAAGCTAACATTTGTTGCATTTTATTCAGTTGCATAAATCCCAAACATACATGCATTTTAAATGACATCCGAAAGACAATCTTACGCCAAATACAGATCCTGCCGAAATCATTTTAAATTCTTTGAATGTTTATCGCCAAGAACTGATTCTTCATTCCTTCGGCTATTCTATTACAAATAAAGCCGAGAATTCCGAGAAACTCTCCTCCACAGATTTCCTGCTCTTTCCTCTGGGAGAGCAAATATTTGGTGACATTTCGAATGACGTCCCGTTTTGGTCGTAAATACCCAGGGAGAGAAAACGATGCCTCAGGGCGTATTGGTTTGTGTTAAATAACAATCCGTTTGGAGGAGAAGAATTTCTGTTGGCGAGGTTGAGATGCAAATTTAAGTGAGCACTCACACATTTAAAAGAATTTGACAGCTCTTGTGGAAGTGGTTGTGAAGCGGTTTCGCTTTACTGTCTCAACACTAATTGAAAGAAAAGTAGATCAATATTTACTCTAAAAGGTTCTTGATTTTTTATAGTGATTTCTCACAAATTTAAACTTTTAGTTTTGGTTCTTAAGAAAAATGAATAACAGAATCTTTGCTTTTCTCTATAAAAAGTAATTCTAATTTAATAATAAATATTTATCGATAGCAGCTGTGCTTCCCACAGGAAAGATAGCCCCGTGGCCGGCATCAGTCCTTAGGATTTAAACTTAATTCCCGCCATTGATGTTTCTAAATCAAAGCATGTCGGTATTTCGACATGCTTTGATTTAGAAACAGCAGATTAACCATTAGCATTATCTTCTTGGTCAGTGATTTAATAATTCGTTGACAACTAATAGTCATTTTTCAAAGTTTTAATGAGAAACAAGTAATATAAAAACATTTTTTAATATCAATTCCTACTTTTGATATTAGAAAAAATTTAAGAAATTAGGAATTTTTTTATTTTAGTTACTTTTATTAAATAATTGTTGATCTCGTGTTCCGCTTTACAGCGGAAGGAGGGGTGCAGAAACTTCTGAAGATATGGACTCCGGAGCACCCGAATAATGATCACCTTTGACTCGCTACCCCAGTTTTATAACTCTCGACAAGGAAAACTTTGTGACCAGGTTTGAACTCGCAGCTGAAAGAATACGAATCCAACGCCCTACCAATCAGGCTATCCCGACCAAACAATTGCAAGTACTATAAAGAGCTACTATAAGTGCTACTGTAACTAAGGTGAGAAAATTATTTTTTAATTACTTAATACAAAATAGGGAATTAATATTTGAAAAAAATTGTATTAACATCAACTGTCAATTTGAGTGGAGGAATAAAAAGTATTTTATTAACCATTGAAAATTTGAACGATATAATATATATATATATATATATATATATATATATATATATATATATATATATATATATAGGGACGGTGCAAGTTAATAGCAGGAATTGAATAATTATTAAAGATCCCTTTTTTGTCACAATTACTTATTGTAGCTTCTTTAAAACTATGATATTTAAATTAATAAAGCTCTATTTATTGATTCTATTCTGAAAAACAATAATTGAGATTAAAATTCAGCTAAATTTTTCTCTGAAATTAAAAACCGAGAGTGGTATTTTACATGCCTTAATTTAAAAAAAAATTGACAACAAATTAAACCATTCGATATCTTATAAATAACAATAGATAGATTATACAAATCATTAGATAAAAATATTAAAAAATATTTTTAGAAATCATTTACAATAAATTTAGTGATTCAAAATATATTTAGTAACCTTGGTGTGTTAAGAAATATAAATCATAAACTATGTAATATTCAGAATTTGTTTTTTCTGTTGACAAAAATAATTTCCTCTCTTTATATTTTTCAAAATAAAATAAATACAGTTTGAAAAACGTTCGAACATCCATTATTTATAAGCAAATGTTTAATTACATTTCAGCTTTCAAACCAAAAATCGTTGCAGTCTTATGAAAAACTTTCTTTACAAAAGCTTACTTTTTGAACTATTTTAAAACACCAATTTATTCAATCCAAAGTCAATTTAACTTAATACAAAACCAATGCAATTTTTTTTTCTTTCATAATGAGACAATAAGCCTTAAAGCATTGCTTTCTTTACATTAATATTTGCTAGAAAAACGGATGCCACCCAAAAATCTACAAATATTTGCTCCCTCCATGATTACAGCAGGTGATCAATAAGGGTGATTTTCCAGAAATTAATAGTTTTATTCCCAATAGAATATCTTTACATTTGCATTTCATTTATATCTTAAGATATTTGGTGCATTTAAAAGTGTTTTATTCTGGACTATTTTTGGTAAAATTTCTCATTCAAATTTTAAGTAATAAATGACAGAATATTTGTAATTTTATCTCTATAACTCTCAAAAGTATAAACAGTACAAGTTGTGCGTAAGTAACAACCTAAAAACTTGTGCGTGGCCTTATATTTAAAATATCATCTATTCAATGAAGCTAATTTAATTAATGCATAATTTTTATGTGTTTTTAATAATTTTTTTAAAAAATTTTTTAGAACAATAAATTTTAACACTGAAATTGAAATCATTCTATTCTCATTTTTGATACAAAACATCTTCTATTGATAATCCGGTATGAAGATGCATCTTGTTTTTCTATTAAGCCTTGGTTTCTGGTAAAGTATGTTTTTATCAAATTTATAAAATTAATCCATTTTTGTTTCATATTAAATTTGAATTGAAAGAAATTTGGAGTGTAAAATATTACGTAAAATACTTATTCTAAATTATCAATTAGAAAGGTTGTAAATACTAGTAATTAATATTATTTTCTTTTAAAACATGTTTTCATTAAAAACGAATCATTTCGAAAGTATCGCAATTAAAATTCTTAACTATAAAAGCATTTTTATATACATTTAGTAGAAAAAGTAATTTAATCATAATGATTTTAACATAATTCGTTTGAAATAAGGCTAGTTTAAGAATTAAAGTGTAAAGATAGTGAATAAAAATTACTGTTTTATCTAAAAATAATTAAAACAAAAATAAAATAAAAATAATCTAAAATATATTACTTTTACAGTTAAATACAATTTTTTGCTAAGTAATTTGAGCAATGGAACTAGAAATACTTCGAAAAATATTAAATTGATCTGAATATTAGGCGAAGAATATTTTACGGTAGTTATTTTTAGTTGATGCGCTTTTTTGTAAGTTTAAATAATTTTTTTTTATTCTTTAAAATATTTTTTTTAAATTTAAAGAAGATTTAACTTCTGATTTATAAAGCATTTACACGCCCATTCGCTTAATGTTTATGCTTAATAAATCTTTTTCGCATGAAATGCATTTGCTTTTTCTTCATTTTCATAAATAATTCACAAATCACAATTTTGTATTTAAAAATTCATTACTCAAAATTTTACACTTCTTTTAAATGAAATTTGTATTTTATTAAATATTTGTCAGTATTTTAAAAAATAAATCAAGAAATATATCGAATAAAATAAGGTAACACATAAGGCTTCAATATTTGAAAGATAGAATACTTCGCCTATAATTTTAAAACCAATTAAGTTTTCAGTGATGGGAAAGAGATAAAAAGAAGAATATGGATAAAGTTAAAGAAATAAAGTTGGAAAAGATCTGAGTTTGAAATTTTGAATTTTCAACTCACTCTTAATCAGAATTATTTCTGACCATTTTGCACTACCTTAAAAAATGGAATTTCCGTTAATTTTAATTATTTATATAATCTCCAAATTTAATAAAAGAATTTTTTCAGTCTCACTATTTCATACTTTCCACAGAAGTAATCTTATTTCTTAAATTTAGCGAAAGCTTTACCATGTTCCTTCTTTTTATATTGCATCGTTCCTTATATCTTAAAGTTCTCTAATTGTTAATAGTGTAAAGAAGGAAAATAATAGCAAACGAGAAAATTATTTAATAAATATTTATAATACACTATAGAAGCGAGAACATGCTTGCTGAGAATTAAATGCATGAATGAAGTAAATTGGAGTAAACAGAGTTATGACGCTTAAGTAGCTAAAATGCACGCTATCTTGCTCCAAGATAGCGCTACTGAAGAACAAGAGACGCTCTCTAGGCTTAAAATCATTTGACTCAATCATCGGATTTTTCTATGGCAAGTGCCATTAGAAACAAGTAATATAAAAATAGTTTTTTAAAATCAATTCTTACTTAGGTTATTAGAAAAAATTTAGGAAGTTAGGAAAAATCTTATTTTAGTAGCTTTTTATTAAAAAATTACAGTTGAAGTTGTTGTTCTCGTGTTCCACTTTACAACGAAAGTAGGCATGCAGCAGTTTCTGAGGGTATGGACCCCTGATCACAAGATGGCAGAAATCTCACTTCCAGATCACATACGTCACAGACCTTTTTTACATGTGGACTTCATTCATGCATTTCATTCATTCATCTACAGATCGTAATTTAAAATTGAAACAAAGAACGATTGCCTCTGAACAAGTACCCTCAGTGGTATTATTCTCCATATAAAGGAATCTGTGACCACAGCTGATGTAACTTTCACCATAAGCACGCACACACACACACAGACATACAGACTTCGGTTGGGGGATTTCGAACTCGCAACCGAAGGGATGCGAATACAATGCATTTTTAACCAGGATATCCCCTCCTAATAATTACAATTACTATAAATAATTGATTAAAAATTATACTAGCATTGAATTTTCAACGTCAATTGAGGATTCAAAACCAATTGTGGCAACTGAAGATGCAGAAATTTCCTACAACAGTTGAGATAAGGCAATACATATGAGAAATTTCTATTTTTCTTTATTCTCTATTATTTTAATTCAAAAATATTTCAAAATAAATCATAAAAATTTATTAGTTAACAGTTTGTAATTTTAAATGCATCAAACATTTCGAAAAAACACACAATCGTTTAAAATAATCGGCTGAAAATATGTTAAGCTTAACCTAATTAGCTTGGAAGAAAAATTAACCGAATTCGTTACTTATTTGGCAGTGAATAATTGGAGATTTTTGAAGAGAAAATGTTTAATTAATTAATAAAAAAATTAATATTTGAAAAAAAAACTGAATTAACGTCAATCGCTATCATTCGTCAATTGCTCAATGCTTGAGCTTGATTGGATAAAGAAAAAGTTTTTTTAACTATCGAAAAAGCTTTATATATATATATATATATATATATATATATATATATATATATATATAAAGGGGGGGGGGTAAGCTGATAGTAAGAATTGAAAAAACAAACAATATCATCATCATATTAGTAATAAAAATTATCGCTGAACTGACATGTATAATTAACGGTAACACATTTGCTTTCAATGATTTGAGTATTTTAGCATTCTAATTATAATGTTGCAATTAATGTTCTCATTTCAAACTCTTGAAGATTTCACCCACGTTTACTCTTTTTTACTGATATTCTAATGCTTTTAAATAATTACATACTTCAAGATATAAAATGTAACAATTCTAATATTTTCAAGCAGTCGTAAATAAAATTAATCAAGAAATTTTTATTAAAATATGTATTTTTAAAGAAACCTCATTCTTTTTTGCTGTCTGAGGGTTTAAAAAAATATTAAAACCTTTATTCGAATCAAAGATTAACATAATTGAAATCCAAAAAGTTGAAATTTTGAGTAAAAAGAATGCCAATGAATAAATTCCCTTTAGAATGTTTCAATATTTAGAAAGAAATAATAATATTTTACAAATGTTCATATTATAAAAACTCTTCAGAAAGAATTGAATGTTCTATAAATACGTGAAAAATCATTTCTTGTGTTACAACAGTGTTCCACACATCCTTTTAAATCTAGAACATCTGATTTAAAAGAAAATTAATATAAAAATTTGATGCTGCATTTCGGAAATTTACTAATGCTATTTAAGAAAGAAATTTACGGCTGAATGCTGAAAGGAAAAAAAACTAAATAATTGTAATGATCAAAATATTTGGCCTTGAGACTTCAAGGAATCTTCTGATTTCAGACCTCATCAAGTTAGTAATACATGCTAGAAGAATTTATTATCTGTGAATATGCTAATTCTTTAAAGTTTTCGGCTATGAGGAAGAAATTTCGCATGTGATCTTTGCATCAGATTTCCAGATAATTATTATATAATTAAAAAAAATTGTGTAGTTGCATATCCAAATGTAAAGGAACGTATTACAACAGGGAAAGAGCTATATGAATAACTTTTATCGCAATATTTAAACTTTTTCGTGCTAATCTATAACAGATTTTGAACACGTTTCGTCAGTGAGGTCATCATCTAATGGTTTGTACCTCCATATACATTTAAACTTTTTCTTGCAAATCTACAACATAATTTGAACCTTTTTCATCAATGGATTCATCGTCTATTGGTTTGTACTTTCACATGCATTTAAACGCGATGGGTAAAATATAGATGATCTAAGATAAATTAAATTTGATATGTGATGCCTTTGCTGAAAATTGTAGATCTCGGTCAAATTTTAGTCTATCATTGCATAACATAATTTTTGATAGAATTTTTTTTTACTTTTAAAACGGAAAACGCTTAGGCATAAGAATTCAGAAATAAAAATTTGTGAATTCGTAGCATTCACGTCTTGTTTTAAATTCGTATTTTTTAATATTGTGCGGGAGGTGGGTGGGATAACACCTTTACCGTCAAGCGTGACAGATAGTGCAATCAATTTGTATAATCTTTAGAAATAATCGCATCGTTTTGAGTATCATATGAAACGAATTTCATAAAAATAAAGTCTTTTTTAAATCCTAAATCTTTTAAGCCTTTTTTCAGTTATCTACAAATAATTTCTAAAAGATTTTTCTGGAAATAATACTTTCTTTAAAACTCTCATCTGGTGCAGGAATAAATAGTTTAAAAAGCCATGATTCAAAACAAAAGAGTATGATTTCACTGTCTCGAAATGTTGAACTCAAGGGTTTCAATTAAGAATCCATAGTTATTGAATCTTAATTGCAAAAATAGAGTAGCACAAAAATATCAAAATCACAAAACTGATGTATACTGGATAACTGGGTGCTCGATATCAGATTTTAGAATCTATTAATACTAATTGGTGACCTGCAGAGCCTTATTCACATGTATTAGGAAGACAATATACCAACTCATAGAAAGTATAATGTCAGTGTGATTTAAATCGCTTTCCCCTTTCAGAAATCCTACGACCATAATATATATTTTAACTATATATCATCTACATGCAATATAACGGCGCATGTGCCATCGATGAATCGCCACCTTCAGTATTAGCTGTATCAGTAACACATTCCCTTTTTTTCGTACTTGCCCGCCAATCGCTGCCAAAAACAAGATAGCTGTCACCAATAACTCTCCCAAAAAATTAATCACAATTCGAAATCGTTTTAGTATTAATATCATCTATTACGAGGACCGATTCCCGCCTAAATTCAATCAGGAAAAGAAGAGAGAATCAATATCAACTTGTACTCAGCAAAACTGGGTAACAATCCAACCCTAGTTTAAACACTTTAAAACCCCTCAAAAAATTTGAATGCATATTTGTTAAATCAACAGTTTCGAAAACAAAATCTTCCAAACATTTTAAAAGATAAAAACTACAGGTATTTTTTTTATTATTGAAGATTATTTTTCCTTCTACAACAAAAGATAAATAATTTGAAAATTAATTTTTAGAAAATTGCTTTTTCGTGTCGAATCAGTATCGAAGTTCACACACATCTTTCTAATTAATAATTGATAGAGTTTCTTTGACACATTTTTAATTATTTTTTATGCTTTTATCTTAAAAATAAAATAATATTTTTAATAACAAATTTCTTTTTTTTTAAAGTGTTCTAAAAAACCTTTTTAGAACACTTTTTATCTATTGCAGAATAAAAGTAATTCAGTAAAACAATAATTATTTGACACCGGTAACAAAAAATAATGATTAAAATGGAATTTGATTTGAGTTTTAAAAACATATCTTTAAAAAAGTCATTATCAAATATCTAACAAATAGATTAATTTTCCTCCGTCAAATATACAAATTCTAATTAGAAAAATATTTTAAAACGCTTTTCTTTAAATCATTTGGGATTCGAAATGAATTCATTAATCCCTGTAAAATTCATAATTATCTTCGGAAAGTATAGAATTTTCGAAATTAAATCCTCACAGCAGAGAAATTAGGGAACTAAAGTAGAATAAGATTCACACACCTTATCCAATAAAATGAAATTAATTCCTTATTTTTGGGTCGAGGATCATTATTTTCCTGAACTCATTTAGAATTAATTTTTTTCCTAGTATCGTTATCATTTAGGTGTCTTATCAAATTGTAAACAAAATTTTAATCTGTGAATTTAGAAATTTTCAATTTTAAAATCTATTTTTCGCCTTTTTTCAAATTTAAAAACATTTGATGGAGCTTACTTTTGATAAAATATTTTTTGTTCATTTTTGATGAGAAGGAAATAACTAAATTGCTATAATGTGTATGTTTTAAGTTATAATAGTTTATTAATATGCAAATGCAATAAATATGAAACGATATACTTTTTTTCTGAAGTTTTTTGAAATTGTTTCTGATTGTATTTGTTTTGTTACATGCTAAATATAAAAAAATGGTCTACAACAATTATATATTTTTATTTGAACTATGAAAATTTCAATATTTTAATACGAAAGTTAATTCTCGAACAGAATATTATGATAAGAAAAAAAGGAAGCATATTAATATTACTTCTGACACAGCAAAGAATGTTTGAAAAAAGGATAAAGCATTTTCTCTGTCTTCCAAAGAATTTTTATCATATTCTATCGCTTTCTACAAATTCTCATTTCATTCTACATTTTTATTTATATTTAACTTTTTTTAATTACGATATGGAATATGAAATAAATTATGATATGAATGTAATTAGTTTTCAAAAGTAGTAAATCTATCTCAAGCAAAGTTTTATTACAGAAATCTAAATGCCGGGATATTGTTATTATTTCCTTTAATAGATCGATTTCTCGCACACATTCATTTTCTGAATCTTCAATTCATCTATTCTCTTTTTAAATAGATATTTGAAATCCCCTATAATACATTGTCCTAAATAAACGATTCTGTATAACTATTTTATAATCCAATTATAATTTAATAATATTATTTAATACATGGTTATTATTTGATAGATCATTCAGATAAATGAATTCGTTAAGGCATAATTTAATATTTTTTAATGTAAGCTATCAATAAATAACAAAATAAATATTCCTCAACAGAATACATTAAGAATGTTTTACAATACTCCTAAGTTTAACAATGAGGTTTAATATTAATAAATTACGGTCTTCTTAAAACTCTTGAAAATTCTGAGTATATATATGTATGTCTTCCTTTATTCATTTATGAAATAAATTACAATCCTTAAGTGTGCTTACTATCTTTAAAACTACTACAGTTATACTTTATAATTTAGTAAGTCATAAATCTAGTCTTTAAATGAGTTTTCTATGAAAGAGTATTTACGTGGAAATTTATATTCTACTCTATTTTAAGTAATAAAGCTACGTTTTAGATGCAAAATCCTATATATATTATGTAAAAATATTGCCTTCCTCTGTTTGTTTAAATTCCATTTTTGTATCCTAGATTTGTTAAAAAAATCAAGTTTGAAATTATCTATTTCTCCAAATGTAAAAATTTCAGTAATTTTAAACTGTTCTTTCTTTTTAGGGAAATGGGTAATTCTTTCATGAAGTAGCATGCAAATTATAAAATCCCATTTAGATAACTGATAACACATGACTTGACATGTAAAGCTTTTTCCGTAGTTCTTTGTGATATTAGTGTTGCCTCACGATCTAACTCCATGAAAGGTAAGTTTCTCTTTTCGGAAGTGGCAATAAGAAGTAAAAGTGATTTTGTAAAATATGGCGAAGGAGAAGCGTTTAATGTTTGTACAGTATTGTTTGTTTTTCCAGCGTTATCATTAATCAGCAAAACTACCTACAATTATTTTCTAAGTCAATCCTTATTGGAACTACAATTAGAATAGATATAAAATATTGGTAAGGAAATAAATTTAGAATGAGAAGATTTTATTATTGTTATCATTCATTTCTTCTTTATAATCAAGATATTTTCTTGATTATTTGATAACAGAGAAATATTAATTCGAATTTTTTAATGTATTTGATTGAAAGTATTTTTCTATGATTAAAAAAGGAGCTAAAAAGTATTATGTCAATTGGAAGATTCTATTGTTTGAAACTCTCCTCAATGGTACACCAGTTTTTCATTCTTATCCAATTTGTAACTCGTTTGCAACATTCTATTGTTTGAAAAATTGCTCAATGGTACACCAGTTTTTCATTCTTAACCAATTTGCAACACTTTTTGAAGATTCTATTGTTTGAAATACTGCTCAATTGTACACCAGTTTTTCATTCTTAATCAATTTGCAACTCTTTTGCATTTTTAAATTTAGTTTTGAGTAATTTCATAATTAATTACTAAAATAATTTACTTTCAAATATTTTGAATAATAAGTGTCATTTTTTTCTTACGAAATTCAGAAAAGTTAATTATTAAGAAAGACATTGATAAATTAATTCGTAATTGTTATTCGCTAATCGTATTGAGCCTAAATTAATCATTTTTTTCCTTAAAGGAAAATTATGAAAATGCCTGTGACTAAGGTAAAATAAATAAACAATGAATAGATTTAAAGATAATGAGCAAATTTATTAATTAATAAGAATTAATATATTGCAATAAAATAACCGTTATATATATATATATATATATATATATATATATATATATATATATATATA
>JAOUZG010000273.1:2715856-2762571 GCA_026289955.1 Argiope argentata
ATATATATATATATATATATATATATATATATATATATATATATATAAGAACAATAAATGATTGCTCAAAGTATTTGGAAGCTAAATCGTTGAAATCATTGGTTTTAACCATCTGAGTTCAGAGATTTTTTTTCAATTAATATCCCAGGTATGAAATCCTATTGTACAGTACTTTCGATATTATACAATATGAAATAATGTTTCAGAATATTAAATTATATTATTATATTACGAATCTTGTATGACATTGATCAATATTCGCAATATAATTTATAATTGCGAATATTGAACAATATCACACAATTTTGTACAATATTTGTTTACATATAAGGCTGCATTTTTGTATTTGGGTGCAGCTGAAGCTACATTCGTCATTTTTAGTATGAAGAAAAACATACAGTCTAACCAATCTGTCTGCCAAATAATGTAAGATTTTATCATGGATAAGTTATTATATATGATAATGATGAGTTTAAGTTGAACGTAATTAACTATATAAAGTTAATCTTTTAAAACGTACATGCACTTTTTTTAAAATTTCTGTGCAAATATGGTTAACATTTTATTTAATTTTCCACCCTGATTCATAGTTTAATATATTTACTTTAATTGGGGGAGTATTCACAAAACAGGAATTGCAGTAATTACATCAAAACTATTAGCGGAAAAATTTCAACAATGCTTAGGGTCACTCCTTGATCAGATGAGAATAGTCTACCTTATTTATTAGACAACTTTGCCGAAGTTTTATTTTTTCTGTTCTCCTAAATGAGTAATAAAGAAGTTTATTGAAAACTCGTGAGTTTATTGCTGCTGTAATTTCGGGTATCGTAAAACGTAAAATGCTTTGTTTAAAGCTTAAGGAAGTACTCAGTGAAACAACGTTGTTTCAGAAAGTTAAAACTTAAAGCAGTTCTATTTCGTTAATTCTTCTAGGAGTTAGCCTTGAAGTTGAGAATATGTTTCCTTAAAAAATTAGTTCAACGGCATTTCTTTTAATTAGCGAGATTTGAATCATCATTGCATGTTTAATTTGGTTTAGTTATAGTTATTACCAAGGTTTTAGACAGCATTAGAGCTGATTCGATAACTTATACTCATTTCCTGGAATCTCTAAATGAGACATGTTGGAAGGAGTGGGCGCCATTTGTCCTTGCTATCAAGGTAAAAAAAACTCAACTAATTTACTACAAACTCAAGTAATTCACTAACTCACTATCGGTATATTCATTATCTCATAGCCATTCAGAGAGTTTTCCTCATATTTCTAAGGGAGAGAATTATCAATGGATGAAGATAAATGTTTTTGATGGGACTTGCAGAAAATGAAACATAATAGTAAATACCAATGTTGTATTATAATAGTAAATAAAATTGTAATTATAATAGTAAATACCATTGTAATTATAATAGTAAATATCATTGTTGCATTATAATAGTAAATACCATTGTTGCATTATAATAGTAAATACCATTGTAATTATAATATTGAATAAAATTGTTGCATTATAATATTAAATACCATATGTAATAGTAAATATTTGTTTAGAATCTCAAACAATTGCATAAACGAGTTTATTAGAATGAAAGGTTAGAAATGGTGAAAAATAATTATTCCCTTTTTGTTTGTCATTTTACTCTTCGCATTTTAGAATTGAATTAATTAATATGTTGAAAATTTACAGGAACGCTGTTTGATATGCTTACAGGTGGAGGACACTGGTTGGAAAAAAAGTTCGACATGACATTTAATATAATGACTGTGCAATATGGCAGTTTAATATAATGGCCTTTTGGATGTTCATTATTTGAAATATTAGGAAGTAATAGTCATCCAATTTAAATAAATGGACTTAGAAACTTTCATCGCAGTTTATATACTAATAGTATGATTTTAATTTAAACAGCATATCTATAAGGTGTTGGGATAGCTTAATGAGACAAAGTTAAATTATAGGTTAGTTTTTTTTCTGATTTAATTTTTTTTCTAAATTATTTCAAATTAGTTTAACAATTATATATCTCTTCTTGTTAATCAAAATAGTTTACAGAAGTATTAAGGAAAATGTTTTTAATGAAATCCCGCATTCTAAATAAGCTAATGAGGCTTGGAATTTGAAGACCTGAAAGATTTGTAGATATGATGAACTGATTTCCAAGGACATAAAATATTATATATGAGACGGCCCTATTCCCAAAAGATTATTATTAGATTTGAAGAAAAGACTGCTTAAAAAATACATTCTATTTATTCAAATCATAATGTTTCTGGAGTGAAAAATAATTTTGTTTCGTTTGTCTAATTTCTCATTTTTGGGGAAGAATCAGATTTACAGGCATGTCGCTGTTTTTGTTTTTTTTCTGATCCATTAAACCTTTTCATATTTTATTCAGAAAAGGATCTTTCAAAATTTAATTTTAAAATATGAAGCTTAGTTTAATGTATTAAAAATAAAACTTATGTCATATTTTACAAAAAATCCATAGCAAAAATTTAAAGAATATTAATTACAATACGTAAGATATTTGTAAAATAGAGTTTTAAAGAAAAACCCGAGATCGAAATGTGTATTGATTTGTGAAATTAACATATTAGGTTCAATGCAATGGCTATTTTTTTATTTCTGTAACACCTTGCAATCCATCTCCAACTGGCTGCAAGGCTAAAATTAAAGCACAATACATTTCTTTGCGTCTTTCGAATATTACCTATTTTTTGTTATGTCATTTTTAGCTGACACTTTTTATCTAATTTCTTGCCTACATTTGTTTAAAATTTCAAATTAACATGTTTTTAATTATGAAAATTGATTTGAAATAATTAAACCCAAGTCAGTTAAAATAATTTTATCTTTTCAAAAATTGAATATCAAAATAATTTTTTTTAATTAAAATGCGTATTTTTTATTAAATTTATTTCATGAAGTTAATTTCTCTTACTCTGAACTTACGATATGAACGATATCTAAGTCGGCAATCTATTTTCAAAATATTCTTCACACGAAAGGGAAAATAGAAGTGCGTGAGTTCAGCCTAGTTCAGATTTGACGTTAGGATCTCAATTTTTGCGTTAATTATTTAAATTCAATCCATTATAATACAGATCCACCGAAGTTAATGGGCAGATATAATTTAAAAGAAAGTTTTTTTAAAAAAAATGATTTAAATTTGGTGTTTGAATATTGAAAATTTATTCGATTTTTTTAAAAATGACAACTAATGAGCAAGACCATAATTTCATATTTTGCTTTCTTTCTTCCACCCACCACTTTCTCCTGTCTAATTTTAAGTTCAGAAATTTTATTTTCCAGACATTAAAAACAAGAAAAGTGTAATCTTTTATTTCTTGAATTAAATTTTGATTCTCACTGATCTGAACATATAATGATACATTGGAAAGAAAATATATTAATATTTACTTTATTTGAAACAAAAATAAAAGAAAGTTATTAAAATGGTAAATAATCTGCATTATATACCAATGAACTTACTTTGAATAAGAAAAAGAATCTTATTAACTAACTTTTTAAAAATTGATAAAATGGATACAATTGTAAAACTGAAAAAAGGTAGCAATATTAGTCACCCCGAATTCAGACAATCATTTACCTTCTTTTAAATAAAGATATTTATAAAACAATTAAATCATGTAAAACTTATAATATGTCAGTTCAAATAAAATGAAATGAAACAGAAAAATATATTTTGTCTTTGGAAATAGTGATTTGAGCAATTCGGATTTTCAACCCTTGACGATAAGGAATCGAAATTGAGACTTCCTTAAAATCCATTCTTTGAACGTCTAAAAGTGTAGCAAAAAGGACGCAAAACTATTGTAATCTTATTTCAAGAAGGAAAAGATTTTAACAAACGATCTGAGAAACGACTTGCTCCCAATAGATTTTAAGCTACAAAATAATTCGAAATTATGCAGTTCCTTTTGAACATTTTTATCAGAATGTGTATTGCATTGCTAGCAGAATTTCTATTGCTTGAAAAATGAGTATTAATGTCATGATTTTTATTTATTTGCCAAAGAGTATTCAAAGCTACCAGATTAAAAAACTATTGTAAAAAGGAGTAAAAGTGTGCTTTTTTACCAAAAATTTAGCTCATATACTATTGTTTCAGAGATAAAGGCACAAGAAGCATAAATATAAAGTAATGTATAATATTAGTGTTTTAATAGAAAATTTCTAAACCATAACTCATACTCAATTTTTATGGTTTAAAAATTATCCGTACAGCTTAACGTTTTGCATTATATGCTATATGAACCATTAAATATTAATGAAAAAATTTCCCTTTAATTAATTGTCCAGTGTTATGGTAATGTACAGTTAAAATTCTTTAGACATTATCATTTTAAGATGTCTCCAATCGGTAAAAAGTTCAACTCCTTTTCCAATAAAAATGAATTTTAGAGAATGGTCACTTCGCAGAATATCCAACAAAAAAGGCCTGACGTTTTCCCGATTCCAGCAAACGTGGATTGGATCAAATCGATGATTAAAAATTTGTATTCATTTAATTACTATTGAAAAGTATTCAATATATACACGTGGAAAATTTCAAGAGCTAAAATATTTGCAACTACAATGTAAATGAAATGGAATAAATGCCTTTGTAATGATGGAATATTCTGAATTCTTAATTCACATAAAAGCTCTTTGCTATGATTTAAAAAAAATAGTTTTTCTCTTGAAACAGCAGATTTTGACAATTGATTTTGTAACTAAAAGTCAATATATGAACATAGCCGAATGAGTTATGAATTGCGAAAAAATGAAGCAAAAGCTATCGCTAATGAGTAGAAATAATATAAAGAATGAAAGGTCTTTGACAAGAATAATCACCTTAATGATCACACAGAGGGAAAGAAAACCTGACTTCGTCATAGACTAAACAAGTCATTATTCGCGCTGAATAGCTCTAATCGTATTCGGTATAAATATTTGCTTCCCTGTATATATTAACGTTTCCTTTCTTTACTTCCTCTTATATCATGAGAAAAAAACTACTGTAATCAATAAAAAATTAGAACTCGAGATCTCAGCGAATCTTGCGTTTTATTCTTCTATAAATTCGAAAGAAAAAAAGACTAAAATGAAATCTGCTATGCATATTTCAATGTATCATGTCAGAACATCATTTCTTGAACGGCCAAGCACCACGTGCTGGTGCAAGTTAAAATATATTTTTGTTCCTTTTAATTGTTTCATTGAATGAGTCCTTTTAGCATTCGCAAAGGATCCAAAAAACGTTGTTTCGCATTTATTGTTTTAAAAATATATCATATTTCCTATTTATTTCATTTTATACAATCACCTGCTCTAAATGACATTTTTCTAGAGTTTATTTGCTGTAGTCATTAACTTATTTTTTTAATAGGAACTTTTATAAATACAATGGCAACACGTTATTAAAAGCTGATTTTTTTCCCAGATGCTCGTGCAGATAATAAAAATTCTCATCTACGGATTTTTGTTGACACCAAAAACATCATCCCAAAAATAACACCATGCTCTGACATGACAAAAACTGAATTATGATCAGTTTATTGTTTCTCTCTTTCTTTCTCTGTTCGAATGATAAGCCACACTTACTATTTGAATTTATTTGCACCCAATCATTAAATTTGGTGTTTTGGCTTTACACCAAACTTGTAGATGCCCACCAAATTTTGACTGAAACTTATTCACAGGATAAATCTTTACTTGACTACTCGAATAATAATTTCAAAGAATGGAAACCAGGCAACTGTGAACCAGAAAAAGATAAATTTAAAAAAATTAATTCATAAATTTAGCAACTAAAAATTGAACGCATGCCAATTTTTGAAACAAATCCTTACAGGGCATTACTACCTGCCAGTCTGTACTTTCGCACGCAGGCAATAATGATAATTACGTATGTGATCTAGAAGTCGAACTTCTGCCCTCGGGTGCTCAGTGGTTATACCCTCAGAAACTACTGCATCCCTCTTTCCATTGTAAGGCGGAACACGAAAACAATAACAATTTTAATTATTTTATAAAAATTAGCTAAAATAAAATTTTTCAAAATAACCCAAGTTAGAACTGATTGAAAAAAATTGTTTTTTTATATTACTTGTTAAAATAGTAATGGTGTAATGAACTAAAAATGCGAAGGAAGATCAAAGGATAATCTGATAATTTGGATAGAAACGCTAGCCTCGATGCTGCCAAGATGGCGACAAAATGCGAAAAATGGATTCAATTTTTAGATATTGGAAATATCAGCAAACGGTGGTCTCAGATCTTGTCTACAGTCACCAGTCCACCATCACTGCAGGAGAGAGTGTAAACAAAGAATGTTCTCATTATAGGTCTTTGAGTTTTGGATTCGAGCTAGTCCCATCAGAAAATGCATATTCTCATCATGGAAAGATTAAGTTTCCTGCATTGAATGAATAGTCGAGAGGATAGTTAAAAACTTGCTAAATAAAACTGGCGAATATTGCGTTCAGTATTCGACAACACTGGAATGGAAGAATCGGTTAATATAGGAAAATAATATCGACCTCATTTTTTTTCACCTCTGTATTATGTTACGAAGTTTCAAAACTATTTCAATAGATGTCTTCTGCTCCGAAAACAGATTTTATTTGATATAGTTGTGATATTATCTTAATTTTGTAGGATTTTTCTTGGGAAACAGTATCCATTAATTTGCTTTTCCATTTTTTTCCCTTAAAATTATTCTGAATACTATCTGCACTGATTCGAATGCCTTTTTAAAATTTAAATTTATAACTTTATTGAAATTAAAATTATAGGTTATGTAATGTTAATTTAAATCTTACAAACTTTATCCATATAAGCACAAAAATTATATCTCTGCTATAAAAAGGTATTATTTTTATAGTATGAATAAAATAAAATGCTATTGTTTTTACGAAATAATAGCAATTTATTTTATATTAGAAAGATTCTAATAACTTAATAAATTTCTCAATATAAACAGAAGCCCTTAATAATAAGCCAGATAAAGATCACTTAAAGTAACCTTAAGGAGTATATTTCAATTTATAGAAAATACTTTAAAAATAAAATTTTGAAATGTCAAGTGTGTTTATCGTCGAAGTTGACAGTTTTCAATAGTTATCTAAAAATTGAATGTGATACTTTATTTCTAGTTGAAAATAATTAATTCTACAATTACAGTAGAGTGAGTCAATCTCATAAAATAACGAATAGAAAATCGATTTTGAACTACTACATTATTTTAGCACTTAAATTTATTGCCAATTTTGATTCATTTGTTTAAAAAAACCAAATTCAATTAATTTATGCCATTTATCTTTGAGAGAACCATTTGTTATTCTGTTTCACTGAGTTTTAATCGGATTTTCAAGTGTAATGGAATAACGTGAACTCATTATTCCAAATTAATGGCTTCCAGATACAATAAAAGAGGTTTTTGAAAAGTAGTTACAAAAATCTCATTTTTTAAATGAACAATTTCTCTAAGCAAACATTATGTGGTCATTTTTTAGATTGAGAAAAGTTTAAAATACTTTTCTTAATATTAAAAATGATTCAGTATAACATTTTGAGGTTTCTTCTGAACATTAAGAAAATAAGAAGATCACAATTATCTCAAAAATAAATGAAAGGAATATTCATCAAGTTATTTACTAAATTTCCAGTCAAAAAGGAGAAGGCAATTGTCATTAAGAGTTAAATTCACTTATTTTACACTTACACTTCAATTATATTTTCATACTGTAATATAACTCATATTTCTTTTATTATGAACAAAATAAAATTAATTTCAATAAAAATGATCTAAATTGACCTTATATACAAAATAACTAAGTTTAGTATTAAAATAATATTTAAAAAATGCAGTAAGTTCTCATATTTCAAGTGACCCGTTAAATTAAAACTACTTACTCAATCCAATTTCATATACAGCCTTCAGAACGTATTTGTTGATACCGTATGGAGATTAAATTCACAACATATAGTTTAATACAATAATGAAAAGGGACCAGAATATCAGTTATATATTAAAATGTTAAATTTCTGATCAATACTATAAAAGTCCTATAAAAATATTGTTTTCCAGTTTCTTCATTCTGAGAAATATCAGCAATTTTGAATATTCGTTTTCATGAACCAGATCAAAAATTTTATCAATAAAGTTATATATAAAAGCTATTGTATAAAAAATATAATGAAAAATATCATTTTTATTTCGTTCTTCTTATTGTATTTTCTGTAAAAAATGATTAAAAAATTAAATTATTTGTGATAAATAACAGCTAACTAATTTCTCAAAAAGAACCAAAAATAGGTTAAAATCAGTTAATATTATATCAAAATAGCATATAAATATGGCATAAAATTCATTACAACTTGTATTAAAGTAAAATTGCTTGTTACAGTTTGCGAAATACTACAAATAAATATATTTTGATTTAAGTCTTTCAGGAGGAAAAATATTTTACAATGACTATTCGAACTTCAAATCAGCATTTTAAAGTTCATCAGTATCAGTTAAATAAAATTTAAATGCCTCCTTTCTAAATATGACATTTTTCTTGAGAAATTCGCAATTAAATTTTTAAATTGTATTAGAAATATTATATAAATAAAAGTGATTTTAAAATAAATTTCATTCCTTTCAAAATAAATTTCCTAATTTTTACAAATTTGTTATTCTGGCCCTTTATATGCATCTTGTTTGATAAAACAAAATAGATTGTCGAATATTCGGAAATAAAATCAAGTAATTATTCAACTAAGTAAAATATTCTATTTCGGGCATTTAAGGCTAAGGAATGCGTTGTCAGAATGTTCCTAACCGAGAAGGTGGAGTAAAATGTTTAAGAAAGTCATTTGGGGAACATAAAAAGTAAAAAATTAGCTTACGATCGCTTGGATTTCATTTTAACCACGCAGCTTAGAATCAATTAGAATTTAGCATGCTTGTACCTTGCACAACGATATATTTTAAAGTAACAATTATTTGGCATTAAAAAGGAATTTCAATTAAGTTCTGAATATCACTCAACAATTTATTAATTAGTATTTTCGTTGATTAAATATATAAAAGATGATCGTCTTTAGTTAAGATATTACGGCAAACTTAAGATTGTCGTCTTATGTGTTAAAAATAGTAACCAATTAACAATATTGATAACATAAGAAATTCTGCTCATTTATTCTATTCTGAAAATTGTGCCTGTTATTTCATGACACGTTATTACGATATATTTATATTTAATCTTTAGGATTTGTTAAATTATATTTGAACTGATAAAATTTCTTAATTGTGTTACAACCCGTTTTAATTTTAAAACAATTACATAAAGAAATTGAGATGTATAATTTAGACGGTACATGGCATTAGGTGTTCAACAATAAATTTTGTCGAATTGTGTTAGATAAATTATGAATCAAATGCAGCAATTTATGGTTTCTGATAGTTCGCACACACATCTGAAATAGTTTGTCAACGTGGATGAAAATTCCCCAATTAATAGTGAGTTCTTCTTTCTCTATTTGAAAAGGAATTCTCCTCTCCGATGACGATTGATACCTCCAACAAGAAGTTTTGCGGTTGGTCATTAAAACTCTAATTCCCTTTTTATGTGCTGATATCGTGACAATATTTATTTAATCCTTTCATAAACCATTCATTTCTCTTTTGAATTTCTACCCATATTTTATGATTTATAAGCAATTAAACAATAGCATTAAGGAAATATATATTATTTTACCAAATTTTATGTCATCATTGAACTTTTAAAAGTGAGAAGTATACTTAACAAGGAATCATTTACTGTCATAAAAAATAAATTTAATGCTGATTACTTGCTATGGAAAGATGACAAGCATATTGCAATGCTACAAGGGTGCATCACATTCTGTACACATGTAGTGGGTCATTCTCTTGGCCTTTTGTATTTCCCCTAATTTTATCTTGCAGGATTCTGTAAGTGGGAAGTAATCTTCCCAAAGCCCTCAAAAGGGTTAAGACCAAAATGCAAAGAAATGAAAAACTTTTCATTATTTAGAGCTGCGCTAAAGCAGCTGATAGTTGGGAGAAGCTCACAATCATAAAGCAACTCAATTGTAATTTGATCTCACAAAAGGAAAGGGTTTTGTATATTATGAAATAATTTGTCCTCTTGGCATTATATAGTGAATAAAAGTGGATCCCCTCCCCCATTAGTGGATAAAATGACTGCGATATTGCATCACTTTGACGTTTCCCACTTATTTCAGCGTATTACAATTTAACCTTCAAACAAGAGATTCATAATCAATGCCTTCACGCAAAGAAACGGGTTTAGATTCCACAGAACTCCATTCTCAACGGCAAGACGGTATCTCGAATTCACAGTTATTTATTCTCTCTGTTTAACGCACATTTTCAGCTTTATTTATGAGAGTATAAAGACAGAAAAGTAACATCTTTTTTCACTACGAAATACCATAAACTATTGATCTCTAGGATATCTTGTCAATTGAATGAACAATCAAATATCTGTAGGACGATTAGTTAAAGTTATTTAAAGGACTAAGCGAAGGAATTTGATGGAAGGAATTATTCTGGGATTCTATTTAGAAAAATAAGAATTTAATGATTTTGAAGAAACTGCACAAGGTTTCTAGTTATTGTTTTTTTAACAAATTGTTCCACAAAAGGGAGAAAAGTTGCTGAGGAGAAAATGCGTGATGAGAGGACAACTGTAGCAGGATGAAGGGGATTTCTCACATCACTGAAAAAAACCTTATACATCATCAAAAATTTTATTTTTGAACTATTTTCATAAACATAATAGAGCAAAAAAGAAAAAAAACGATCGTACATATTTGATTTGAACTTTCAAAGATTATATCTATCCTATTCTACTAAATGCTTTTAGAAAATTCAATTCTTATATTATAATGAATAAATGTTGAAAAGATTATTGCAAAGTACAAATGAATTGAATTAAATTGATAAAGATGAATAATTTGAAGATGTGTTCACAGACATGTGCGGATTAAATGTAATTGAAGATGTGCAAATAGTTTATGAGCAATAGTTTAGATATAACGATTTATTGCCGAGTATCCTAATAGAATTCGTAAATTTACCATGGAGAGTGCGAAAAGACTTACTTCCAATGTAATCTTTGAGAATCCAAACTGTTTTCATTAACTAAAGGAAGCACTCTAAACAACTTGAGATGGAACATAGACCCTTAAAATGGGTGGATTGCTCGCATAGGAATTTAACTATGCAAGCTTACATATTTATATCTTTATCGATTATTTTGTAAAATTTTCGAACAATTTTAGAGAAATGTTTTGATAAAGATATTTTTCAAAGATAAAAATTCATTAAATGAAAAAAGTAATGTTTCAATAGCATTTTAATTTAATTACTCTATGGTGTAAAACATTGTTATAAAATAAAAAAGGAAAAAAATATTTTTCCAAAAAAGAAATAGATTTATTTCGAATGGATACCTAGAAAATGACAAATGAGATTTCATTCAGATTATATATTACAATTCGAACGAACCATTGAAGCCTTTTATTTTTCTATTCCTTCTATTCGCTCATACTCCTTATTTAAATTGTTCATATTTTCGGTCGTTAATAAAATGGAATACTTTTTTTTCATCCAATCAAGTTCAAATAAATTTTTTAAAACTTGTAGTGGATAACAGTTGATGTTAATTTTTTTCAAATATTAGTTCTTTCATTTTTTTATTAATTAATTAAAACTTTCTAGCCCAAAATCTTCATTTCGCCGCCACCAAATAAATGATGAATTCAGTTTATTTTTTCCCCACGCTAATGAGGTTAGACTTAACATGCTTTCGGTGAATTATTTTAAACGATTCTGTTAATTTTCATAATGTTTGATGAATTTAAAATTATAGTTAATTAATCGATTTTTTTTATTCATTTTGAAGTACTTTCGAATTAAAATAATACAGAATAAAGAAAATCAAAAATGTCAGCTCTCTATTTCGTTACATTAACGGGTGTAGAAAAATCACGCATTTTGCGTTGTCACAATTGGAGTTGAAAATGCAATGCTAGTATAATTTTGTGATCAACTATTTATTATAATTGTAATAGTTAGACCGAAATAGCCTGGCTGGTATTGCATTCTTAACGATTGGGTTGCGAAATTGAACCCCCCCCCCCCAATCGAAGATTCTCCTTGTGTATGTGTGTGAGACCGCCATCAATTTTATAAATTTGAAACGAAAAAGATAGAAAGAGAATAAATAGCAACAAACAAAAATAATAGTCGAACACCATATATTGAAGGAAACTCGCTTTCTATTTTCCCTCTTAATATTGGTATTCTTTCATATTTTTATTAATTGTAATTATTTAATACTAAGTAACTAAAATAATCTTTTTCAACCTAAGTAGGAATTGGTTTTAAAAAATTGTTCTTTTTATATTACTTATTATGTTTCTGTACGATCCACAGAGCTTCTTTCTAGCATAAATAATACAAAAATTGAGCAAAGGACAAAATGCATCAAAGGATCAAATCAAAGTTCTACAAATATATAACTTCAACTCATCCTCTCCTAAATATATTTATGGTACAATATCACATTTGGTTGCATGATATCGGAAAAACTAAAGTTCCAAATTTTTAGATTTATATCCTGAGATACAAAATTATGACACTGTCAATGAAATAAAAAAATGAGATAAAATAGACTCAAAAGTAAAAACGAGGCAAAATCCGTTTGTTATGCAGAATACTAATAACTTTCAAAAAGACAACTGATTACAATTGCATCTAATCCACTTCAATTTCAACACTAAATGTACAAAACTCGATGCCTTATTTTTTAAAATTAAATTCTTAATAAAAGATAGGATAGTATATGCAACTATAAAAGTTTTATGCTGACCTAAAACACAACCTGGTACGGTGGTCTTCGATCTCAGAGTTCAAATACATTTCCAGCAAAATTTGTTTTAGTAAACAATAATTGTAACGATTTATAAATAAAAAGAAATTTTTTTTAATACAGAATAAGACAACATGTTGTTTTAATAATATATGGATATTGAATTTGATTAAAACCATCTGACAGTAATTAAAATAATCTAAACATATTATTCTCCTTAATTTAATGTGCTTGCATTAGGATGTTTGTGTATTTTTTATAACAATTGTATCATAGGATATGTAGTATGCAAAGGTGATTTAAATACTTCTGCATTTGCTCATAAGCCATCATCCTTTCATAATAACAATTATGCAGAGATTCTTTTTATATTGCCGCTAAAAGAAAGATCTTTCACACAACGACAGTGGCCTAGAGGCAAAGTACGACTTTGCGCGACGCGCAAGGTCACAGGTTCAAAGCTCAGGCAAGTGTCATTGCGACTCTTTTAAATGCTTGACTATGTTATATTTAAAGTATTATTTATTTATTTATTATTGGCCCAGAAGTTTCTTGAACTTTCTAGAAACTTCTTTATGTTTCTTCTATAGCACGATGTCTCGTGAGATATACGAAAATAAACGAGCATTTAGCTTTGAGTTTCAGTTTTATATTGACTGCATGTTGTGAGTGCGGAGAAGCTAATAAATTTAATATTTTGTGACTTATTATTCCTTGCATCTTCTAAATTTGCTCACAATTCATCATCTTAAGGCGTCTTATTTGTATAAAATGTGCACAATCAATACGAAATCATAAATACTTTATCTTTACTTTGATTAATTTGCTAAAATGAATGAACGGAAGAATCAATAAAAGGAAGAACGTTCATTTCTTCATAATAAATTTCAGAAATTTAGCTTCTCATCTAATGCATAAATTTATTTGAAAAAAATCATATTTTATAAAATTAAAAAAATGGAAAGAAATGTGCAGTTATTCCATGAAAACAAAATTTTAATTTAACAGCAAATCGAAATAAAAAATAGAAATAAAGAATGAAAAAAAAGGTGCATTACATTATTTATATGATTATATTTAGCTCGTCATTAAATCGTGTTTGAAAGAAGGAAATTATAGAAAGAAGCACTTAGAATATTTCATTAATACTCAAAAAAGATTAAATTCAAATGATTTATGCAAATATAATGGCTCATGTTTAGAATTACTTTTTCAGCATTTCATTAAATCGAAGTTCCATGCAAGAAAATATAAAAGTAAGGTAAAAATAAATTTTCTTTCTTCATAATACAAATGATATAAGAATATTATTACGCTCTTATGTATTAGAAATTATAAGAATATTTCAACTTCAGTAAAAATATAATTGACAAAATATTATCAATTTTCTTCATTAAGAATTATTATTTGTCTAAGTGAAGCTCAATGATTACATTCAACAAAATTAAAAATAAAATGTTGTAATATGATCATTATAAAAAAATGACAAACTGCCATTCCAGCTATATTTTTGACTCTATTCTTCGATATATTTAACATTTGATTTTAATCATAATTCCACATACTATTCATATTTGAGAAGTATATTTAATGTTCTGAAATTTACCCTAATTTGAAAGGTTATACAACGTAGTTCTGTTCTATATTCGTTATTTTCAACTTACCACATCTTTATTAATTTGTTACAGAGGATTAACAGTACCTATAAAGTATCCAGGTTAATTCATCTTAAAAGTACTCAGAGGAAAAATAATTAATTCAGGTTACTGATTTAGGAGTTGCAGGGGGGGTTGTAGAGAAATTTTATTGACAATAGAAATAAATGTTAGTTTTGGTAAAGACGAATTAGTTTTAGTTTTTTAAAAAAACATCAACAAAATTCAATAACCTGAAAGAGAAAAGGAGTAAGTTTTTCTTAATAGCAAAGAAGAAAAACACAAAAAAAGATTAAAATGAAATCTGCTATGCATATTTCAATGTATCCTGTCAGGACATCATTTCTTGAACGGCCAGGCACCACGTGCCCGTGAGAGTTAAATTATGTCTTTATTCGTTTCAATGGTTTCATTGAATGAGTCACTTTAGTATCGCAAACGATCCAAAAAAAAACTTTGTCTCGCATTGATTGTTTTAAAAAAATATGCCATTTCCTATTTATTTCATTTCAATTAATCACGTGATCAAAATGACATTTTTCTAGGTTTTATTTGATGTAGTTTATTAACTTATTTTATTAAATCAGAGCTTTTGTAAATGTGATGGTAACGCGTTAATAAAATCTGATTTTTTGAGAAGCTCGTGCAGACAATAAAAAATTTATTTTTCGCCAACGGGTTATCGTTGACACCAAAAACTTCAATCCATAAACAACATCATACTCTGACATGATCTCAAAATTCATTCAAATTTGATTAAAAAAATTTTTTATGTATATAATTTAATTACATACAAAAAATATTTTTTATTGCTGTTCATATCAATTAGAAAATTACGTACAAGGAACGCAAGCATTTATCATCACGACAGTTCCTACTTTGTATGCAAGTCAGGAGTTTCACTTCATGTTAACTAAATATTCAGCATCTTTACTACAGAACTCTCAATGGAATCCATCAAACGGAAGAACATTTTCTGTAACCGAGGTTCTTTATCAAAATACACTAGCAAATCTCTAGAGTTTTCGATGTAAACAAATATTTTTTTTAGATTGTTCTTATTGGAACTTTAGAGTTCCATAAGTGGTAATGTTTTTGTCGAGGTATTTTTTTATTTTAATATTATATTCTTCTATGAAATTAATAATGATTGAATAAACACAATTAACTATATGATATTCATTCAGCAAAACTTTTATACCCATCTTCATATACTTTAGAAATATCAAATTTCCATTTAGCTTTCTGTGTAATTATTCTATAATATTATTCAGAGTGCTATTTCAGGTTGATAGAAATGCTTGAACTTTTTACTTCATCAATATGTTTTTTAAAGTTTTCTCTTCAGTAGCTGTTAATATATTACAGCAATGCATATAATTGCATTTAAAGATATTGTTATCAATCTTTTTTTCCGACTTCTAATTACACAAAATGTTTTACGGAATTTTTCCTATACTGTTTTATGTACAGAGTCGAGTACATTTCGGAATATGCCATGATAACAGCGAAAAAAATACTTTTTTAAAAATTTAGTATGAAATTTGACTTACTTACTCACTTAAAATGTTATTTACATTATAAAACAAATACGGTTATCATTTGTCGATAAATATATATTTCCATTATAAGTTCTGTAGGCATTTTAAAAATTTCAGTTCAAATAAAGAATTTTTTTTTTCAAAATAATGTTGGCATTTTACCTTACTTTAACTGAACAAAGCATTTTCTTTGTTGCCCAAACTATTCATGCAATGAAAGTAGAATTGAAAAACAGTCGGTTGTGATTAAGAAATAAAGTAAAGTTCTGAAATAAGTTATAAGAATTGTTAATTTATTGATGTTGCTACCAATATAACTATATTTTTAGGCATTTCACTATTAATATCGGCATTATAAATTCATTAAAGAATAATATATGTTTGCATTTATTCTTAGAATTTAAGCTAATTTAAAGAACTTAATTCATATACTTTTAATACATTTTAAAATATATATTTTTAATAAACATATTAAATTTATTTTATATACATTTTGTTGAAAACTAAATAATATTATAACATACGAGATATTAAATTTTTTTATATATTTTGAGACTTTATTGCCGTTATTGTATAAATCCTAAGTTGCGCAGTATTTTATTGTTAATAGAAGTTTCTTAAATGTACACAAATTTATGAAAAGAAAATAAATACTATATATAATATTTATTCATAAATATATTTATTTTTATCTCTCTCTCTCTCATATATATATATATATATATATATATATATAAACTTAGCTATTCCGATAATAATATATTAAAATTATTTTTTAAATTATTTTTTGATTATTTCTAATTATTATAATTATTGATTATTCTAATTATTGACAAAATTATATTATTTCATATATATAATTTTGTCAATGTATAAAATAATTAAAAATGATTTTTATAGTCGGTTCTTAAAACTTGATATATGGTTCACTTTACAATGCCAAATAGAGTTATAAAAAGTAATTTTATCATTATTCTAAATTTTTAATATACATGTAAGATTAAGGTTTTAACTTTTCCATAAATTTAATGAACAATTCTGCTAATTTTATGAAGACATTTTTAAAAAATGTCTTCATAAAATTAACTTTTAACTTCATAAATTTGGATTTGCTTAACTATAATGTATATTTTCCTAGAATTTTATTCTCCAATAATAATATGAAAACTTTCTTTTTATTATTTTATCTAAGATGTAAGGATTTTTTCCGGAAATAACTATTTGCAACGTTAGGAAATTATAGTTAAGCAAATCCATTTTAAGAACACCATTCCGTTTTAACTTCAAAATTTGATTAGTTAGAAAATGTTTTTCTCAATCGCAAACGCCTAAAATGGAAACTGCGGAGAGATTCTGAAAATAAGTTTTGGACGAGGTTAATTTGAAAAATAAAGAAATGGTACGAATGGAAACTTATAAATAGTCGTTTTATTACGTCTCCCAACTTAGTAATCATATTATGAAAAGTTCTTTTAAAAAACAGATATCATTGAATGAAAAAGATCTGAACATATTGCGCTCACATGAAAAAAATGCAATATGTTCAGTCTGAAAAAATGTATTTCAGCAAGAATAAGGGGGAGCTATGATATCGATATAAATTTACCAGATAACAAAAGCATACTATATTCTGCTTATTATTTCTGCTACGTGAAAACACCAGAACAATTTTTTTTCAAAAACACAGAAGACTTATAATTGCAATTTTATTTCTTCTAATTTTATTGTGTTACAAATATTTATGCAAAATACTTTCAATCATGTTACAATTTACCAATTTCGCAACAATATCTCAAGCCAGATAACAGACCTCAAAAATAGAATCAATGAATTTAAAATTCTTAAAATGGAATGAAGTAGTTGGAAAATAATTTACGAAATACTTTCATAATTTAGATTTAGAATTGTGATAAATTTCCAGTTGCTGTTTGTGAAAAACTTATAAAAAAGAAATAAAGATTTTAGAAGATGAAACTTTAATAATTACTTAAAATTAAGTTTTATAGGAAGCATTTAAATTTTCTGAAAAAGATTAGGACATACTGGGATAAAAATGGATCTTCTATCTGATTAAAACTGTAACAACCTTTATAGATGAGCAAATATGCTTTATTTTAATGAAATTTGAGAAATATTACTACAAACATATTATATCTATAAAAGTAATTCTTTTTAATATCTACATTGGGAAAATCCAAAGAGCTATAAAGATGAAAGTTAATTCTCTTTTCACGATGATAAAGTAATACCCTTTTTCATATATTTTATTTCACAGCAAAAGATATTCCAAAACATATAACATATATGTTTGCTTAAAATAAACTAAAAATAGGAGAAAAAGAAGATTCGAATGAACTATCTTATATTTTATAAAAATCATTACTTTCATCTTTCTATAATATGTTGAGTTTTGAATTTGTCATAATACAGTAAATCAATACTGTATATACAATAATCTATAAAAATGTATATATTTTTCTTCTGTTGGTTACTTTGATTACCAAGTAGGCGAGAATAAATCCAATTTTTTTTGAAAAGACAATTTTTTTTATTAAGCTTGACTTAAATAATATAATTTAATGCTAGTATTTTAAGTAAATATTTTAAGATCTTCTTTTCTTTTCCAAATTTTTAAATCTCTGGAGAAAAATGCCAATATTTTTTTTAACCTATCACACTTCCAACATTTTTGGTGTTTATGTATTAGACCATCGATGTGCCAACGGCCGCCAACCTCGTCGAGCCAATTTACTTAAGTGGCCAGAACTCTTTGATGTCTTCTAGAATGTCTATAAACAGATCATCTTCCTTATGAAGTCTGCGCCACATAAATTCAGATAAAGAAAAATCTAAATGTTTTCCTTTCGTACCCTAATATTTCACATCCCAAATTTTAATCATTTTAACGAGTCAAAAATCAGAATAGAAAAAGCGCTTAATGATCCTCTGCGAAACCAAAAAATTGGCAGACGACAGCAAAAAATTGCACATTTTTTTAAAATAATGACGGCTGTTTGCCATTATTGGCAGTTTAGCGACTCATTGGCGACGCCTTCAAATTTTGCGATAAAGATCCACGGCTTAATACCTAAGTATCCCTTTTTTCTAATGATTTACAATTGTAGGCATTATATCTTTTATGCTATTCATATAAAACTATTGAAAATGTCTAAATAATTTCTTGAGTTTTTTTAATAATCTGTGAAATAAATTGATAATTGAAAGGTGGTTTGCGCTATAAACTATATGCATAATAATGATTTTTTTATTTATTAGTTTCTTTATTTTATTAATAAATTAAAAGTTGATGATAGTCTAGAAATTTAATTCGAATTTCTTTAAAAATATTATATTTATTAATATTTTCATCAAAGAAGGTTCATGAGTTGATATATCTCAGTAAAGTTCGAAAACGAAATCCTTAATGTACAAATATTTTCTAAAAATGTCGAATTATTCTTCTATACGTAGTTATACTGAATGGTGGTATTGCATGTTTCATCTTCGTTCTTAAGGTCCTTTACCTATATATAATATGTAATGGTTTTCTTTTCTTAAAGGCATTAAAAAAAGAATATATTTACTATACATAGAAATGAGTCAGTTAAAATTGTTTCCAATTATGTTTTTCATGATAAATATGCTTTTTGTCTAAATAGGCTTTTAACTGAGAAATTATTTCGAATTTTTACATTTTAAACTCTCTAATGCATTTAACTAGGGTTTTAAATCCATATTTTTGAGAATAAATATCAAACTAAACAAATGTATTAAAATATGTATTTAATGTAATAAAAATAGCATGTATTACATATAGGTTGCTCAATATATTATTCATTGATATCAACTTGATATATTATTCACTGATATAAATTTGTCTTTTATGATATATATTCATTGCATTAAAGCCAAAATATATTTAAAAACCTATTTAGACATTTTGTAGTTAGCAAAAAAAATCAATTCTTTCATTTTTTAAACTTTAGCTCTATTTTAGCATATTGATACTTTTTACTTCCAATAACAATAAAATAGCTCCAGTATCAAATTGCAACTGCAGACTAAAAAAAGATCTACTAAAGACCTTCCCATCAATTTCCCTATATTTCACTTATGATACCTTCGTATTTGCGTCATAACGATTTATAAATCAATCCACTGCAGTCGTAAATTTGGTCACGCCTGGAAATCACTATAAATTGGAGGGAGGTTTTTTTTTTCTATTTTAGACGAGCTTTCTCAAACACGTTGACAAAATTTAGGGAGTAGTGACATTTTTACCTTAACAAATGATGAAAACATATTTATTCCAAAATTAAATATAGGTGTGGCAAACTTGAGTTGAATTTTTCTGTAAGTTTTCAAGGATTCAAAGAACTACTTAAAAAACACAACAATGCACTGCGTTATGCATTAGTTATTTTCACGCAACATGGGATGAATCCCCTTCCATTTAGAGGTTAAAAGTTACTGCATACCCATTAACTTTCTAAATCCTTCAAGCATATAGTTTCTTTATTAAGCTACAAAAAAACACACATTATATCTGTAAAGAAATTTTGGCCAGGGTTTTTTTA
Organism: Argiope argentata; assembly: GCA_026289955.1. Classification (NCBI taxonomy): domain Eukaryota; kingdom Metazoa; phylum Arthropoda; class Arachnida; order Araneae; family Araneidae; genus Argiope; species Argiope argentata. The sequence goes on from JAOUZG010000273.1 coordinate 2,736,543, forward strand.
TTGAAATAATAATTAACACTCTTGTATATCATGATATTTTTATATCGAAAACTCATTGGTGATATAAAATGGCAGTTAAATTATCAGCCTCCATATAAAGTGACACTTGTAAAGTGCACGCACAAGTTTAATTTTGGACTTAATTTTACGCTTAGTATTTCATGATGTTACAGCTACTTCATAACACGATCTGAAAGCGTAATTAAATGTTAAACATAACAAACAATTGCAATTAAAACTAGAAATCCATCGAAAACATTATGAATCACGATTGATTTATACATTGAATCCTGCAAACTAAATTCACAATATCCTATAAGCAATATTTTAATTTCGTCGTATGGTTTTAAAAAATTCAAATGTCCATCTTTATAAATCCTTTTATCTTGGTGTGAAAATCTGAAAGCATTTTGATTGTCTTCAGAAAAATGGAAAAACCATCGGGGGTAACCCTCAAAAACTATCTTCTGGAATCAGAAAAAATTGAATAATCGCTAAAAATGCACAGTTTTTTGCAAGCAAAAAAAACATTAAAAAACCCCCAGGTAATATTTAAAAAAATTAAGTCAATACCTACTTAAGCCAGCAATTTTTCTATTTTAGTCACTTTTTATTAAATATTCTCAATTCATTGAAATAATTTATCAAAAATTGTTAGATTTTCATAAGAATTTTAATTAAAGACTAGAACTTTTCACCTTCACGTGAAAAATACTGAAACCCTCGCATTTTACCAACTGAGCTACTGCCAGTTTATTTCAATTTCCATTACAAACTGCTAAACTATTTGAAATAATGAAAAATAATTAAATTTAATTAATGAATTAATAATTGAAAAAATGTATTATCAATTGTCATCTACTAGTAGTCTAAAAAATGTAATTGAATTTGAGTGAATAGATAAAAAGTATTTTATTAGCAATTGAAAATTTGAACGCTATATAAATATGCATAGTGAGAGGGTGAACTAAGTCTAGGAATTGAAAAAAAGTTTGAAGATTTAACAAATCACAGGGTATAAGCAAAATTAAATTTTTGTACAATATTCTCGGTATAATAAATTGTAATAAAAATTGAAAATATGCACAAATGATTACAACAAACATACATAGGCAGCAGCTACTGACGGATCATAAAGAAGTTTTCTCAATTTTGCCTTTAAAGAGTTTTTCTAGCATGTTATATTATAGAGAAACAAACATGTTTTTCTTCTTTCTACTCCATTAAATTAAAAGCTTTCTGCTTCCTCTCAATTGTTCTTGTAAATATCTACTTATCTTCCTTCACAACAATAAGTCAAGACATCAAAAGTGGATCTTTACTGTAAAACACAGAGTGTAATTGGATGAGATAAGAAAACGTTAATTAAATGTGTTGGAAATAACTCAAATTGTTATCGGCAATTCGTCAACTTTATTTGCAGATGACATTTTTTGGTTCATTGTCTGTATAACTCGTAAACTGAAAATGAAGTATGCTAAAATATATCAGTGCTATATGAAGTCCTGTATGAAAAAATTAAAAAAGTCGCCTTTTTTAGAGTCCACTTTTTAAATTCTCATATGTATGAACATATCATCTAAAACTGTGGTCAAAATCCACTTCTCTGAGCCTGAAGAAGTTAAAGATAATTTGTGTTTCCTGAGATGAATTTTATAAAAATATGCAAATTTTCACAATAAAACACAATTTTTCAATGTTTTTTAAAAATATTTCAGTTTTATATGTTTATATCATATTTCAACTTTGAAATATATTTTTTCATATTTTATAAACAACTAAAAATACCCTTATTATATACAAATTGAGCCATTTTTCTAATAGTTTTGGAATAAAGTTTCTTTTAGAGGAAGTTTGTTGATTTTTACACATTTTGACACAATGTATGAGAACGAAAGATATGTTAGAATTTACATTATTTTATGAATCAAAGGAAAATATATTGCAAATCCCAAGAAGATCGTTTTTCATACGAAACATATTGGATACAAAAGAAAAAAAATGAAATATTCACATATATATAATTGCAACCTGCCTTCCAGAAGATAGATATTCGACCAATGCCTCATGGTTATAAATGAATTTTCCTTTTAAACTGAAGGGGACGTCCCTCAAATTTTAAGTCTTTTCTCTATTCTTGTCGTTTTACTCTTCTTTTTAATACTATATTTGGAGAAAAAGGGGAAATATCAAGTTAACAAATGAAAGAACAAGAACAATACTTCTTGCCTTAGTTAAAAAAATGCATATTAAGGTCTTTATGCGCGCATTTCGAATACAATAAGTTATTCTTAAAATAATATAGAAACTAAAACTTTCGTCAATAAACTCAGAGAGGGAATTCTTTTACAGCGAATAATATTTATAGATTAAAATTTCAACATTCATAATTTACAGGAATTTCTATACAATATAAAAACAGGCATCTGAATTATCTGAAAATTAAACCATTTATTTTGTGTAAAAATAAAAATATGTTTGGACCTTAGTAGCAATGATTATACAAAACAAATTCAGAGTAATTTTAATCTATGTAATTACTTCATTAGTGCATTAATGTCTAATATTTTTTCAAAAATCCACAATAAACTTTATGTCTATTTAGACATTTAGTTGCCCAATAGATAAATGTTTTATGTCTAATATACAATTTATATTTCATTATAATTCCTCAAAAGAAGGCCTTAAATATAAAAATGTAAAGTGAAGGAGAATTTTGATAATGTTTCTATATAAGCACAAATTTTATCATCACTTTCATCGATTGCCTTTTTAATACTTTTTGTTTTTAATTTTAACTCTGAATATAGATTTTATTAATTATATTTTACATATATTAAACTATGAAACCAAAAAAATAAACAAATCAATTTGTCGAAAGTACTTTTGGAAAATATTTTAATGTGTGGTTTTTTTAATTTTTATTGATTTTATGTAACCTAAAAATACTCACTTTTTATTTAGAAATTATTCTTAAAATGCGTTTCAATTTTAATTTTGTAAAATATTATGGGAAATACTTGTAATTTATTTTTTAAATGATTTACGGCCCCAAAATCAATTTCCGTCAATTAACAACAAGGGGCATTCCTTGGAAAGAAAATTGTAAAATGTAGTAAACCCCAGTGTGTAATATATTTAATTTTCAAGTGCAAAGTTTTATTTAATCACTATAAGTACATTTGGAATCATAAACCGTATGAACTACCGAAACGCTCTCAACAGTGGAAAATATCCATTGAATTATATTTTTATCAACACTCAAAAGGTGCCTTGTGTTTGTTATAAAAAACATTAAATAATATTTCATTATGTATCCTGTAACCAACAACAAGTATTTTAATTCATTCTTATATACTTTTAAAGCCAAAACCAGATGTGCAACTTAATAAAAACAAAGAGAAATTAAAATATATGTTTTTATTAAACTGAATAAATCTACAATGAATTGCAATTATTTTTTTAAATATAAAAAAACCAATTGTATATAAATTGTGCATTACCAAGTTTCTAGTAACAGTTACCTGTAGAACACAGAATATTTACAACTAAAAAAAGACCCAGAATTTTTACTGCAGTAGAATTAACGAAGTGTAAGGAGGGGAAAAAATTATCCCTCTCTTCAGAAAGAAAAACACAACAAATCAATCTGTTGAGTCCCGAAAGATAAATTAACTTCAGAGCGAAATAAATCAAGAGAATTTGGCAACAGTACGGAAATAAAAAACAGGATGTTGTCACCGATCCGTGAAATAGGTTACTTTCAAATAATACCTACAGCAGAGAGCCATTTTGTTTGATAAGAAGCAATTTTTCCGTTTATCAAAGAATGCAGGTATTTTTTTGCTTAATCTATATTAAGATATAAATTAATTTATACAGTTTTGTATTTGAACTGAGAAGCTAATTTAGAATTGTATTGGATCCTATAGAATCCTTTGGAATGCTAAGCTTCCCAAAATTCATTTTGGATTTTATAATAGTTTTACTTTTTAGAAAAGCAACGAAAAGAGATATCTGAATAAAACATATAGTCTTCTATGAAAAGAATAATATCAATATTTTAGGAGAGTCCCATTATAAAAAATATACATAAACTATTTTCAATTTATATGAAACAGCATTTATACCATAATTCTTTTCAAGGATTTCTGCTTTTTCATGCTTTTATATTTATTTATTTTAGCTTTAAACTCTCATAATTCCAAAAACCGTTAAATCGCAAAAATAATCTATGCTATATCATTTTTATTTATATTGAAATATGACTTTAGCTTTTGTATAATATACCGATTCCTTTTTTAATGTAATGTGTTATATAAGACAACTTTAATCAAACTCCCATTGTGGACTTTAAATTTACATTTTGTTAGTTTAATCTATCCAGTAAAAATATAAAAAATAAGGTTTATCAGAAAAGTAATTGAAGAAAATATTTGAAAAACTAGGTAGATGAATTTAGAAGAAAAAAAGGAAAAAAATTAAAACGAAAAAGAAATTTTTCAGAAATTCCTAAACATTGAATTATTATAAAGAACTTATTTCGAGGAAAATTGTTAAGGAGAATATTTTTATCTGAGATACCGCCTTATTTTTATTATCTGTTATTCAAAGTCTTTTAATAATATTTAATACTTTAATATGTCGTACTTGATAGAACCTGAAAAATGTTTTTCAATAGATTTTCCAACAGATGGCTGTAAATCTAAATTTCATAACAGCTCATATTTTCGAGACGATGTATCGGAATTTCTTATTATTTTTTTTTTTCGTTTCAAACACAACACAGTGAATGTGCTTCTTTAAAAATGAGTTTTCTAATCTTTGTATGGCACTCAAAAGCGATTGATGAGAATTTAAAGAAATTTATAGAAAGTTAATTAACAGTAAAAAATAATTCTTATCTTGAAAGAAAGAAATAAAATACTAATTTAAAAATGCCTCTATCTTTAAAAAGATTGGAAGAATCAATGCTAATTACAAAGTATATTGTAAATTAAAAATCCATTTTGAATTTTAAAAAAATTATACAATAATATCTGTTAAAAAACGAAAAAATTACTGAAGTGCAAAATTTAATTTACGTAAATCATCAACTTTATTTCAATAACAATAACATGGAATCAAAAATTTAAAAGAATATCAAATTCATTGAATCAACGTTATATAATTTTGCATACTATACCTGATCTCAATATTTATACTTAATTATGGATGTTCCTATATCCGTTCTCAAACATTAGTTCCAATCATTGTTCAATTTTTCTTTAAGAATGGAATAAATTGCTATGTAAAAAAATACATAAGTGTGTATTTTCCAAATAAAAGCAATTGCTGAGTGATTTTACAATAAAAGAAGATTTGAGATAAAGCTCATCAGCTTGCAAAAGTGGCAACATAACCACATGCTAACGCAACATAAACATGCTATGCTGACATGAAAAATCTCAGATCGTTTCTCAAAATCTTCCAGGAAAAAAATCATGCTATAGATTTGAAAAATACATAGAAATGAAGACAGAAAGAATAAAAAGAGTAAGTGTGCCATGAAATATATGAAAATCCAATTTCATTCAGTGAATTTGGTAAAAGAAAACATTTTCTGCCCAGAAAGTAATATATCCTCCAAATATTTGAATTTTTACAAAAATAATTCTGTTTTTATGAAAATAATGAATAGGAAAGAAATGAAGAATTTATTCAAAAAGAAAATAAATGTTTTCTTCATAGATGACACTTCTGAAAAAAACTTCAACCCATATTTTAATCAAAAGATAATACCACAAGTATTAAACGTTTTTTCTCTTTCGCCACATTTTCAAAATATCTCTTACATTTGAGAAACTTACCTCTCACTGAGTTAAACATAGTACTAAGTATATATATATATATATATATATATATATATATATATATATATATATAATTCCTTTCAAACTCCATTAATCTAAATGCATTTTATAATTAGGTACCAGTATTATTATAAATTATATTTTTATCATGTCAGAACATGATGTTTTCGGGATTAATATTTTGTAGGCGAAAAATAAAAATTTTGTTATCTGCACGAGAATCTCAAAAAATCAACTTTTAATAACGTTTTGCCATTGCTTTTACAAAAGCTCAGATTTAAAAAAAAGTTAGAAAAATGTCATCTTGAGATTATATGAAATGAAATAAATAGGAAATGGGATATTTTTTTAAAACAATAAATTCGAGACAAAATATTTTGGATCATTTTTGGAACAAGAATGACCCATTCAATGAAACAATTAACATGATTAAAAAAATAATTTAACTCGCACGAGCACGTAGCGCTTATCCGTTTAAGAAATTATGTTCTGACTTGATACACTGAAATATGCATAGCAGATTTCATTTTAACCTTCTATTTAATGTTTAAATGATAGTTTTGTTTATTATTCAGTATTCAGGTTATATTTTTATGTTCTTTTTGAAGCTTGCTTCTTCTCATTATATAAATCGCCAAGTTTTAGGCATATATACAACTATAATTTAACTATGTTACTTAAAACGGCAAATTGAATGTTTTAAATTCATCTAAACTCCTAGACACAATAAGAAATAAATTTGTAATTTTTTTTTACTGATCGTCAACTCTTTAATTATTCCTTTGTTGCATCATATTTCTGTTGAATTTTAACTTTTCAAAATTTTAAGCTGGTTCTAAAATATTAAAGAAATATCAATAAGAAATATTATTACTATATTAAAATTATTATCACTTTACTATATTTAAAAATTCCACATAATCCACAAAACACACACGCAAAGCAGCTCAAGAACTGACAAAGACAGGGTTCTCAGATAAATTCATTACTTTTGCATTAGCCTTATAGCTAAGACCCAAGAGTATAAGACGATGGATAAATAAATTTTGTAATCGATATTAAATGCAATTTTAAATAGCAATAATTATGTACTTATCCCTATATTGCCCAATATTTCAAAACAAATTTAAATGAAAAATAAAATTTTGAAAATTAAACTAATTTTTTTGTAATTAAAATCAAGTATTTAATCCAAAAACATTGATTCAAAATTTTCTTTAAAGTCATTGTAAAATTATATAATATATTAAAATTTATACTGACTTTAGCATAATCTTGTCATAAATTGAACGATTTTACAAGGCTTTATTTAAGCAATAAAAAAATCCATTACCCAGATTTTTTAAAACTATACTAAATTATAGTATTTTAGAAATGATTTACTACCTAATCTAGCTTTAACGTTAAATTCTACACAATTTCTTATTATAAATAAAAGATTTGTAAGTTCGACATTCTATATTAAGACAATTTGTGAAAAAAGTAAGCATTTAAAACAATTGATTTAGAATCCAATTATATAATCCAAACTGCTTTTAAAAAAAGTATTAACAACTCAGTATATTTAATGTCTAAATCTAGCATTTCTATTTTTAAGAATTCAAAAGATATTCACGTTTCTGAAAATGCTCAGAGCAAACGAGAAAATGCTCAGAGATTACTCGAGAATTCTAAAGTTTCTTTTCAATAGATTGTTCGTTATCCACTCCTTTTTAATATATTCAGTACAACAAAAGACCGAAATTCGAATTGCAGGCAATTAAGCAAGTCGTTCCGAGCAACTGTGAGAGGAAGATTAAACAAATAGAATTCAATTCTCAATCCAACTTCACTCAACTGTTAGAGGAGATAAACATCTAAGTAGCCAAGCGATCCCTTACACTCCAGCAAATTACCTAATCGTGGGCGGTGTCCTTTCAACATCAGATAAGGCGCTAAATAAGCTGCTATTCCTTCAAGTAGCTACATCTTTAGGGTTTCTGGTCTGGCAATAAATACTATCCCTTGCAACACTGCGACAGAGTTTATGGAATTTGTGGAAACAGCTCTTATAATATGTTAAAATGCTCTTCGCAGATTGCTAAGAAAATGTTATTTAGGTGCAGACAATACAAAATCAAATATAAAGTAAGGCAAATTATTTTGCATTTAATATATTTGATTGTTTGCACATTACATTTCGCAAGGAGAATCTTTAGCAAAATTATTAATCTTATGTCATTATTATTCCACAGTTCTATTTTAAAGAAAGGTAATTAAGGACTCCAGATTTTAATTAGCATCTGATTATTAAATATTCAAAAAAAAAGATCATCGTGAAACTTTTTTCGCATTGAATTTTTTTTGAAACTTTCATTTTTTTTTTCATTTTATCTATATTTAGAATCAGAAATATTTCAGAGCTTTCATATTTGTATCTTTTGAACTAATATATTGATTTTTAAATTAAAATATTTCCTTCAGTAAAATAATGCAAATAAACTTCAGAAGAATTTAGTTTTTAAATTTTATGTTGCTACATTTGTTTTTGAAGACGTTCATGGCCATAAAAATTTGTCAAATATTCACATCCCGAAGACCACATTTTTTCTAATCACCCAAGAAGTACGCAAATATTGTACAATAGTGCATGACTTCACAATAGAGTTAAAAAATTGTGAAATATTATAAGGAACTATTTTCGACAAAAATCGTAAAGGTAAATATTTTTATCTCATATATAACTATATATTTTACTATCCTCTATTAAAGTCTTCGTGTTTTTTAATACTTTAAATATGTCTTTCTTGATAAGACTTGAAAAAAGATTTCCCAACAGTTGGCGGGAAATTGAAATTTCATAACAGCTCATATTTTCGAGGGAATATATTGGAATTTTATTGAATTCTTTTTCAATGTAAACAAAAGAAAGCGAATATTCTTTTGTTAAAAATTTATTTCCTAACTTTCTGAGGTGCTGCATTATTTATTGAGCCTCTAATGTGCAAATTAAAGTGTTGTATAAGAAGTTAATTAACTTAGAAAAATATTTCCTAATGAGAAAACTATAAACAAAACATTAAAAATACCTATACTTGTAAAAAAATAACTCTAATGCGGTTAGGCTTAAAATGTTTTCGTCCGATTATTTAAAACGATTCTATTTATTTTCTTAATGTTTGATGCATTTAAAATCAAGCATTATTAATTTATCGATTTTTTTAAATTCAATATGAAACTTTTATGTTAAAATAAAACAGAATAAAGGAAATTAAAAATTTCTAATCTGCATTGAGTTTCCCTAACTGGCATTGACAATTCTCGTTTTTGCGTTGCCCTAATTGGCGTTGAAAATTTTCTTTTTTACATTGCCCAGTGGTGTTAAAAATTCACGCAAGTACAGTGCGTTGTAATGACTTACAACTATATGTTTTTTTAATGAAAAGTTTAAAAGTTTTGTGCATAATACTACTGTAGAAATCTCAATCTCCTTTCATAAATAAAATATACTTGACTCGATTTTAAAGAAATACGTACTTGATTTGCTGTTTCGCTTTATTTCAGTTACACACTGTAAATAAATTGTTTTTAAGGTTAATTAAATCTTTGCTTCTAAGCATTTGAAATCAAAATTAGACATAGAATTGCATTGTTATTTCAAAACTCCACACCAAAATAAATTTATTTGTCACTGCGTTTACTAACATAAGAGGGTATATTTCTAAGGTTTATCAGTCCTTTGACCCATTTGGTTTAAAATGTCTCAATAATTTACATTTCAAATAATAAATATATATAGAAAATTTTATCCTTTTGCTTCTGTACGTCTTTTAGTTATTGAGTTTATAATAGACAGACCAAATCGACAGACTTACTCTGAAAAGTATAATTTCGTTCAACTTTTGATAGAAAGTTAAACATTTGATATAATGTCTATAAACCGAATTTCATCCCTCCTGCTCAAAGGGTTTTTATCATATCCTCAGAGAGGGGAACTGATAAATATAAGGCTAAAATAGGTATTTGGGACTATAACATCTAAATTACAGAGATTTTTCTCAGGCCTTGAGCTCGAATTTTTCTGACAAAGTTTTATCTTTATATATTTTATGCAAGAGCAAATAAAAATGCTTTTTGATCAGTTATATAATAATTTTTTTTCAAAAATAATTTCTTCCGACAGTTTCTAAAAACGCAAGGCTACATTTTTTAATTAAAAAGAAGCCTAAGTAGTTGACTTAGCCGAAAGGCTATGAAATCACATGTGTTACTCCGTTTAATGCAATGATCTCGTGACAGGAACTGAAGTATTAATTATTATTTGAGTGCTAATTTATCTTGGGAACATCGTTGCTTGGATACCAAACAAGGGCTGATCGCTGTGGACTTGTAAATACGTCATTGTGAATTTTGTCTAAACAATAGCCGCTGTACCAGCTGTCCCGCCTGTGTTATATACGTTCAGTATGCATATAAGAAAAAGCAAGACACGCATTTTCTAGATTATGCAATTTTTATATTCAACCCCTTAAGAACTCTAAAAGGCCAGCAACTAATAAATTGCCGCTATAAAGATTTCAGATAAACGATTATTAAAGTCGCAATATATCGCACAATATTTAATGATTGTTTGGAGCATCTGATTTAGAATTTCATCATATTGGAATATAATTTGAAAAATAGAGATTATAGGTTCAAATTGTCTTTTTAACGATACTGAGTTTCATCCCAAGAGGGTTTTTTATTCCAAGTAACAATTTCTTGATTTAATTCTTAGTATAATAACAGAAGTATTCGCCATAATATCAACTGCTTCTAGAAAGAGGACTTCAGCAATTACAAATCTAGAGACATTCCAAATAATTTTTCCAGAGCAAAATACCCTTTGTATATTGGGAAATGCCTGTGCGCTTTTATATAAACAAATATTTTGGCAATAGTTTTGAATAAACTTAATAATTTTTTTAAATAGCAAATTTTATGGGCAAAAATTTTATGAGTCGCATTTACATCCAATGTATTCGAAATTTCAATAATATCCAATAAAGAATCAAGTATTTGTATTTTTAATCCTGATAAAATGGCATTAATAATTAACCAAGGAGAAAATGTGTTTAGTCCATATATACAAAGATACAATAAAGCAAAAAATTTTCTGAAGATAAATACTTTGCCCGCATATTAAATGCGTAAATATCCAAATAAAATAGCATGCCAGTAAAAAAAACCCGAATAAGAAAACTGATTGAACACCAAAAATAAAATTCCTTTTTTATATATAGTTCCGTTTTTAAAAATGTAATATACGTACTTCCTAACAAACTTTTCGAAAAAAAGATTGTTACAAAGTTTAAATAAATAAATTTTGAAAAATTATAAAAATAATTATACTAAAATTAAGTTGATATTATTATTTTTTTATTTTAAGATAATAATTAAAAATTCAATTTTCAAAGTAAGTACAAATCGCTGTTTTAGAATGTAGAATTATTTTTCATTTTTACAACATTCTGTTCCAAATTTTGTAAATGATTGTACATTTTTGTAACGGTTACAGTATATAACCTATATACTGTATTACATTTTATTCAATGAATCGTTAGGCATAATAAAAGCAGTCTTTAATCGCAATTTTGCCAGTTTTCAATCTGTTTTTCTTATAATAATAAATTTTAATTGAAAATTTGTAGAATTTTACAATTGAATATTACTAAGTTTTTAATACCATTGTTACTCCATAGTTATAAAATAATTAATATAAAAAACAATTTTTTAAAAGCAATTCCTACTTTGGATATTAGAGAAAAAAATATTTTAGTTACTTTTTATTAAATAATTACAATTGTTTTTCTCGTGTTCTGCTTTAAAACGAAAGGAGGGTTGCAGTAGCTTCTGAGGACATGTACCCATGAGCACCCGAATAACGATCACTTTTGACTCAGAGCCCCCAGTGGTATAACTCTCGACATGGAAAACTTTGTGACCAAGACTGAATTCGCAAATTATATATGTATATATATAGGAAGAATATAAGCTACAATTAGGAATTGAATAAACTTTGTTTTTAATTTAACTCTCAGTTTTATTTCTTTTTTTTTCTTGAATTGCTGAATAATCCAAAGAGAATACAGTAATATATAGTAATGTATATTTTTTACTCAAGCAACTAAAAGCAGCACTTTTCGCTTATCTTTGAAAGTCAAAATTGGAACATAACCTTCAGTAACTAAAAATTCGAATGATGAAAAGTCTCGTTAACAGGCACGCACATTGCCACTCAAACGCCCGTCAAAAAGACTATCGCTTCTCTTTCATGAAATGACTCAAGCTTTGGACAACACGAGCATTCGTCTCGAAGACACTCCCATCTCTCGTGACTAAAATAATCCGACTGGAAAGCATTTCTTTTATCGGTAGCATGTTTCAGAGGACCGAAAACACGTGTCTGCGTTTCAACAGAAAATCCACTTTCTCTAGCTTGAATGCTAATTATGATTACTCAAGATGAATTTTCGGGATCTTCTGAGTAACTTTCACGCTCTGAACACAAGTATGGCGATCAATTTGTAAAATAATTACAAAAGGGTAAGAATTCGTGTGATTAAATAACGTTTAATAGAAAAGAGTTCTTTTGTGGGAAGATTTAGATATGCGTGTTTAATCCAAAAATTCTTAGAGTAAAATAATATTTCATAAATAATGCTAATTCTTTCATGTTTAATGCCAACTAATGATTCATAAATGTTACAAAATATTAAACTGCTCTTCATCTATTCAAAAGGCACGGGACGTTTTTTTTTGTTTGTCTAAATGATCTAAAATAATAACAAGTGTTTCGTTTCATGCCATAATCATATATTAATTCATTCTTGCAATCGTCTTTATTTTATTCTAAAGTGAAGAAAACAAGATAAGTAGGATGTTACGTATTAGACCGTCGACACCAGCGGTCGCCAACAGTTTAGTAAATCATTGACGATAAACTCACATTTGACGACAAACCGTCGATGCCAACGAAACCAATAAAACGGCGGACGGCAGTTAATGTCTGAACAAGTTTTTAAAAAATGCTGGTTTTTTGCCGTTATTGGCGATTTAGAAACTCGTTGGCGACACCTTCAAATTTAGTTATAAAGGTTTAAAACGTAAATACCTATAAGTATGTGAAACAAATTAATCATAATGATTCGACTATATTCTTATTTCAAGAATTTCATTGCTTTAAAAAAATACTCATTCGTATACAAATAAATTCACTCTTGCAATCGTCTTTAAATTATTATGAAACGCATCAGGATTGCTTTCAATTTTTTTTAAATTTAAATAATTAGGCTATAATACAAAGTTTTAAAAATTAATGTCGCTGAATTACTTATTAATTTGTAAAATACAACAACGCAATTTTCCTGCAATTGTGAGCACTTTCTTAAAACATTTTTTAAACAGTTAATTACTGATGATATTTTAATAATGGGCTCGAATTCTCGATATATTATTATCATGTCAGAGCATGATGTTTTTGGTGTCAACAAAAATCCATCAGCGAAAAATAAAAAAAATTATTATTTGCACGAGCATCCCAAAAAATCAGCTTTTAATAACACGTTGCCATTGCATTTACAAAATAACTGATTTAAAAAAATAAGTTAATGACTACATCAAATAAAACCTAGAAAAATATTATTTTGAACACGTGATTATACGAAATGACATAAATAGGAAATGCGATATCTTTTTAAACAATAAATGATAGACAAAGTTTTTTGGATCATTTGCAATACTAAAGTGACTCATTCAATAAAACAATGAAAATGAATGAAAATGTAATTTAACTTGCACGAGCACGTGGTGCCTGGCCTTTAAAAAATATGTTCTGACATGATACATTGAAATATGCTCAGCAGATTTCAGTTTAATCCTTTATTTTAGCACTTTTTTCCATAATATATAGCTTTCTTTAGATATTTTTATTTTTACATTTAATAAACAGGCAAAATATTTTTCTTATGATAATTTCAGCTTTTCTGAAATATTTAAAGACATTTTTCCTTGTTAGCCATTGCTATTGTGTTATAAGGACTATAATAAAAAAGTTAGAAAATAAGTTGCTAAAATATCTATTAATTTGCCGAAATACAGCTAAACAATTCAATCCCTCAATTATTTACAGATTTTTACTCCTAACAATTGCTGATTAATAATGAGTTTGTTTTAATTTGGGATCTGTTAATGAGTTTGAATTCCCAATTATAAAACTAATGATCTTTACTTGTATAATTATGACAACATATGAGAGAATTGTTTTAATTTTAAAGGGAAAAATATAATAGAATGAAAGGAACTTAGGTAAAAAAAATAGGAATCTGGATTGTTCTAAGAAATATAGAATAAAGTAGAGAAGCAAGTTTAATGTTTTCTTCTCGAAGTGCAAAAGAAAGTCCTCCCATTTTTCTTAATACCTTTAGTGTGAAACAAGTGATTCAACACCTGGAGTAAAATTAATGAATCTGCATTTCTGAAATTCGTTTTTTCTCCGATGCTATTCTTAGAAAATAAAAACAATGAAACAGACGAGAATTTATGGCTCCTTCTGGATTAATGGTTCCTCGCACTTAATCCAGTAATCATGGCGGTAGTGGTCTTTCAGTTATAAGCTTTTCTAAAACATATTGTTACGTTTTTAGCGTAGCGGGATCGGATTGAATGGACTTTATTTGAGGACAGCACAAACAAATTTATTTACAGCTATTTACAGGTATATACAGGATCACTTGGAAAAGTAAAACTTCAGAAAACACAATTCAGCAATAATCAGTCACTTACAGCGTAAATGCAAGTCCTACGCGCAATAAACACGGTTTGCAAAACAGCTATAGTATAGCACAGCAACAGTCAATCACAGCGAGCTCAATAACACAGCGTTAACAGCAAACGCAAACACAGCTCACTAAGCGAACAGCTACAAGCAAGCGAAACGCTTCTCTTTGAGAGATTCACTACTTTGAGCGATCCACCGCAGGAAGAGGCAACCTGCCTCTTATATAGTCGGGCGAAAGCGTGGCCGTGCTACGGCGGAAGTTCCGAGAGGCTTCGACGGTAAGGGAGAAAAACCTCGGCGCAGCCAGACTTTTCTCGGGGTTACCAGAATATTCCTCCCGCCAAATCAACTCGGCTGGCGCGGAGCGCCTTCTGACGCGCCGCCAATGTTTTCACCTTTGGCGTGCGTTCCGCTCGCTTGTAACAATATATTTTTAAAAAATAAATTAGGCATTCATAAATTTAAAAAGAAGATAAATAAAAAAGAGTTTCTCTACTTGCATTTCGAAAGAAAAGTAAATAAATGAATGTTCATTAAAATTTTGGAGCAAGGACTGATTTAATAATACATGAAATACATTTTTCAAAAAAAATATTTAAGAATTCAATTAGATATAATTATAACCTTATTTAAACTATGTAATAAAACAATATTTAACATTTAACTTATAGGTTCTTAAAAGGACGTACAACGTAATTGTTTTTGTTATATCTTGAATATCTAATATAGTTAATACTAATAGTATTTAAAGACATTTTTGAAACGATATCCATCATTTTGTGTAAAGTTTTTAAAAATCAAATTTTAAAGCCTTCAATCCTTTTTCTATTATGTTAAGTTCAGAGAAAAGATTAACTGCGAAGAAATTTGATATTTGCTAGGTGGTAATAAAAAATAATAATTTTCCAATAAAATTGTGATAATCTAAAATTTAACACCAAACATATTTACTTTTATCTTGATTTTATTTCTTGTACAGATCAAAAATAAAAGTATTAACTTTTTTTAACTGGTCAAGAATTTCTATTTCAATAGAAGAAAAGCATGAGATATTTCATTAAAAAATTGCTTAGCATGCTTCACAATTGATTATATTTGATTGGAATACTCAAATATGTTGCATTTAGAAGCCCCATTGAAAAATTATATTTGAAAATTGTAAATTATGAAACATGAACATGCAGAAAAAAATTTATAATAAAAAAACAACTTAAAACAATGTGACATTTTCAGTTTTTATTAAAGACTCTAAATTTAAATATCTTCTATTACAATTTTACATCATCTTCTAAGAACGCCATGTAATTTTTGTACAGTGAATAAAATTACACAGAATAAAAAGATTTGCCATTAAAAAAATTCAGTATAATTTAGAAATCATATATTGTCATCATTTGATTTTTAAATGTAAGTATACGGAAGTCTTCTTATTAGTACTCAAAAGACAAAAATAATAAAATGAATAACTTGTGCATTTCGCTTCGACATTAGATTGATCACTTTATTTTGCTTTCAATAGCTTGTACGTGAAGTCATTTCAATTCACATACCAAAACCATTGTTTCACAAATATGACCAGGCAGTTTTTGAATAAAAAAAGCAGTTTCAAGCATTAATTAGTTTTTTTTCCCGATTCAAATTTGATAACCTTCTTAATACTTTAGATGGATATAAAATTGTAATTACAGTTGAAGTTTAATTATTACTAGAGAATTTTAGGACTCAGAATAAGCAATGCATTCTTATTGGAATGGACAGAATCATCATGTACGAAAAATTCTGAAATAGAAAAGAAATAAATTTTTAGATAACCTAATTCTTATGAGTACAAAAAATGGCAATAACTAAAAAAGGTTACAGAGAAGAGACAAAATAGCCATCTCGAATTCTCATCCTATTTGAAAATTAGGTTAAGAGATTTTGACAGTAATTTCTTAATGCATACATATTTTCTAATTTAGAAATATTGGAGACAAATCTCAATTTATGAATTTCCTATACGGATAAACCTTTAATAGCAAACTATTTAGATTATGTTTGTGTAGAATAAAATATTTGTTATATATTTCAAATACGACTTTCAATGTATCTATTGTTTTATATACCATATATAGATTTATATTATTTAATCTTTAAATAAAGATACTAGTAGAAAAATATTGAATCATGGGAAGAACTTGAATGTATTTCCCCCCCCCCTAAACTATCGAATCGATAGATGTAAATGCAAAGATCTCTTGTAATTTCTCCGCCATATTAAATTTTATACTTACTAATTGACATTGAAATTCACCCTCAAATTCAAACAACTTTTTTACTTCAGTTTTATCTTTTCATAATATGCATTCTTTTTTATTTGTTTTTCATAAATCTTTGCCTAAATTTCTAACAGTATCATTCTGTTAACGTATGCTGGATATGGCATAGAAAAATAATAGTCTTTTCGACTTCTGTATTTTTTTTAAAAAAATCAATCGAAATATGAATCATTTTAATATCGTTCAATTGAAAAACGTCTTATATAATTTAGAATTTATTTTTTTTGTTACTGTTGTTTTTCGAAAAAGGTAAATGGGAAAAAATGCGAAAATTATTTAGAAAAAAATTAATACCTCATTAAAAGAAGTTGGTTTACTGTAAATTTTTGGAGATCATTGAGAACCATTTAACTTTTATTGTAAATTACCTTTTTTTAACTTTTTTGAAAATTTGTTGTAAACCTTCCCATCGATTTTCTAGTATAGTTACAAAACGCAATACCCAAGTTATCAAAGAGAAGGGTTGGACTAAACGATAGATTTCTATATTAACTATCAGCAGATGGGAAGCTTGATATAAACCTTTAAAAATATGGTAACCAAATATACCTTTAAAGTACAAAATGATTTTCCAAAGCTAAAAATCAATCATTTTTAGCAATGCTTTAAAATCTTAGAGAACTTGACCAAGAAGTTTGTTGCTCGAAATATCTATTTTTTTAATTTATTAATTGATGAAATAAATTCAATATTATGTTAATAATGTAAATAAAGTTTTTATGAAGGTTTACCTTTGTCCTTTAGAGCGTATTTTTTTTAATTAAAAAAATCAGAGGTGATGCAACAAAGTTTTATCAGAAAAAAAGAATGAAATTCTATAGATTAAAACGACAGTCAACGATGGAGTTGGAATGATCTAGGTGAGTAAAGAGAAAATCTAATTTTGTTGTAAAATACAAACAAACTTACAGTGAAGTTAATTTTTAACTAATATGTCTCCTCATCAGTCATTTACTATTAGACGGTTTTAGGGATAAAAAAGGAAATCTTTATATTGTCAAATGCAAGGTTTATTCTGAAACTTTAAAAGCATTCACATTATTTATGATGAATTCCTTTATTTGTTGTATTGAAAATCCTTTCTAAAAAGCCGAATCTACAGCGTCTCAATTCATCATCTGCGTATTGACGTTTTCTAGAGATCGGCAGCACACGCTTTATTCGGAAAAGGATTTATGATCCCGAAAAATGTAGAAAAAAAGTATTAAATATAACTGTACATAACATATGTATATAATGTGCAGCTATGCATACTTGATTTATTTTCGTTTTTGAAAACAGGAGAAATATATTATACATTCAGCTTTTTAATTGCTGAACTTAAATAATTTTTGACCCACGGTTTGGATTTATTTAATTATATTAATATCTCATTTTAAAGTAACACTATTTTGTGCTCTCATTTTAAGGCAACACTATTTTGGGTTGGACCTCCATAATTTTGAGCTGCCGTCAGATGACGAAAACAACACTTGCGCTGGTCCACCTACGAAAGTTCAATTATGGGAGACAATTTGGCCCTAAAGGACTTAGCTTCCAACGGATCTGCTTATAAGATGGTTCTTCGAAGGAATCAGGCCTCAACCCCTCCGTCCCGCACAGGAGATCTTATCGTAAGCCACCGTGGACCTCCGCAGTTTGAGATAGCCTGTTTTAGATAATTGTTTGGCAATCTATAATTTAATGAACAAGTTTCCAACTTCTTGTCGAGGTAAAGGAATAGTAAGCTTGTAAAAATATATTAAAATATTCATTTTGAAACATTTCACGTTTTATTTTGAGGTGGATTTTGTTCACTGGGCAAAAAAATTATACTTTTATTACTAACCCGAATTGTGACCTTTGAAAAATATTTTCTGCATCTCTGTCATCATTTACTATATTTTTCCTTTTGTTAATCGAGAAACCGAATTACAACTAATTAAAAATAATCATTGCTGAGAAGGAAATACTTAATCTATGTTTTTTTTAAATGGAGTTAGTTCATTTTTTTAATTACGAATTTTGATGAATATGCAAAGAAGTCTTTTGATCATTTAGCCCTATGCGTTTGTTAAAGCACCAATATTCTAACTACGACCTTCTGTGTTGGAAGATTACTTTCCTTAGTCATTAAGTGAATGCTTCCATTAGCGCCCAGTAAGCATCTTGAAGTCAAGCTTCTTGCGAGATTCTAGTTCTCTCTGTATGCGAACTTAGCAGAAAAGAAAGTTTATCTTCCTCTCTCAAGCATTGGGTTAGTGATCAACTGGTAAGTCGCATCCTTAGATCTCCTGCATTCTAGCACCAAATGACTGTCGAGAGAAACAGTTCTCGATATCTATTTCGAAAGCAAACGTTCCTTAGTTTCTTATAATAATATCTACAAACACTCTGGAAAATATTTTTTTGTGTATATTTATTTCAAATGACAAACACAAGTTGGTATAATCAATAAAATTATGAAGATCATCTTTAAATAAATACATTACTTTTTTTTCATAAAAGTCTAAATAAGAAATAACCATATGAATATCTTTGAAGCTAAATCATTAATATTATCATTAATAATTATGAAAGAGTTGTTATAAAAATTTGACTTTATTATGCTGTGGGATCTTCATAAGCCAGATAACATCCTCTGCATAAGAGTAATTGCTTTTGTCTAGTGGCTATGTTAATTGAATACAAACCCTAACGTTGCGAGTTCAATCCTCACTAACCATTCATCTTCTACAAATATTTGATCTCTTTGATTTCGGATTTCTTTAAACGATTGTAATAAACCGATAATCCTGTATAATTTCAAGAAAAGAAAAATGAAAAGTAATGAACCAGATAAATAACAAAAAATGTCAAGAAAATGTCGAAATTTATACATTAATCTAAAATAATATTTAAAACGTGTAGAGTTTAAATAACTCTAATTACATTGTCTTTTGATAGCGGAGATTTCGTTACCTTATTAACATCAAGGTATATTTCCCATGATCCTTCTCGGGGTCATTATTAGATTATATTCGATGTAAATGACATGCATTTTCGGGATTGTGTTTGTTTTGCCTTGTGAATTTTTGAACTTAGAAAATAATTAAATAATTGCTCTTGAAACTCGTCTGTTATTTTTATCTATCTCATTATGAAGTTATAAGCAATTCCGTCCCTCTAAAAGCATAAAAAGATGCCCAATTTAATCCCAAAAGTATAAAATTTGCTTTTCGTTATGAAGTTATAAACAATTCTGTCCCTCTACAAGCATAAAGTGATGCCCAATTTAATCCCAAAAGTATAAAATTTGCTTTTCGTAAAATTTTAGTACGTTAAGAATGTTTTGCCTAAAAAAGATGTAATAATCCGAAGAAATAACGAAATTAAGAAATCATAATTTCTCGATTCATTGATTTATCAACTCAAATAATATAAAATTTGTTATGCTATTTAAAGAATTTTTTCGAAATGTCTACTTCTAAAAGTTTATAAATTAGTAATTAATCTATATGGACCTTCCATAACATACCATACAATTTATACCAATATTATAATAATTTGTATTAAACACACATTAAAGAGGAATTGTGTCTCACGACGACATTCAAGATTATGTAGTCCATATACGTACAAAGACAGCATATGAAGGTCAGTCAGACAAGCATGAGAAAATTTCACTAAACACATTAAAGTACCAAATTTTCAATGCTGGTAATTAAGTGAATAGACAGAGGACAAACTTATATAAAATCTTTCATAAAAGGTTTTTTTATTAATATATATAAATTATATACTATATATAGTACACATTAATGTATAAAAATATATAATAATAAAAATATATACTTTTATATATTACTTTTCCAAAAACTGTAGAATTTAATAAATATCAGTAGTATAATTAATCACCATACTAACTCTTAAAATTTTTCTGACAAGCATGGGCACTTTAAAAAATTTATTGACAATCATTATCACCATTTTTTGTCAATTGTTTTTCTTAAATATATTTTTTACTTTTTATAACAAGACGGATTAGATTGTTGCCTCTGTTAAAAAAAATAATAAAATGAGGACTTCATTCTATTTAACAGAGGGGGGGGGATAAAACGCAAGCATAAAAAGAATAATTTTCATTAAAACCTAAAAATGGTAAAAAAAAACTGCCAATTTCTTTTTTTATATGCATAAGCTATGCATATCTTTTCCTATATTAATTTCAACATAAAAAGGAATTTGTTCGCGTCGCATATGAAATAATTAATCATTACTTGCTAGAATATATTTTTTATGGTCTCAAGGTATCATGCATATCAATTTTAATAATGTAATTATAATTCTCGCTTCAGGATTCTGATATGTTACTATGTATATCTTTATTAATAACATTCAAGACTGTTCAAATAAAAAGTGTTTTCAAGTAAAGCTAGTTATTAAGGTATAAAACAAAGCATATCTTCTATTTTAATTTTGATTCGAAAATAATGACGCTTTAGGTCTATTATGTATTTCTTAGAAATACATTCTTCATTCGGGGATTTTCTATGTTCCCTATATTTATTTATCTATAATTATATTATAGAATTAAATTTCATTCCTATATTTGGAATAAAATGAAAAATACTAAAAACTATCCAGAAAAAGAAAAAAATTAAACATAATTTTTTTAACGTAATTAAATATGCTAATTTCGTCATTGCAAACTATTTTAAAACAAATAACTTTTATATAAACTATTTTAATTTTTTTTCTTACAGAAAAGAACTAAGAAATCCCCATCACATAACTGAATCGTTAAATTTTTTTTAAAGCTTTTTCGGAATTTTTGAATAATCTAATTAGAAAATAAGTCAAACAAAGAAAATAATATTTTCAATTCAGTTATTATTATTTTTATATATAAGTAATATTATTTCTTACAAGATTTCTTCGTGAAATAATTTTTTAAGAAAAATTATTGATAAGGCTTTTTCTTTAACTTATTATAAAATAATTTTCAATAATTAACTATTAAATGAGTGATAGTTAATTTAAAATTTTGTATATTAAGTATATACGTTAGAATACTTAGGTACATATTAAGATATGTTTTCGTAACTCAGCGGTTATTTTTATTAATGCTACGATTCATTTATACAAAAAAAATTGGAAAGGATGCATTAATTAACTATAAATGGAAATTATCAAAATCTAATTTTTACTTTTGGTTAAAAAACATTAATTATAAAGATAAGAAGAAGAATTATTATTATAACCATTTTTATTAAGCTTTATATTTTTTTCGGGCTTGTAAAAAATTCTGTAATTCATTTCCCATTCACTTAATAGTCTTCTGGAAATATGGTATTCTGCACAATTAGATATTTTCAAATACAATACATTATTTTAATATTTTCTCAATATTTTCAGTATAGAATTTACGATGAATAGATTTATTTTATTTTATTCTGTAATTATTAATAACTCTGGCAGTGAATCACTTAAAAATTGGTTTCCAAATTTATTAATTTTTTTAAAAATTGCAACAATGATGTGATATTCAATAATCCTTAGTTTTTTTTTGTTTATGTAAACTAGAAGTTTATGAGCGTAGAATTGTTTTTTAAGATGGTTAAACATCGTAAAAAAAACTGGACAATATTTATTTTAGTAAATTTGTCTCGAACGAAGAACATATTTTCTTTTAGTCAGAAATTACTTATCTGCTATCTATATAATTATATCTAAATTAATTTCTACATTTTATTCAATTGCCTATATATTTATTCAACAGCACTTTTAAAACTGTGTGGAAATAATAAAGTATTGTTTCTATATTTCTAAAATATTCTTTCTGTTAAAATCTCGCAAGTCATTCGTTAGTTACTGCTGCAACACAATCTTTTCATGTGAAAATTCATCTAATCGTTTTTACGTAAAATGGTAAGAATGAAAATATTTTAAAATGTATTTCTTTTATACAAAAATGTCAGTTAATTAACAAACATGCTTTGCTTTAATAAAATAGCTATTTGAAAGAACAATTTTGATATAACTCTTATTCCATTCACCATTTCCAATTCTTTTTTATTTAAAAATATCAATTCATAAAATAAAGGAGTAATAAAAATAGAGTTAGATTTATAACATTTATTCCATATTCATACTATAGTTAAAATTGCGCTTATAATATATTCGTATATGTCATATACGAATATATAAAAATATATATATAAAAATAATAATCTTAAAATTAGTACCAGAAACACATTTTTAAATTATATTTAAAAAATTAATAAATCTGGAAAATTAAAAACACAGAATAGCTAGTTATTAAATGCATGTAGTTCGTTTTATAAAATAATAAAGAATATAATTTATGCGATAGAATCTACTTCAGTTAAATTTGTAGAGAAATTATAAATATTATCAAGTGCCTTATTTTTTCATCTTAAATAATTTTATTAAGAATTGTAAACAATTTTTAAACAATAATAAGCCTTGGGATTATAATAAATCCTGATTATTGTTGTAAGTAAGAGGAGGTGATCTTTAACATTGTTTTTTAATTGCTTCATAATATATTTTAAAAAAACTTTTACAAAATACCACTGCATTTCCAGAAATCAGATTTAACGAAAAAAAGATCATGTCGTTACACGAAGTTAAAAAGGAAGTTGCAATATGGTGTTTATTTCAGTTCATTTATGTATATGTTTCTTAAGATATATGCTTGGAAATTCCGTTAATTCAGAGCAACTTTTTTTTCTCCTTCTGAAAGAGAATAAATTCGAGTGAACTTTTGCACATTGTACATGAGCAGCATTCTAAAGCTTTATAAATTGGCACTTCTTACAACTTTAATTTTCTTGCTGTTGTACCTGTTGCTTCTCATGGCATTTGACATGAATAAGCTCGATAACTCAGTCAGCGATTTTAAACCGAGGGTCCACCTCTTGGTTTGAAGTAGCACCAACTAAGGCTTAGAGAACGTCTTAGCTACTTCACGCTTCCCATTCGCTTGTCTTTCCTCTTTATACAGGGAGATACATTCACCCATCTCACAGACAGAACAGCTGAAAAACAACCATGCCCAAGATGGGACTCAAACACAGTACGCCCAGCTGTGGATAAGACGCGCTACCCTTGTGTCAGGACGTCGGTAGCACGGACTTCTTAGTTCTAATGGGTATTTTTGACCAATTAACAAACATGTAAAATTCTTTCCTGTTTCTGAAAATGATAAAATATTCTGAACGTTAAACCTCTTGTTACGTAACTTTTTAAAAAAAAAATTTCTAACAGGCGTTTAAAACAGGTATTCACATCAATTTGGTACAACTTTATCAATAATTCATCGAAGAAATATAAATCCTTATGTTAAAGCGAAGTAAGTGCAATTCCCATGCAAGAAACAACTAAAAAAGGAATAATTGAAATTTATTTGGAGGATAAGTGAATTAAATGAGTTTAAAATGAAAAAAATATCTATTTATTTCGTGTTTGAAAAAAAGTATATTTTGTTCATTAATATACATGTTCTTTCGGAAACTATAATAAGATATGGCTTGAAATCAATTTTCCATTCATAGAACAAGTATAAAATATTAGATTAAGAACAGGTAATAAAAATTGAAACCTTTTTTGGAAAGGAGCATAGGATATAATTGATGGATTCATTTACTGTGTCTTATCTTTGATTCATGATGATATCTGTTAACTTCGATAACTGCAATGTTTTTATTGGAAATATGCTTTGATCCCATTTAAAAAGGAAATTTAATTTTAGTAAAATTATTGGGCTGTACGGCAAGAAACTTCGTTTTTTCCTGACAGAGGAATTAATTGTATTTTTTAACCGAACTTCACACTTAATCCGCATAATCATTATATGTTTTGAGAACTGATGTAGCAAGGCAAAAAGTTCAATTGAATCTACGCAGTAGTTTTTGGTTGGTGCCCTTTTAAAATATGGAGAGCAATAAGCAACATTTTTGTCATATCTTACTTTTTTAATATAGAAAAGGTAAAAATGCTGTTTACGCCAGAAATAAATTAACCGATGTAAATGGAGATGTGTTGATAGTACGCCAGGGGTCAGAACTGGTTTGTAAAATTTCGATCCAGCAATTTTGATGTCATGTACTGGAAGGTCGGTTAAAGCTCATAAAGATACGATAAAGGCATTAGTTGAGACAAACCGATGAATAACAACACTTGAGATCGGTGAAAGTTTAAATTTACTGAATTCAAATGTTTATGACCATTTGAAAGTTCTGGGTTTAACCTCAAAGCTCGATATATAGGTTAACCCTGTTCTCACCGAGAGCAACCTGTGTCGTCCCGTTGACGTCTATGATTCGATTCCCAAAAGTCACGAAAATTATCCATTTTTGAAGAGCATCATTACTGGGGACAAAAAGTGGGTTGTATATAACAATGTCAGAGGCAAGAGACCATGGAGCAAAAAGATGAACCGGTTTAAAGCATTTCGAAAGCTGATTTTCAGCAAAAGAGGTGAGGTCGGTTTGTTGACATTTTATAGAAATCGTTTTTTTAAGCTTTACCGGATAACACAGCAATTAATTCGGAAATTTGTTGTCATCAGCTGGACAAACTGAATGATCCACTTCAACAGAAAAGACCAGAATTAATCAACAGAAAAGACGTAGTATTCCACTAAGATAATGTGAGACTTCTTACAAGTTTGGTCAATCACGAAACGCTTTTACAGCTTGAATGGGATACACTAATACATCCACCAAATTCGCCAGATCTAGCACCTTCTGATTATTATTTGTTCCGATCACTGCAAATTGGGCGTACATTAAAACCTTACATTCTAATGAAGAAGTCAAAAATCCCCTATATCAGACCAAAAATCTTAGAAGAGGGAAATCATGCTACTACCGGAAAGATGGCAAAGGGTGATGGACTGGAATGGTCAATACATGATTTAATAAAATATTTATTCATTATACGAAAATTGTCTTTCATTTTCAGAAAAAACGAAATTATTTTCCGGACAGCTCAATATATTCATATCCTGTTAGAAAATTTCTTTTAACTATAAAAACAGCACATTTGCCACGAACAATATATATATATATATATAT